>JAOTAY010000006.1:22608622-22631107 GCA_025629805.1 Erythroxylum baracoense | reverse complement strand
TATATTGTAATTAATTAATTACTTACAATATTTTAATAATTATATTTTAATTAATTCTTTAATTAAAATATTTTTATCAAGGAATAATAATATTCTAAGAATTACCTGGCACATCTGTGGCCAGTTGGGTGATAGATAAGATAACCTTTGCTTGAGAATTAGCTGGGACACTTATTTTTGCTCCACTTTTTGCAATTGCACGGCTGAGATGAGGCGAGAGCAAAGTGGGTCCAGATGCGAAGGTGAATAAAGGAAACACGGGCATCCTACGGCATCATGTAGATGAGGCTGCTATGATGCTATCCAACTCCTTCTACGCTGTCAAGTAATCTCTTTCCAGATACTTTAATCTTAATTGCATAAAGGCCGATTGCTACTGCATAGCCTTGGTATTACTGGCTGCCCGGCGAATACGAGGCCTCACTGCGCAATGCCCTCTTGAAGTCTTTGAGTCAACATTCATAATATTTACCACCAACTCCCCAGAATATTTTAATTCATTAATCAAGGAGGAAGATGGTGGGACTAATTTATTTATGTAAATGTTGATCGAGCCAACTCCATATGCCATATATACGTAATGCATTGATTGCTCCACACTCGTTCCTTCTGTACTCCACATCCCGTGTGCATATAATAAAATCCCTGGACCCTCCACGGCCACTTCCATAGCAAGTGGCTGGCTTTGTTTAGCGTGACAATGGCAGGAAACATTAATTTGTTTACGAGTCTATAGGTTGGTGGAGATACAACTCAGATACGAATAGATTCCTAGTTATCTCATCTCATCTTCATCAATCTTTGTTACAATGATTCTTCTTTGATATTATAGGAAAACAATTTGAGGGTGTGATTCATAACTACTCCTAAGACTTGTTTATCTTCAAAGATGAAAAAGATCGATGATACTTCACGCAATAAAGCTCGTCATGGAATCTTTCAGGCTAACACTTGGTTAGGTTTCCATCACAGACAAAGAATAGTCCCAAACATTATTGTTGAAGACCATATACATATCCTTCTTGATGTCAATTTCAGGCCCTGTTGAAATCTTTTTTGTATTTCAAAATTAAATCTTTGTCTTGATGTCACTTTCATTGTTGGTAATTATCACAATTAATCCATAACATAATTCTTAGTCGTGAGAAAGTTTTTCTGAGCAATTATCAAAACTTAACTGGAGTAATGATCCACCTAATATGACTCATTTATGGGGTTCTGCGAATCCAAGTGAATTGTATTCTCGACCAAGACTTGAGCAGACGAACCTAAATAGTAATTCATGTTCCAACCTGGAATTACACCGAACTCTGCACATATATATATAAAAAAAAGAACCAACGATGGATAACCCAATTTGTTCAGCTACCTTTCGGACTATTTTTCCCCACGTTAGAGCTGTAACTAAAAGAAGCTTGAGCTCGATCAAACACAATCCTAAGTCCCACCAAACGGTTTACCCGCCCTATGATTGTCTGATTAATATTGACCTTCTTTGGATTAGTCTAATCATTCTACTAAGAAGTACCACTTATGTGCTGTTATGGAATTAGTCCCACAATTGGAGAGATTAGAGTAGCTTTTTTATGCATGTAAATTAAGCTTGATTAATTAGTAAGCCACTCTCTTGCTGGATCGCTTTTGAAACTGTAGGACATTCTGGTTCGAAAGTCGAAACCTTGCAATAATACATCATGTAGAGTCACTTTATACCTAACGGAACCAATCATGTTTGATTAGCCAATTTCACATTAGCATAAAATATTTCAAAAGCTGACATAATTAGCTTAAGATGAAGCTTACAATACGACTCTGTTCGTGGCTTATTGATTATTTGCACATGGCTCTCTTGGTCCTAATTATATGTTCCGGTTACGGGAGTCCAGCTTGCGGAATCAATTCATCTTCCCCCAAATCTCAACCTTTACACAACAATTTCATTGTCTCAAAACGTTAATGCTTTTTTTTGTTTTTGAAAAGAAAACGTTAATGCTTTTGATGTTCCTTTGCCTTGTCGTTTACAAGATTTGATAGTCAAATGAAAATCAAGTTGTGGTTGGAAGCTTTACCTATAGCTACCTGTAATACCACAATAGGTAGTCTATATACTAGAGTTTTAGAGAGCTTTAAATTGATTGGTGTCGTCTACTATTCATTCTGTTAAGTTTAATTTCGAACGAACACAAAATTTTGAAGAGGTCACATGGAAGATTGTTTGCTAATTAGTAACACGATATATTATCAATAAGGGCAATATTCCTCGTTTCAAATAAAAATTAGGCACCTTATCTTGTAACTTTAACAGAAAGGTAATAGTTTTTTAATAGATAAATATAGTGCTTTGAACAGAAATAATAAATTAGGGAATATATTGGAACACGCATCATAAGCTTTAGTACTTGTCTCGGATAGAACGTCAAAAGGAAATAAACGAAGAAATACGAAAATACTTGATTTCGATTTTATAACTTCAAATAAACTTTCTAAAGCTAAAACGAACGCGAATTCACTTACACCTTCATGGGATCTGCTTACCGAGATGTGTCAAAGTCTGTAACTTTCTGTATATATGAACCTCTGAATGGGTCACAATATACTTACATTCACGATTTGCTACAGTAGCTACAAGAGACCTTAGCCTTCTCTATATAACATTCATATTGGGCCTCTTCATCACAGGCTCAATATAGGGTCTGGTCTACACTAATCGAGGTTTATTTTCCTCCTAAATTTTGGCCCATTAATCCAGATCATATATTGAGTCACTTTATTATCTTTATCCGGATCAAATTACGTAACTTAACCGATAAGTTATTGAAAAAATGAAAATTACAATTAATTGTTGTCCAGTAAATGAGAAAATTTCTAATATTCTTCCCTTTGGACTAATTAATTGCATTTGTGACTTAAGTGTAAAAAACAGTTTAAAAGATTTGGTTAAGTCACACTGCTATATTGATTGATCAAGTTTAAAAACAAAACATTTGATCCAAAGATAACAAAAGTCCATCATTCCATCCTGTAATGCTTTCGATACCGAAAGATATCAAACGCATGTGTCGTGTGTGACATAGGTCTAATATAATCACAAATATCTAATACCTCACTAACATGAATGAGAAAATAGAGTGTGACAAACTCAACTGATACATGTATGATTTGATATGTATCATCTTTCTGTTTATAGGTATTGACCCAACAATCCAACAGCAAATGCAATGTCCAACTTAGTGCATACATCAGGCTACCAAACACTCCAGAACATGGAACATTACTCATAGCCTCTATATTTATTTTATTGTTTGGACACTGTGCCAAAGATAATCTCCCGCTATGAGATATTGGTGCTACAATAGGTCTATAGTAAGCCATATTAAACTATATTAAACCTTTGTAGCACTCGCTTAATGTATGCACTCTGTGAGAGGCGTAATGAGTATTGAGATCTGTCTTAGTAAATCTGAATACCTAAGATAAAAGATGCTTTACCAAGGCCCTTCATATTGAAATCCTTAGCCAAAAGTTGCTTAACCTCATGAAATATGATCAAGTTATTCAATGTGAGCAATATATCATTCACATGCAATAATAGGAAGATAACTTTACTTTCCTTGACCTTGTAGTATAAGCATCTTTCAACTTTGTTTTCCATAAAATCCAAAGAGGTCAGAACCTCATCAAACTTTAGGTACCACTGTCTGGAAGCTTGTTTCAGACTGTATATTGATTTGGTCAACTAGTATACATTATCAGTTGCTCCTCAATCCTGAAATCCTTCATGTTGTGCTATATAAACCTCTTTATAAGGTCTTTATTTAGGAAAGCAATTTTGACATCTATCTAATGTAACTTTATATCATCATGAGCAACAATTGCCATAATCACTCCAAATGTATCCTTCGAGGATATGTGAGAGAAGGTAATACTAAATTCAAACCTTTCTCTCTGAGTGAACTCTCTGGCAACTGAGCTAGCATTAAACCTCTAAACTTTATCCCGAGTCTTTTTGGTCTTTCAAACTCATTTACAAGGTTTGCAATTTTGTGACAAATCAACTAGCTCCTATACCTTATTATGCTTCACGGATTGCATCTCATCATTCATTGCATCTCACCACAAATCCGCATGGTGACTAGAAACAACTTCTGTAAAAGTGACTAGATCCACAATATGCCCAATATCATAGTCTTATTCACCAAATAAACTATGTAATCCGTTGAGATAGTAGTTTGTCTCATTTCAGTAGATTTTCGAACTGTAGTGGTTCTTGTACCCTAGGAACCTCTTTTTGTTCAAGTATGGGTTCTTATTCTCGTATGGAATGGTACACTAACCTTGATCTATAAGACTTGATTGCATGAGCAGTGGATACGAAATGATCGTAGTATCCGTCCTGCTATCATCCAAAGGGTGAGAGGGCCCATCTTTATCATAGACATCGTATTCTAGAAACTTAGTTGTTTGTGATTATACTATTTTGGCCCCTACTTTTCTACAACAAAATATGTAGCCTTTAGAGAAGTCAGGATATCCTACTAAATAGTAACGAATGGAACGAGCTTGTAATTTATTTTCATAAGAATTATATTAACTTAGCAAGACAATCCTATATAAGAATGTGAGCAAGGTTTGGTTTCCCCCTTTCTAGACAATTAGGTAGGTTAGTCCTACTCTGCATTGACTTCATCATGTCCTACTCTGTAACACACCATTTTGCTCAGGACTACTCGGCATAATGAACTACTATTTCAACCGATCCTATATATTTGGAAAACGGACCTTTTTCATGTCCTAAAATATTATGTTTGCCATAATACTCTCCTCTACAGTTAGATCTGACTATCTTGATGGATTTTTGCAATTGGTTTTCAACCCTCAATCCTAGAGATCTTGAACCCATCAAGAATTTTAGACTTTCCTTAAGCAAGAACACGAAAATTGTAATGGGAGTAATCATCAACAAATGCCAAAAAGTTCCTGGAGTTGCACAATGCAACTGTATAAGGTCTACTTATATCTGTATTTATCAGACCCAAAAAGTTAGAAATACAAGTTGACCCCTTTTACCTTATTTTAGTCAACTTACCCCTGTAACAGTCAATGCATGTTTCTGGATCATCAAAGTCTAGAGTTGTGAGAATGTTATCCTTAATCAATCTCTCAACTTTAGCTCTGGAAATGTAGCTTAAACTTTTATGCCACAACATGTATGAGTTATCCTTTATTAGGGCTCTCCTTCATGACTTGTCCTGCAAGATATGAAGAAGCATATATCTTAGTTAGGGTAAGACACATTTTGTGTAAACCATATGACAAGAAAGTTGTATCGATATGTTTTCTATTAAATGACAACTGTACAATAGAAGCATTACTTACAAAATGATAACTTTCTTTGTCTAACATTTGATAAAAAGATCAAATATAAAATGTGTCTTGTAAAACTGAAAAGAACCTTGCAACAAGGTTCAGAACATACATACCCTATAAATATAACATCCACTTCTTCATTATTGACAACCATAAGTTTTTCCTTCCTTTTAGTTAGCTCTATCCTAGATATAAACCCCTGCATTGTGCAGGCAACTCATGTAGATGCTCCACCATCTAACCACCAAAAGCAAGATGTGGCTACGACATAATTAGATTCATAAATTGATAAGCCAAGGAGTTACTTGATTGTTTCAATCTTTTCTTCCAGGACTTATACTACTGGCTTCTTTATGTCCACAGGACATTTACCAGCACAAGATTGACTAGCATCGGCATGTGGAGAAGATTTACACTTTCTACCTTTGAACTTAGCAGGCTTCATCTTTTTCTTCCCTTT
The DNA here is from genome assembly GCA_025629805.1 of Erythroxylum baracoense. Lineage (NCBI taxonomy): Eukaryota > Viridiplantae > Streptophyta > Magnoliopsida > Malpighiales > Erythroxylaceae > Erythroxylum > Erythroxylum baracoense. The sequence continues at coordinate 22,625,280 of JAOTAY010000006.1, read as the reverse complement.
AGTTGCTTCGAGGGCTATGGAGTAGCAATCTTGAGTTTCTCCTCCTCAGCAACACAATAGGCAATCAAAGCATTAAAGTCCCATTACTCATCCAGCGAGTAATATGTCGTTCCTAGATTACTAACTCTGGGGGAAGTGTGTTCAGAGTGTGGTGAACTATAAAGACATCAGGAAGAGGAATATTCAGCATCTTTAGTCCACTGTGAAGATGGATCATTCTTGATGTGTACTTCATCACAGCCCCTTCTTTAGTATACCTCATGGAGAATAATTCTTTCATCAAGGCACTTATTTCAACATTAGATGAGACCATGTACTTCTGGGAGACATTATCAAGAAACTCCTTCTCTATGTATGTGTCTGGAAGTCCACTAAGTAGATGGTCAAGTATGGATCTCTTAATGGCCATGTAACACATTCTGTTCAACAGATCCCAAGTTGCATAGGCTACTTTATGAGCTCTTTAGCTTTTGGATGTAGGTGGAGATGGCCTATCTGTATGTATGGCCATATCAAAATTTACCATCTCCATTGCATTCAATACATCTTCTATCCACTTCTTCATGTTGAAACCAGTCAGGTTTTCAATGGTGACACTGTGATTGTTGACCGAAAAGGTGATTGCAAAATGACAATTCAAAGATCAGCACAAAATTAGGATAACAATGATACTCAAAGATATTAAATAATATCTATATCGAGACTCTAATTAGGCATATTATAGAATAAATAATATATACAGTTGGACCTGCGTATAAAAGCGATCAAAGTACAAACCATCAACTTTCATGACACTAACACCTTTGGGCAAATAGATCATTTAAGTAATGACTTTCCTCTATTTAATGCCTTTATGCATATCTTAAAATCTTATGTAAGGCCAACACATTTAGGCAAAATAACCAAATATAAGACTAGAGACATCCCCCAAACATGTAAGAAGAACAATTTAAAATACTAACTCAAAAGGTCACTTTGGTGAATACGTTCTCATCAGTACCCAAAAGGTCTACAATCACAAGGGATACATCTTTATGTTAACCTCACATTCATTATAGGCATACCATATATGACAAAATATCATCAATAAATGCTAAAACCCATATACATAGTCTAATTGTCACACACTAGTGCTGAAAACATTGTCTATAAACTTTATCTGAGACTTTTGTAGTGAAAAATCTCAATCCAAGCTACTATTATACAATTCCGAACATTGAATGTATGACCCAAGATATGAAAACCTGAAGTATATCCTCATATGAAGTCTGAAGCATGAAAATTCATTTAAAATTGACTTTAGAATGCCTTATTTCCTTTTCTGGAGTCAAACTTTAATTTATTAATCATGTAATAAATCCAAAAAAATTAAAAACTTACTTTATAAATTCCCTCGACCTAGAAACTGACCTAAAATGACTCAAGGTACCTTTACTGGAATTATTAAAATTTTGAGTTTTTTTTGTTATTTTTCTATGGCTGATGTCAGCATGACGTTAACGCTATTGTATGAATGGCGTTAGTGCATGTGTCATTTGCTAACATCAGATGACATCAGCCTGCGTGTTGAGATGACACACGCCTATTGCGACGTATCCTCCATTTATATGGTGCATGCTGTGCACGCCTCGACACGTGGCATGTTCCTGTTCACACACATGGCTGCCGTTGTTTGGAGCGCACGCGCCAAATGTATTGCCTTATGGCCGATACTATGCAGCCATCGGGTGCGTGCAGTCACCCACTTATCAAAAAGGGTGATTTTCGGCAATATTCGGGTCGGTTTTTTGCCCTCTAAGACTAATTTTCACCCCATTTTCATGGTTAAACACATGTATACCACTTTCATGCAACAATAAGCAAGAAAAAACTAAAAAAGGAACTTTATTCTTCGAGAAACCTTATGGAGAAAAAACTAAAATATCTTTGTTTTTAATCACCCAATCACGTAACTGCTCTTATACGATTTGTAACACGTATCATAAGCCTTAGTAAATGTCCCATATCGAACATGAAAGGGAAATAAACGAAGAAATGCGAAAAATACCTAATTTCGATTCCATAACTTCAAACGAGCTTATCAAAGCCGAAACGAACGCGAATCCATCGACACCTTCATGGGATATGCTCACTAAGACACGTCAAAGTCTTTCTGTACCTTTCTATATACATGAACCTCTGAATGGGTCAGAGTATCCTTATGTTCATGATTTGCTATAGTAGCTACAAGAGACCTTAACGTTCTTTATATAGCATCCATATCGAGCCTCCCATCAAAGGCTTAATATGAGTCTAGTCCACACTAATCGGGATTCATTTTCCTCTTAGACTTCGACTCATTAATCCAGATCATTTATTGAGCCACTTTATTATCTTTATCGGGATCAAATTACGTAACTTAATCGATAAGTTATTGAAAAGCCAAAAATTACAATTAATTGTTGTTCAATAAATGGGAAAATTTCTAACATATATATTATTGTATTTACATAATTTTATTAAATTAAATTGTATTTTTATTATGCCAAGTTTGTAAAGACATGAATACTAAAAATAAAAGAGAGATATGGTAAGTGAAAATTATACTTTAAGTCTAAATTTTAACATAAAATAGAATATATTAAACATAAAAGGGTTAAAATTTATTGCGTAATTCAAAAAAGTAAAAAAAAATCAAGTACAATATGATAATCTATATTGTAACCTATATACTGAAACCTGCAAGGCCTATCTTTTGGGATCACGAAGGACTCGTGTACCATATACCTTTTACCAAGTGTCTTTTTCTTGGCATTATCATACTTCAAACATTTCCACCACATGTATAGTCATTTTTTGCTCCAATATTCACAATTTTTATTATATAAGAAAATATTTTTGTTACAAAATCGGGGTGGACTTCGATCTGCCATGTAGCGAAAAATATAACTTTTTTGTTTGATTTCTTAAAACATGATTAATGCATAAACATAATAAGATATTGAATCATAAGTTCATACCTTATTGTGTAATTTGATCATTTTCTTGTCATTTCCCTTGAACTGCTTCTTAAGTTGGTTGATTGCAACTACAACAATCATATATATGTCTAGCCTTTAACAATATTTACATGAATGTGTTGATAGAATTCCATAATTAGTGTAGAGAGGATAGGGAAGAAGTACAAGGTTTATTAGAGCCCAAGCTTATTTATAATAAGATTTGGAGCTTTGAGCAATTTAACTAAAATAAAATTATAGTTTTGATTAAACTTTATCTAGAATTACAACTAATTCTGATTAAATGCCAATTGAGCCTAAATAAGATCTAATATGTTATATTGATTCTTATTTATTAAATGTCTTATATTTAATCCTAAAGTTTACAAAACTTTATAATCAAGTTCAACTTGAGTAAATATATTTTCTCTCTTTAATCATTGTTTATATGTGACCTATTAGGTTTTTAAATATGTTGGCAATGAATATAAAATATAACCTTAAATTTTATTTATAATTAAATAAATTAATCTCCTTTAATTTATGTTTAATTCTCTAATTAGATAATTTATATCTATAGATCAAAATTAATTAATAATATATCATAACCACCAAAATATTAGGTATGTCAATGTAGTTTTGACTAACCTTTATGTACATACTCTTTTTTTTAATAAAATTTAACTCTTTCAACATCCAATGTTCTAATTAGACATAAAGTACATAATTAATGTTTAATCTATTTGAGTCCAATACTTAGTTCGCTAATATTAATAATTGATTTAATAGATGATATTTGAAAAATATTTTCAAAGTGTTATTCTACCTTGTTAAGGAATTTTCAAAATAGTATTATCTGAGAACAACGGAACATTCTTCGTAATTACTTTAGGGTGATGAATCCTATATTGATCACTCAACTACCTTCAAATACTTTATGTTATATCCAATATCTACCGATTAAGCTACTCTTAACTAGAATAGATCATAAGTAGTATCAAAATAGTAATCCCTATGTGAGAGACTTTGGAGATCTTAATTGAAAGGATAACTTATATAATCATTATAATGAGAAATTCCATAGACATACAAGTAATGTTTCAAATACAATTCTTATATTGAATCAGTTTAGTGAACTCGCTCTCTAATAAGCACTCACACATTTCTTTAATAAGTATCTTCACACTTTAGTCTATGAGATCAACTACTTCTTTCAAAAGGAAGAAATATAACATATACTAGTTTTTTTTACGCTTTAATAATGTCTATTCTTAATTGAACATTGACTAAGAACAATTTAGAGATAATATATAAATTCTATATGAATCTAATAATTATGATCTCATTATAATTTCATTTTCAATGTACATTTATCTTATTGACTTTATCATAAAATCTAAATATATATAAGATAAAGAATTCCTTTAAATAACTACATCATTAAACTAAAACCAATCAATTGGCTATAGGACATAAACCAACAATCTTTTACTTACACTAAGCCAATCATTTAAGTATCTAATACCATATCAACATATGACAATCGTGCTACTGTTACGATAGTGGATTAGTGAGAGAATTCTACAAGATTCTCAATATTCAGCACTTGTTTGAATCTTACTACTTTTTTCTCAATTATCATCATGATTAGCATAAACTACCAAAATATATATTTGAATCTTTGATGAGGTCTTAACTACTGTTACAGTTCATTACTATTTTAACAATACAAGGAACTATAATAAATTCATTAAAGAACTTCTTGATCTAAATAATTATTTCCACAAAATGAAAAATGTCTTATGACTTGATTAGTAATTAATGCTATGTTAGGACATTTACAATCTTAAAATAATAGTCTCAAGTAAAATATAACTTAAGCAAGACTTACTTCTAAAGATAATATCTATATGACTTAAAACTCAAATATCAACTAATATATAGAATAACAGATATCTTCAATACTTGATAATTATTAGATATCTCAAATAATAAATATTTTTAGTACTTTATCTATGCACTTGGATTTAGAATAGGTAAAAAACTTTCGTATCGTACTTGGACTTAGAATAGGTAAACAAATTTCGTATCTATCTCTATAAATCTAATTCCTATAATAAATATTGTACCTTTTCACATTCGTAAGAGCTGTTCCTCGACTATTATATATTGATAAATTAAAATATAAATTTTGGTCCTCTATGAGTAGTATGTCCATACACAATCCCACTAAAGAGTATAACTATGCTCCCATTAACATATTTTATAGACATGATAAATTCAGATTCATCCTTAGAAACAAACTCTTTAAATTTATCGAGAAAGTAAAACTTTCATCTTTTATAAGCTTTTAATTATACATCAAATATATCAATAAAGTTGTTAGTTTCAATTGTATGTATTGTCATCAGATCTGAATCTTTCAAATTTCATTTTACTCCTACTATTTGTCTTAATAACTGTTCTCCTATAAGTGTTTATTGGAGCAAACATTTTGTTCAATGAGTAGGTAAGATTATATCTAACATTTTAGTATATCTCATAACTTTTTATTATCTAACTTAGTTCTAAGCTTACTAGATAATATATGCTTCAAGCATCACATCCCAAAATCATTATGTTTGACACTTTCAAAGTCTTACCATTTTATATCCAATACAGAATCTTATTAATTGATATAACTGGAGCTTTTAAAAGTAAATTACTGTACTAGGCTTGGCTATATAGGGAATAAATATTTCATCATATAGTATCCCATGTTTCATTCCTCCCTTCACAAAAATTCATACTATTATAAAATTTAATTATAGAGATATTAGCTAAAGAATTTCATTTCTTATAGATAATCAAAAATTTTAAAACTCATTCTTTAAAAAAAAATTAAAACTCACCATATAAATCTGAACGAAATGCTTCAACATTCTTAATGCTTAATTTCTACTTAAATTTACATACTTTGAACTTTTTAAAAATTTAAATCAAAATTTGATTTAATACATATGACTTTATCATATAAATCATTAAGAAATATAATGAAATACAAATATTTGTACTTTTATGAATTATTGTTACATCTAACGCATCACATGTATAAAATTTAGCAATTTAATACCATCGTAATCTTTTTATTAAAGGTTGATTTGATTTTTCTTCAACCCAACAAGTCTCATAAGTTTTGTACAATTCATAATTAAAGAGGATACATATATCCTTGTGTATAACTTTATGATTCTCGTTATATTAATTCAATTAGCATGGTATAAAAGGATAGTCTCATTTATCCAACTTTATAATTTTGTCATTTATGTTAAGTATAAGTCTACCTTTATCCCACAAAGAGAAACTATCTGTAAAAACTTGGATAAACTACTTTTAATCAACAATCTATTTCTTATCATGCCTTGAACATTGTAATATTATTAAATTCAAATTCATTATTGAATACTCAAAATCATGAACTAGAAATATATATATGATCTCTATCATATTTGACAAGAAAAGTCATGCAATCAAATTTTCTTTTAGTGATCACTGTTATCATATCTAATCAATAGCTTCAATTTTAGTCCATGTTTATACTTTTAATAAGCTAAATTTAATGGGACAACTATATAAATTACTATACCTTTCAACTATACTCTATTCAACCTCTTGCATAGTGCTATCATGGTGTTATCAGCGTACATACATCTTATATGTTACCATAAGTGTATTAGATATTAGTCAATTACACTTTGTCATTTAGATTAAATTAACATATCTCTAAAACTTTGCGACCAAAATCCTCAATAGGGATTATAGAAAAATCACACAATGTGAATATAAATTTTCTATTTAATTTTGAGAATTCTTCTCAAAATTTACCCATGGCTAGGAAATTTGGCTTGCTAGAAATTAGTATAAACTAAAATAAACAAAAGTAATTTCTACTTTAATCAAATATAAATGTAAAAAAAGTAAGTAAATGGTATATGCCATGACAACCAAATAAGATTAGAAATTTAATTATGTATTTAGTCATTCTCATTATTTTATTCAAAATAATAGCCCTTATTATTATTTTGAAAAAATTACTCTAATATCTCTAGTGGGCTAAGATCTCATTCAAACTTAATTGATTTTGAGTTTTCTTAACAAACCAACTAAACTTAAATTAGATAGATAATAATTTTATTAATCACATCTTATGTAACTCCTAAATCCATTAGGCGACAACTCTTATCAAAACTTACCTTACATGTTGGTTCTAACCTTACCTCTAATTTCATGTGATCATGAGTTCGCTCATCCAAATCATATAAATTGAGTTAAGTAGGACCTATTGTTATAAGACTAAAAATATTCAAGTTAAAATGACTTTGAGTTTGCTCAATAAGCTTAAAAATAAATGAAACTTTGGTTTTTTTTCTTATAATAATGAAAACAATAATCATGCTCTAGTTGCTTAATTGTTTATACATTCACTTCTTAACACAGTGATTATTGTTGTGAAATGCTGAAGATACTCATTTTAGTTCATAAAAGATTTTAGGTACAATTTGGAAACATAAAAGCTAAAATGAGTTAAGAGCATACTTCTTGAGCCAACCTATTAATGTACAAACTCAGTTATCCTTGTGGAAGAAGAAGAAGATGGATTAGAGTGAGGATTGGACAAGAAATTACGAGAAGAACAAAATTTTAGCAAAATATGGGAGATACACAGCCGTGTATATACTTATACAGCCGTGTAAACATTCAGGAGAGATTTTTAGGCCTGCACACTTAGATACACAACATACATGGTTGGATACATGACCGTGTATCCAACAATGTATCTTTATAAAGTTCACATTTTTTGACTTATACAGTTTGATACACGACGGTGTGTCAAACTGTGTGTATGCCCAAAAGCCTAATTTTTCATATGAATAGAACATTAAGATGACAAATGATAGGGGAATCAACTTTGGACTTTGTGAAGGGAAGAAAGCCACTCTTTTAAGACACCTATAGAGGGCTAAACTTCCCCAACCTAGTTCGGAGGTGAAATCGATGTCGAGGAGCGCATCTAAGTATATCGTCTTTGTGTATCATTGTTCTTGCCCTTATTGAGGATTGTTTATGTTATTTTATGTTTAGTGAATTAGGTATTGTGTAAGAACCATCTAAATGCTCTATTAGGTTGATATTATGTAAAATCATTTCTAGAATCTTAAATATGATACATAATAGTTGTTTTTGAATTCGGTTGTGGCAACTAATGACATTAGATCATTAGAGATAACATAACATAGGCTAAATAATCCACACTTGTATGATTATTTCTTATATTGACTTGTTTTCCTAATTGTGATGCAGTTGTCTAACTAAATCTAGACAGCTTGTTCTAAGTTGTTCAATAGTTAGGTTTAATTAAATAGCTTGTTTTGATTAAACACAATCTAAGGAAAAACTGGGATTAACAAAGCTTATTGTTAATTCACAATCTATAGTTCTAAGAGAGGTGTGAAAACAATAATACAATGGAATATGTTTATTTATGCTTAGGCTGAGATCGATCTAAGAACTGGATTCTAACACCTTCATCACTTTTGTCACTTTTAATTGTTTTCTTTAATTTGCTTTCCTACATTTAATTTTACTTTTTTTTATCTTATTTGCATCAACAAACCCACCCTTTATATAAATAAATACAATTTAAAAAGGTGAATTGATTTAATCTATATAGGATCGACCTAGACTCATCACTAGCTGTAGTTTTAAGTTTAGTTATTTTGAGTAGTGTTATGATGCGCTACCAATTTTGGCATCGTTGCCTGAGATTAATATCCATTGCTTTTCTAAATTTATTTTATATTTTATTTTCTTGTTTGGCTTAGTTATGATATATGACCCGATATTCTCACACTGGTGAACTGAAATTTTATCTATAAATTGAAGGAACTCTTCAAAAATCGAGAAGCAAAGTTGTTGAAAGTTTTGAGGATTTGTCACCATTTAATAGGACAATTAGTTCTTCACCAGGAATCCAAATTACCTTAGATTTGCTTTCTGACTCTTCAAGTGATTTTATTTTTGAAACAGATTCTGACATGGCAGAGCAAACTAATGATCTCACTCTTAAATAGTTAGCTACTCTTAATTTTAACCATCAACCTTTGTGCATTGATTTTCCTATTATTGATGTTGCTTTTGAGCTTAAATCTAGTCTGATTAGTATTTTTTTCTAGTTTTCATGGTATGCCAGGTGAAGATCCTCTTAAACACCTCAAAAAATTCCACATAGTCTGTTCTAGCATGAAGTTGGTCCGGGTACAAGAAGAGTAGATTCAGCTGAGGGCATTCCGTTTCTCATTGGGGGACATCATTAAATATTGGCTATACTACTTACCCTTAGGATCAATTACTACTTGGAATGAGATGCAAACACTTTTTTTGAAGAACTAATTCCTTGCATCTCGTGCTACAAATATTCAGAAGGAAAAATGTGCAATTAGGCAGCACCACGGGGAGATATTATATGAGTTTTGGGAGCCTTTTAAGAAGATGTGAGCTAGTTTTCCCTCACCATCAAATCAGTGAACAACTTTTGATCTAGTATTTCTATGAAGGACTTTTGCCATAAGAAAGAAGTATGATAGATGCAGCAAGCGGAGGTACATTGATAGATAAGACACCTATTGAAGCCAAAAATTTAATTTCCAACATGGATTCTAATTCTCAATAGTTTAAAATTTTGAAGGATCCCCAACCTTTAAAAGTCCATGAAGCTAGTACTGCCACATTGGAGCAACATATAGTTGGGTTGACATCTATAGTAATACAAATAGCTACAAATGGTACTTAACAAGTAAAAGCATACAAAATTCGCACAATGGTAGGCCATCCAACAAATATGTGTCGAACCTTGCAAGAAACATCCGTGAAACAAGTGAATGCTTTTGGAATTTTTCTGAGTCATCCACAAAAGAAGTATGATCCTAACTGCTCCCAAGCATATAATTTAGGATGGAAGACTCCTCAATTAAAAAGTTATAGACAACAAAGACAACACAAATCTCCTACCAATAATCATTTCAAAGACAAGCTCAACCATCAAGTTCTGGACCTTCATGGGAAGAAATGATGAAGACAATGGCTCAGAATATAGTTCAGAAAACAAAAGCTAGTATTCAGAATTTGAAAAATGAAATATGTCACATAGCTACCATTATTAGTCAATTGGAAAATTAGAATTCACGTAAAATTTATTCTTAAACAATTGTGAACTTGAAAGAGAATGTAAGTGTTATCGCCTTGAGAAGCGGTAAAGAAATAAAGGCACTGCATAAGACTCCTTGTATGGACGATGATGAAGAAATTGAAAAGGAACTTGAAATGTCTCCAAAGGAAGCTGAAATGGAAAATAAGGTAAATTCTTAATCTCTTGTGACTAAAAACAGTTTTGCTAAAATTAAAGAAAGAGGAGCAAGATAACGAAAATTTTGAAATATTCAAAAAGGTAAAAGTGAACATACCTCTAATTGATGCCATAAAACAAGTCCCAAGATATGCCAAATTTCTCAAGGAGTTACGCACTTCGAAAAGGAAACTGAGAGGAGATAAGAAAGCAAGTGCAGGAGAGAATGTGTCTGCGGTCATACAAAGGAAACTTCCACCAAAGTGTGAGGATCTAGGTACGTTTACAATTCCCTAAGAAACAGGTGGAACTAGATTTGAAAACACAATTTTAGATATAAGAGATTCAATTAATTTCATGCCGTATTCTATTTACAATTCACTGAATGGGGTGTTTGAAAGAAACATATGTCGTAATTCAATTAGTAGATATATGTAACGCTTATTCTGAAGGGGTTGTAGATGATGTTTTAGTGTAGGTTAACAAGTTAGTTTTCCCAGCTAACTTTTATATATTGAACATGGAGGGAGAACCTTCATCTAATTCAGAACCAATGCTTCTGGGTTGACCATTCTTAAAGATATCAAAGACAAAAATTGAGGTCGATACAGGAACATTGACTATGGAGTTTGATGGTGAAAAAGTTTGCTTTAATATTTTTGAAACAATGAGGTACTTTGGTGATGTTCATTTCATTTTATCAATTGATGTCATTGATTGCTTATCGCAAATTTTTTTTTGATATGGAAGGTAAGGATGAGTTAGAAGTCATTCTTTGCATGAGTTTAACAGAAAACACTTTGCATACTTCTAACTTATTTATTATAGATGAAATGGAAGAAATCGTGCTAGCACTACAATCATTGCAACCAATGCCAAAAAGTTTTGTTTCTTTAAAGATTGAATTACCAATATCTCATATGAAATCTCTACCTTCAGTTGTGTAAGCAACTACAATTGAACTGAAGTAATTATCAGAGCACTTGAAGTATGTATTTTTGGAAGAAGTAGAAATACTTCCGATGATCATAGCAAAGAATGTAACCAAAATTCAAGAGGAAAAGCTCATTTGAGTGCTTAAAGACCACATCACAGCTATAGGATGGACCATAGCTGGCATTAAGGGTATTAGCCCTTCGACATATATGCACCAAATTCTTTTAGAAGAAGGATCCAAATCATCAAGGGAATCATAAAGGAGGTTGAATCCTCCGATGATAGAAGTTGTGAAGATAGAGATCTTGAAGTTGCTTGATGTCGGTATAATTTATCCAATTTTGGATAGTAAATTAGTAAGTCTAGTCCAAGTAGTATTGAAGAAAACTAAGATTACCGTAGTGAAAATGAGGATAATGAGTTTGTCCCTACAAGAATTTAAAATGGATGGTGATTATGTATTGATTATAGCAAGTTAAATACTGCTACACACAAGGATCCCTTTCCACTCCCATTCATCGTTCAAATGCTTGAATGACTTATAAGACAATCTCACCATCATTTTCTTGATGGATATTCAGGTTATAACCAAATTGTGATAGCTATAGAAGATCAAAAGAAAACAACCTTCACATGCCTATTTTGTATAGTTGCCTATAGAATGATGCCTTTTGGATTTTGCAATGCCCCAACCATCGTTCAGAGATGTATGGTAAGTACTTTCTTTGACTATGTTGAGCACTTTTTAAAGGTTTTTATGGATAATTTTACTATCTATGGGGATTCATTTGATGCATGCTTAGATAATCTGAATTGTGTACTTAAACGATGCATCAAAACTAATCTTGTTCTAAATTCTGAAAAGTATCATTTTAAGGTTGAACAACAAATAGTTTTGGGACATGTAATTTTATCTAGAGGGATTGAGGTTGATAAAGCTAAGGTGGAAATTGTACAAAACTATCCCTACCCCACAAATGTGAGGGATGTTCATTCTTTTCTTAGCCATGCAGGTTTTTATTGTAGGTTTATCAAAGACTTAGTAAGATTTTGACAATCTCTATCTTTTGTTACAAAAGGACATGTCATTTGAATTTGATGAGGGATGCCAGGAAGCTTTCAATAAGTTGAAGGAACTTTTGACTTCGACATCGATTATTTAACCCCCTAATTAGAGTCAACCTTTTGAGATTGTGTATGATGCTAATAATTTTGTTGTGGGTTTTTTCCTCAGTTAAAAATGTGATAAGATGACTCATACCATTTATTACGGTTCAAGAGCGCTCAGTCTAACATAATGTAACTACTCCACCACAGAAAAGGAGCTTTTAACTATTGTGTTTTCGTTAGATAAATTTAGACCCTATTTTCTTAGTTCTAATGTTATTATATATTCTAATCATGTAGCATTAAGGTATATTTTATTGAAGAAGGAAGCGAAGACAAGGCTTATTAGATAGATTCTCTTACTCCAAAATTTCAATTTAGAGATCAAAGATAAGAAAGTTATAAAGAACTCATTTGTGGACCACTAGAGTCGAGTTGTGAAGGAGGAGAATTCAATACTATTGTAAGAGTTATTTTTGGAGGAGCAATTACTCACGCTCAAGATAAGATTCCATAGTATGCTGATATTATAAACTGTCTAGTGAATCAAGAGAAACCTAATGATTTGAGTAAAGCTAGATGGAATAGAATAAAGAGTTATTTGAAATATTATATTTGAGATGATCATCAATTATGGAAATGTTGTTTTGATCAAGTAATTAGGAGATGTGTGCCAGAGTATGAATGTAAATCTATTTTAAAATTTTGCCATTCGTATGCTTGCAGTGGTCATTTTAGGCCTAAAAGAACTGCTAGGAAAATACTTGAATGTGGTTTTTATTAGTCAAATATCTTTTGAGATTCTTATATATTCTACAATGCACGTGAACAATGCCAGAAATAAGGTAATATATCCCATAGATATCAAATGCCTTTATCTCCAATCCCTTCCTGTGAAATTTTTAATGTGTAGGGCATTGACTTTATGGGACCATTCCTTCATCCTTTGATATTGTTAACATTTCATTACATGTGGATTATGTTTTTAAATAGGTGGAAAATAAAGCCACAAGGACTGATGATACTAAAGTTGTTGTAGAATTTGTGAAGTCTAACATTTTTGCTAGGTTCAGAACACCACGAGCATTGATTAGCGACATGGGTACTCATTTTTGCAATTGATTGGTGAGAAATCTTTTAAAGAAATATTCTGTCACTAACAAGATGTCTACGGCCTACCATCCACGGACAAATGGGTAAGTAAAAGTGTCAAATAAAGAAATTAAGTCAATCTTTGAGAAAATGGTGAGCCTAAATCGTAAAGATTGGAGTCAATGACTTGATGATGCTCTTTGGGCATATAGAATTGCATACAAGGCATTGATTGACATGTCTCCATACCGACTCATTTATGAAAAAACTTGTTATCTTCCAGTAGAAATTAAGTATAAAGCTTTTTAGGCAGTTAAGCAATGTAAAATCAAGATGGATGAGTTGAGTGAACAAAAGAAGTTGCAATTGCAAGAATTGTAAGACCTGATGCTTGACTCTTATAAGAATGTGAAGATTTACAAGGAAAAGAAAAAGCTATTTCATGATAAGATGATTGCTAGAAAGAATTTTGTTATTGGACAAAAGTTCTTCTCTATCATTAACAACTTAAGCTTTTCCCAAGTAAATTACGTTCTTGTTAGATTGGACCTTTTGTTGTTAATAATATGTTTCCATATGGCACAATTGAAATTAAAAACCCACAGACGAATAAGAAGTTTAAAGTCAATGGTCATTGATTGAAACCCTTTTGTGAAGGATTCCAAGTGGAAAATATGGAAGTGATAGGTTTAGAAAACCATCATTATGAAGATTAAGTGACATTTGCGTCGAGCCATCGATATGAAACAAAGACGCTGTTTGGGAGGCAATCCAAGGGAAGTCCATTTCTTTTCATTTACAGTCTCACATTTGTTACTTATGTTAAATGCTCCATTTCTTACATTTGACGTTGTATTAGGGACAATGTAAGTTTTAATTATAGGGGTAAGGATCTTTGCTTTCATCATATTTTTGAGCTTGTTTGTTGCTTATGTGAATTTCTTAGGTGTCATCAAAATTAAATAAACAAACAAACAATTTCTCTTTTTCTATTGCTTTTAAGACTATATAGTCACAATTAGAGAGTAAATTGACTAGAGAAATTCGTGACAACTTGAGCATATACTTTTACTCTTGTGATTTGTTAATATACATTATCTTTAGAATAGTAGTGACTAGTGGTAGACACAAGACAATGAGATTTTAAGCCTTTATAGACTGCCACTTCCGTATCAATCTCATTATCTTTTGTTTATGTGTGACCTTTATGACATGTATGTCCTAACTTTGCTTTGATTTTTTATTTGAGACCATATTTTTATCATATGCAATAATATGAAAATGATATAGGCATTCATTATTTCATAAGCTACATTAGTTAATAGTCTTCCCTTTGATATCAATTTTCCCTTGTTAAGCCCCATTGAGCTTTATTTGCCTTTTTTTTTATGTTAACCACATTACATGCCTTAAATCTATCCAAATGTCTACCCAAGCCTTAACGATAGTGGAGCATTTGTTAATTGTTGATGATTATGGATGGAAAAAATATAAGTGTGGGGGTATGCATATATGTGAGTTATTTATAATTGCTAGGATGTCATTTTTTGTCTTATTAATGAGTTCCATTGTTGACTTAGCTTGTCTCAATTTTTATTAAAAAAAGAAAAAGAAGAAAAAGTACTTAAATAAAAATATCAACGAGGCAATGCATTTGCTTTACAAAGTTATTTATGATTAGTTTTTCCTTCTAAAGGTATATGGAATGGGTGATTTGAGTATAATGTATATGAGACAGATGTTGATTTGAAGGGTCACCACTTATGGTTATAATGTATTATTTGTTATTAATTATATGAGTGATTCCTTCTAATTGGTTATGATTTATGTGGTTTATGGTGTGAGAGCTTGAACTTGAGTTGTGAAACATAGTTTTAAGTAAATGTTGGTTTTTATGCTTGATGTTATATAGATGTTACTTTCGCTTCACTAACTTTGATGACTTTTATGCTACATTACCTAAATACATCTCACCTTATCCTTTGCCCACATTACAACCTTAAAAATTCCTTTGATTAATGATTATGCATATAAATCCTTATGGTGGAGAAATGAAATGATATGCGAAGTTATGGAACGTCATGATCATGAATAGTGTTTGAGTGTAACTATGGATCAATGTTATTTACACACTTTGTACAAGTCGACTACTAGATTGCTCAGTTTTTAAAGATATTGATAATGAGTAAAGGAATTTAATGGTTAGTTCTTACTATGATTTTGAAAGTTATTCTCTTTACTTATGTCTATCTATTATTAGGAAATATGGAAATTTACTTATGGTTATCTATTCTTAGGAATTATGGAAATTGTGAAAGTGTTTGTTTTGTGACTTTGATTTTTTTGTTTTACCCAAGGACGGTCAAAAGCTAAGTGTGGGAGAATTTGATGTGTGCTTAATTATTTATACATTCACTTCTTAACACTTAGTAATTATTATTGTAAAATGCTTAAGATACCTATTTTAGTTCATATTTGATTTTATGTACGATTTGGAACCATAAAAGCTAAAATGAGTTAAGAGCAAACTCCTTGAGCCAACCTATTGATGTCCGAACTCAATTATCCTTATGGAAGAAGAAAGAGATGGATTAGAGGGAGAATTGGACAAGAAATTACAAGAAGAACAAAATTTCAGTAAAACCTAGGAGATACATCGCCGAGTATATACTTATACGACTATGTAAACATTTGGGAGAGATTTTTGGACTTACACTCATTTACATAATGCCTAAGTACTCCTCCAATAGACCATTGATCCTCTCTGTTTAGCCATCAATCTGTAGGTGACTAGCCCACTGTGAGTTGTGCATCTCCTTCAACAGCTATTTCAATAAGCTACTAAAACTCAACACTTACACTTGACTACTCTTAGTCATCAACAACCCCTCATCATCGAGCCAAAACTTACACACAACAACTTCCTTAGCTTATGAGATTAGCTTACAATATGTGCTGTTTAATGAAGCTGCAACTTTGATTTGCTCCAACAGGTTCGACTCCTTATAATGGCATATAAGGTCGTAAATACCTCCTTTCGACTCAAGGTATCTGCCATGTTGTTGTGCCTCCCTAGCTTAAGCTCCTACTGTAACACCCCATTACCCTAGGGTACGCACCGAGACGCCCGTAGGTCATTCCGATACATATCCTAAGATAAGGGA
>JAOTAY010000006.1:22570682-22594449 GCA_025629805.1 Erythroxylum baracoense | reverse complement strand
TAATATATTATTAACAAGTCATAATGTTAATACATGAATCACAAATATCCATTGGCCTAGGGCACACTACTAACATTCCTCAGTTCACTGTTATTGTACATTATCTTGTTATCTTTTTAGTTGAGAATAATTGTTTATGTTCATGCTTTTTGAATTTGACCATAAAAAGAATTGAATCATTATGCTATTAAATCTCGGATTATATTATTGCCTTCATTAAAAGGAGCTCACAATAAAGTAGTTAGTAGGAAGGTGATGATTAGGAGTGAATAAGGTTGGTAAAGGATTTTAGAGTACTCATACATATTGGTTTTGTTTAGTCTTTAGATTATTAATTCACTTATATTTCATATGAAATGGAGGAAGATAATGTAGTGAATATTTTAGATAGTTATTTTTTGCTTTTGTATTTTTAATATGTTAAATTTTAAATTTTACAAGTCTTTATGGACTATATAGCATATATAAATGTAGGTTTTTGGTCATTTATATTTGATAGTATGTATGCAATTAAGATATACATTAATATATGTATATTACTTTTAATGTATATATGAATGTTGCATATTTAATGATAAGATTTTGTTTTTACATTAACATATTATTGATAACGGAAGAATAAATTATTGCTTTTGTTGTTACCAATTGTTGTCTAAAAAAATTACTTTATTGCCTTTTAAAAACTTAAATTGTTGCAATATCTATTCAACATTGTCGCTATAATTTGAAACTGTTTTGTTGCTTTAGTCAAAATTTAAGCAACATTATTCATTTTTTGTATAATAATTTTTTTTGTTGCTTTACACCTATAACAACATTACTTTATTGAATAGTATGAATTATGTGATAAAGCAAGCACACGCAAGGAGGTGGAGGGGGTAAATTGTGTGTGACTTAAAAAAATTCACAAGCTACTTTCAATTCGTGTAGAAAATAAATCCTAGTTAACGAATTAAAAACAATAGGAGTCTATCAGACAATAAAGCTTTTTAAACGACATAAGCCAATTAGGTGATAGAAGCCTTCTATCGAATAGAACCTTGCTTAAACAAAAGGAACCTATTGAATGATAAATCTTGTTAAAACAATTTAAAAATAGAAGACGCATGTTAAACTAAAAGGAACCTCTTGCAAGTTAAAAATAGAAGGGACCTATTTTAAAAGTGAAGGAGTCTCTTACTGAAATGAACTCACACACAATATAATACGGAAATATAAAAGATAAGGAGAGAGAGAGAAGAATGACGCATTTAATTTATAATGGTTTGGCTTTCAACCCATGTCGACATCCAGTCCCCAAGTATCCAATTTAGATGTTTCACTGTAAAATCAAGTAGCAATTTGACGAGCCTATCCAAGATTACAAGATAATATTTTTCAAGGTTCTTCAACCTTCTACAAAAGTAGTGTTTCACTAGTCTCTACAAACTCTCAAATAAAAATGAAGTTTTGCTCAATATGAGCTTCAGTAAACTCTCTTGATAGGATTTCACTTTCTAACTCACAAGAGAATTTTTACAAGGATATCACTTTCAAGAATGCATATGCTTTTGGTGAGTTTCGAAAGTATAGCTTTGCAAGCTTCTATATTGTTCAGTTTTTGTTCACAGTTGTATTGGCTCTTCCTTAAATAGGCATTTTCTCAATTAGTCATTGCTTCACTTGCATCTTTACTCAACTTTATAGATTTAAATCTGAATAACTTCGATGTCATCTTTGCCAAAAAATCTTCCAGTAATCACGAAGCTAATATATGACCTTCATAATTAGTAGGATCCTTTTAGATAAACTATTTCTAATAAGGTAAGTTCATAATAAAGGTTCCTGCAAGAAAGAAAACTTATTTCTTATTATTTTATTTCCTTTTGAGAATAAGACTGTTAATTATACAAGGAAATAAATCCAATTTAAATCTTGAAATATTATACATTTATCATCAAAATCGTCAATCATAATCCTTAAACTAACATTATGTTGCTTGAATAAAAAAGAAACAATAATCATACTCATAGTTATGCTTTTGTCTGTTGTCTAAAACTCTTTTTGTTATAGTTGTAGTGCGAGTCCTTTAAACTCATATACCTTTAAACTCATATATACTTTATGAAGTATAAAAGTGCACATATATCAACTTCAGAGCCTATTGAACTCTCTTCTTCAGAAATAGGAAAGGCAAAGCAGATCTTGAATAGGTCTAGTCATCTTGCCAGATTTAATTAAAAGTCTATCATTCAAAACTGGACCATCAGCAATCCATCATTTTTTTCGCATCCTGTGATTTTCAAATCCGCAAATATAAATAGCGTTCATATGGGACCTCAAATACGATCGGTTTCTCATTTGAAAATGACAAAAGTACTGGTGTCTTTTTTAGGAATTAAAGTCAATCTACTGTCACTTCAATGTTAAGACTATGCAATTGGCATTTCTGATCAATAGGTATTAATCGTACTTAGTGTGTGGTATTAACCAATTTTAGGTGTAATTAATTGCATCTGTAGCAGACCATTTCCGTCTATCTATTTATCTTTAAGTAGAGAAGGAAACGACTCGTCGAAGTCATAGTCAAATCCTTACGATCTTATTCTGATCTTGCCTCTGACGAAGAAAGTTCTAATAGTCTAAACCTAAATTTCTAGTCGAAATATAGAATGCAAATTCATAAGAGATAACAACCATTCCGTCTCTTTCATTTCATATAAAGTAATCAACTTCACGTAAATTAACAGTATATTATCAACACATCAAAGCGCCATAGCTTACCAATTCTTCTCTGGTGTCATCAGCAAAAACATGTCTGCTGCCTATTTCTTCCTGTTACCATCCCGCAAAGCACAATACTTCTCCATCATCACCTTCTTTATCGTATTAATCTTCGACGTCTCTGTTATCTACGGCGAAGAGAATGCTAACTACACCGAGTGCGAAAGGCCTTTCAATTGTGGTCGCCTTCAAAAGCTTTCTTATCCTTTCTGGGGTGGTAACAGACCACAAATTTGTGGCCGTGAAGGGTTCAAACTCAACTGCGATGATGCTAATAGCTACCCTACTCTTACCGGCGTTGCACAAGAATTTGTAGTTCTGTACGTGGATCAATCGTCCAAAGCGATTACTATGGCGAGAAAAGACTTGCAGGAAGGGATTTGCCCGAATAATTTCAGTAACATAACTTTCAACACAGCGCTCTACAATCTTGTGCCTGGACTCCAAAACCTGACCTTAGCTTACAATTGTTCAAGAGCAGCGCTGGTGAATACTTCGGTTCTCAACTATACATGTTCAATAAATGGTGAAGATAGTCATGTGTTCTACGCAACTGATGAGCAGTGGAATGCTACAGACGGCAGTGCCCTCGTGCATTGTAACAGAGTCGAAATACCTGTGTTGTTTGATTTAAAGGCGATTGAGCTTATTTTGGGTGGATTGAGGGCTGTGAAGGAGCTTTTAGAAAAAGGGTTTAATGTGTCGTTCGATGTTGATGAAGATATTTCAATTAGGTGCTCAGAATGTACGAATTCAGGTGGTGTATGCGGTACCAACGTCACTCAGTCGGGTAGTTTCTTTACTTGCCTTTGCCCTGACCAAGCTTACCTCGATCGATGTCCAATACCTGGTACGCATTCACAGCTCCTCTAATTTTCTTTTGACATATAGTCCAAGAGCTTATATTATAGATTTCGTAGTTCCGGGTCGTTGTGATAATTATAAATTGCACAACACACATAGGAGGGTATTCTTAACTCCAAACTGTGAACCTAGTCGCGTCTTCAGTTTAAGAACAAGGCTTTAACGGTGTGTCCAAGGTGTTATGAGGTATTCCAAGGAAAGGTTTCTGGACTTGGTAAAAGTTTGAGGATTTGTTCTTATTTAAAGCACTGAAGAGCTTTCAACCTAAGTTATTCACTGGGCATTGCACAATCTGATTAGAAGTGACATTCTATGTGTTGATACGAGACAGTTTACCGTTTCATCAATTGTTTTCTCAAAAAGTTTATCCACGCGTCCATATATCTAATATGCCATAAAAATTAAGATAAGATTACGCAGTCCAATTTGTTATATTATTGAGGATTTTTGGTGTGAATATTCTGAAAATTATAGTTTTGATATATATTTGACCAAAGCGAAAGGTTAAGATTGTTGACTAAGAATAGAGAATTTGTTAGTAGACCCCGCGAGAGGCTCAGCTTCGCATCGCGTTCCTTATCGTTTCAATCTCTCCTTAATTTGAACCTGTCAAAGGTCAAAGCCAGGAGAGGATCGGAAAGCTCAAATGAGCTTTTGACATGTTCTCCTAGTTTACATGTTCCTACTTTTTTTGGTTCAGAGGGCAAACACAGAATAAATAAAGGCCAATCTTCAAGTGTCGTGTGATGTCTGTCGATGAGAGGTGTAAACTAGCGAAATAGACATAGATTAGAAGTAATTGAAGAACTAAAAAGCTAACAATAATTTGCCTGTTATGTTCTGAAATCAAATTTCATAGTCATGTGATAACTTTGCTGGTATTGGAATTCGACAATATATATATATATGTACATATGGGGGAGGCTCCAGCTTTTAACTATAGCGTCAACTAAATGATTAATTTTGGAGACAAGGTCGTTTCCGTGTAGTTCCTACTATTAAGAGACGAATATAAAAAGAAAAGAAAAACTCTCCTTGTCTGAAGTTGTTGGGTTAGACGAGCACTATCAGGAGGTATGAAAATATGCCTATTCTTGTATTATCACAAGACAAGGGGGGGAACGGAAAAGTGTTGTTTTTCCACGCGTATTGGTTAACAAATCAGAGTCCTCAAACTCAAACCAAACCTTATCAACCAGTATTGCTGATATGAACCTAAATTGTTGACTTGGACTTTGATGTCCTACCAGCAGCTCCAGTCGGAATCTATATTCCCTTCTCTTTTCTTTTTTCACATTGGTTTTTCTATGCGACTTACGTATGTACTTCCACTTGCGCGTAGACCCATTGCTGATCTCCTGAATAGACAATCTTGTAATTTGAATGTAGTTCGATTTGAGTTTAATTCAAAATTCTATAGAATTTGAATTATATGATTTTGTTTTACGTTTCATTGAATTGAATAAGATTAAAAAATGACTTACTTTCATTTTGTATCTGAATATGAATCTCCATCTCTTGCTTTTCTCTCCATCATCAAATCTGAATCACTAAACCATGAGGCCCTCTTGCCATCCCAATCCTCAGCCCGGCAATATGTCCCGCACATTACACATTCGATTGATAAGTTTACCTTACTCGTAGAACGACTAATCAACACTTTCACTTTCCTCCTTGTAAACCAGGAATTTCCTGCCAGTCCAACTGCTTACCGGTAGTTGTTGGGTTATCATTTGTCAAAGACACAGTTTTCTTTAATGTAAAATTTGTCTTCTTTCGGACCTCTGAAAACATTTTTTTTATTCCAACCATCTTAATTCGTTTCTTCCATTTCATTCGTTCCCAGCTTGTCTCTCCTGCTTGTTTTCTCTTCACTCTTCTCCTTCAAATGGATCCCAAAAACTTCTTTCCTCCCCAAATCAGTCTTTTCATTTGTTTAAGTCTCAACTTCCTAGCCTCCTTACCCGGTAAAACTCTGTGTTTTGATCAAAAGTTCCTCGCTTGTCAACTAAAATCATGTAGCAGCAATGGCATCCAAATCAAATACCCTTTTTGGCTAAAAGACCTTCAACAGCCTTATTGTGGCTACCCCAACCCCAGCTTTGAGTTATCCTGCAACGACGACCACCAACCGGTGCTCACCATCTCCGATGACGAGTACATCGTTGAAGAGATTCGTGACGAAACCAATTCCTTTCGCGTTACTAATTCTGCAGCCTACAATCATACCTGTCCAACTCCTTTGCATAGCCTCAGCCTTCATCAAACACCCTTCCGTTTAGTGCCTGGTTTCGTTAATCTTTCTCTCCTCTATCACTGTAACTCAATGCCTTCTGAGAACTTTTCGTACGGAATAAATTGTTCTACTGATGCTACACACTACTACTTTGCAACTTTTTCCATAGAAATGTTGAAGGCCAACAATTATTCACCGGCTTCACACTCGTGCCACAATCCTGTCATCGCTCCCGTGCACATTCGATATGATTTACCCCATGAAGAAGACAACTATACTAAGATTTTACAGATGGGTTTCCTGTTAGATTGGATTGATCTTAGTCCTAGTTGCAGTGTCTGTAATTCAACTGGGGGAAGATGTGGTTCTGAAAATGAATCGTTCGTTTGTTTTTGTCCGGATGGGCCTCGTCCCAGTTCTTGTAATGACGGTAACTGCTCTTGAAAACTTGAACTTTTTTGCTACATTATTTACCCTTCTTCACTATTAGTTTTAAGATGTTTTGTTGTTTCTCTAGGAAATATTGAATCGGTTGCATGCAGTAATTTCCCATTGTTAGCTGTTTCCGATCAGTGTGCTTAGAATTTTCCCAGTATGGTGGCTGGAAAAGGTGTCAAAATGATTTTTTATTTCTTGGTTTTATTTGATGAATTGGATGTTACCAGCTTTGGGTTTCCTTGAAAATGACATAATGGGGCCAGATTTTGTGGACATTGACAGTCAACTACCATGTGGTCAATATGGAAGGCGTGTCCATTAAAATGAGAAATCCCTTTCTTGTTGGGATCACTAGAATTGTGCCGATCAAAGCACAACTTCACCTTCTCACCTTTCTTTTCATCCATTTGAGGTTCTTTGCTGCATTCTTATTTTCAGATTATGCATATCTTTCTCTTGTTTCAGTTCACCGTTTCAAGGATGTAACACCTGAACTCTCTGGCAGTTTTCATATCCAACCAATTGAGCGGTGTGACAAACTTTTTCATGATTATAAAACCTTTTTTGTGTTATGTATTAATCCATTTCATCTGTTACTACATTGTTGCTAAAACTATAATTACGACTCTGGATAACTGTTGAAAAGTTCCTAGGCAACTTAACTTTGAAGTTTCTGAGATTAATTAATCTTGAAGTTGCACGTTGTTGAAGTATTCTAACACAGTTGTTTCGTGTGTACTGTTAAAGGCAGGAGCAGGGGTTCTCGATGGAGGCAGAAGGTCGGTATTGGTAAGACGCTTTCTTGTATCTTTTCCTGTTCCTGTTTATACTGTGCTCACAATTGCCTATACTGTGCTTACAATTGCTAATCACACCTTACCTTCAACCAGGTGTTGGGGCAGCTTTTGGAGGTGGAATCCTAATGTGCATAGTCTTCTTTATCTATCAACATCGTAGCCCGAAAAAATATGGCCCCTCTTTCTCAATTTCTCGAAGTCTCACATCGGATCCCTCTTCAAAGGCAGAGATTGAGAAGGGAGTGAGTTACTTTGGAGTTCATCTCTTTACCTATGCTGAACTTGAAGAGGCCACAAGTAATTTTGATTCTTCAAAAGAACTTGGAGATGGAGGCTTTGGCACAGTATATTATGGTAGATATCAATCTGTTATCTTCACTACCTTTTTCTTTACATTAATTGTTTGTTAATTATTTTCATGCTAACATGCTTTATTCATTAGGTAAACTCCGAGATGGACGCACTGTTGCTGTCAAGCGTTTATATGAGAACAACTACAAAAGAGTTGAGCAGTTCATGAATGAAGTTGAAATCCTCACACGTTTACTCCATCGGCATCTTGTTTCACTTTATGGGTGCACCTCTCGCCATAGTCGGGAACTGTTACTTGTCTATGAGTACATTCCCAATGGGACAGTTGCTGATCATCTTCATGGTGACAGAGTGAAGCCTGGTGCACTTCCGTGGTCTATACGAATGAACATAGCTGTAGAGACTGCAAGTGCATTGAAATATCTCCATGCTTCAGATATAATCCACCGTGATGTGAAGACCGACAATATTCTCCTTGACAACAACTTTTGTGTCAAAGTAGCAGATTTTGGTCTGTCTCGTCTGTTTCCAACTGATGTTACCCATGTTTCAACTGCTCCGCAAGGAACTCCTGGTTATGTTGATCCAGAATATCATCAATGCTACCAGCTTACTGATAAGAGTGATGTCTATAGCTTTGGTGTAGTCTTGATTGAGCTCATATCATCCATGCCTGCTGTGGATATCACCAGACACCGGCATGAAATCAATTTGGCGAACTTGGCAATTAATAGGATCCAAAGCCACTCATTGCATGAGCTTGTAGATCCAAATCTTGGTTTTGAATCAGATTATGCAACAGGAAAAATGATAACTGCAGTAGCAGAGTTGGCATTTCAATGTCTACAAAGTGAGAAGGACACGAGACCATGTATGGAAGAAGTGTTGGAGATTCTTGAGCAGATACGGAGTCAGGAGTACAGTACAGAAGAGGCAGAGAAACTGGATATACGAGCAGATCTTGAATTGTTGAAGAATGGCCCTCAGCTACTTTCTCCCGATTCTGTCACGTTCAGATGGATTAGCCCTTATACAACATCTAGTTCCAGTGGCTAAACTCCTCACGTCATTAAATTTTCAAGTAAATAAAGATATTCAATTTCGTAACAAATTTTTTAGTGTCTTTTATTCTGCATATGGATATTTTGGACGAGGTGTATATAAGTTGTAGCTGCCATATGGACCATGAGGTAGGTGTATTGGGCAACAGTTTCTTTATGCCTCTAGTTTTTACTGACCAATGTATAGCATACTAGGTAGCTGATAATTTTCAGTTCTATTAACTGAATGTTTTTGCTGAATTATTAGCCTACCTTTCTGAAAGTGTTAAAGCTCTGCACCTTAATTTAGCTTGGCATCTCTTTCTAGCTAGGTAGTGGAAAAGAAGCCTCAATTAGTGAAGACTTCTTAACAGGAGAAAGTGCTGGAGCTTAAAACCGAAACCGCCTATTTGTTTCACTAGTTGGAATAGATAAGGAATCGAATGGTTATGTTTAGAAATAAAATAGACATGAAATACAATAGAATGAGTATTATTTTGATTTATTGCTAAAAAATTTCTATATCAATATTTAGTTTTAAAATGTAAATTTAGAATGACAAAGAAATAACTAACAAAAAAGTCAAAATATCCATTATAATCATCACTACATTATTATTATTATTATTATTAGAAATAACGAAAAAAAATCAAAATATCCATTATAGCATCACTATATTATTATTATTAGTATCATTATTATGATTGTGATTATGATTATGATTATGATTATCATTATCATTATCATTATTATTATTATTATTAATTTTATTATTTTATTTTATCTTTATTTTTATAATTTTATTATTAAATTGCTTATTATTATTATTAATTTTCTTATTATTTTTATTTTTATTATTAAATTCCTTATTATTATTAATTTTCTACTACTACTTCTTCTTCTTCATATTAATTATTATTATTATCAATTTATTATTCTTATTCTTATTCTTATTTATATTCTTATTTTTCTTCCTCTTATTATTATTATTAATTTTATTATTCTTATTATTATTAATTTTATTATTATTAATTGTTTGTTATTATTAAATTCCTTATTATTATTAATTTTCTTCTTCTTATTATTATTATTAATTTTCTTCTTCTTATTATTCTTATTATTATTTTATTTTATTAATTCCTTATTATTATTAATTTTCTTATTATTATTCTCATTATTATTAATTTTTATTATTAATTATTGCTTTTATTTTTATATTTATAATTTATATTATTAAATTGCTTATTATTATTAATTTTCTTGTTGTTGTTGTTGTTGTTGTTTTTGTTGTTGTTGTTGTTGTTGTTGTTCTTATTATTATTCCTTTAATATTGTTAATTTGTTCATCTTCTTCTTCTTTTTCATATTATTAGTATTATTAATTTTATTATTCTTATTATTATTTTTATTATTTTTACCTATTATTATTATTAATTTTATTATTCTTATTCTTATTATTATTAATTTTATTATTATTATTAATTTTTTTATTATTAGATTCCTTATTATTATTAATTTTCTTGTTATTATTATTATTATTATTAATTTCCTTCTTCTTCTTCTTCTTCTTCTTAATTATTATTATTTTTATTTTTATTAATTTTATTTTTCCTATTATTAATTTTATTAATATTTTTCTTCTTATTATTATTATTAATTTTATTATTCTTATTCTTATTATTATGAATTTTATTATGATTATTATTAATTTATTATTATTATTATTATTATTATTATTATTATTTATTAAATTCATTATCATCATCACACCCAGTCCAATTCTCGCATCAAAGCGGGATTTAGAGAGGTCTGATAGTACGCAGCCTTACTCCTACAGAGTAGAGAGGCTGTTTCTAGTAGACCCACATGTGAATGTGACAATGAAAAAGTTATGCAGGTTAAAAGAGTATATATGAAAACTTATATGCTAAAAGAGTAGATAAATAAAATTAAATAAGTAACTAAATAAAAAAATAAAATTAAATAGAACCAAAGAAGATACCTGATATAGTGCTCATATATGCTAATACCTGATAAATTGCAATGTAAGGCTCTTCCTGTCTCTAGTTGTGCTAGGAGTCCTTGCTCAGTAGCCCTGTGAGTATGGTAATCCTATGGTAACAGATGGCCTCGTGGGACCTTTCCCTATACACCCGACCTGAAAAGCCAAATAGTATGACAGAGAGACTTGTCCACGACTCGCAACTAGAAAAGACAGATTGGACATTAGAGTTAGACTTCCTAAGCGGTAAATACGTCGTGCGACCTTTACAGTAAACGACTCTCAATAACTTATTCGACTGTTTTGGTACACTTTAAAGGATATCCTTTACTCGTTCTTCTTCTTCTTATTATTATTATTAATTTTCTTCTTCTTATTATTCTTATTATTATCAATAATAATTCTTCTTCTTCTTCTTCTTCTTCTTCTTCTTCTTATTATTATTATTATTATTATTATTATTATTATTATTATAAATTTTCTTCTTATCATGTGGCAAAATTAACATTTTGCAGTAGTTAATTTTCCTTCATATACTTCGTGAATTTGGTCCGACTCATGTCAGCATTGATTGTATATTTGCAGTTACAATATGAAATAACATTAGAACGATATTGAAAATAAACTGAACATAGGGCTTTAAATTACTAATAAAAGTTATTTAGTTGAACAAAAAATAAGTTTCAACCTTATTTTAAATAACTAGAAAAAATATTTAAACTTGAACATGATCTTTAATGTGTGGTAAGAAACCTTCTCACCCACACAAGTTTTCGAGAAGGCATAACACTAAAAAAACACAAACATTTGTGTCGGATGATCAGGAATTTTGAGTAAAGTAGTATCTCTTCCATCATCCGTGAGTCCCTCTATCTTACCCAATGCATCATCTAACTGTTCAACTCTTTGTTGAATATATGTTTCAGTTCCAATACTCTTACATAATTTTTCTGCAATATGATTCATGATATCACCCAACATCCTAGCAACATTAATAATTAAATATGCACGACTTGCTTCTCCCGTATCATTACTCCCTTTTCTCCTTCTTACTGAAATATTTTTAACTTGTATTTCAAGATTTGATGTTTGAGGTTGGGTAAAGGACTCATCTATGTCATACAAACCATGCTCATATTGATCTTCACCACCTTCATTTATCCCACCTATACCTTCTTGTCTTTCCGTTTCTTTAAGAATATTTGTAGCACTTTGTGCGTCATTTCTAGTTGCACAATATTCTCTATAGATCCCAATCAATTTATTGTAGAAAGGAAAGCTCTTCCTTTAAAATTGAGCAGCATCTTTGTGACTCTAACAAGATGAAAAAAAACAACATTAATAATTCGTATAAATGACAAGAAAGTAATTAAAGAGAATACTTAAAACGAGTTCAAAGTTCAATATTTACACTTAAGTAAAAATCTCATACATGATCTTCAGCGGTGATGATCTTCCTTTTGGTATCCTATCCAAATCCACTAGTATCTTTCCTTACCATATCATAAACAATGCTCCACTCTTTATTTAAGGTCTTAATCCTAAACTCTATGTAAGGTCTAGCTTTTAAGTTTGAATTAGGGAGCTTTTTTGCTACCATTCTTTCTAATTTATTGAGATAGCCAACTTTAAATTTAGTATCAGCATTGTACTTTCTCACATTATGCATATCAACCATGCAGGAAACTAGCACAACATCCTCATCATAGTTCCACTTTTTTTTGGTTCCTTTTGAACTTTGAGAATCAATAGTTGACAAGGAATTCCTCGACATACTTATATATCAAATCAAAGCAATATTGATAAATAAAAAAATAATCATCATAATAAAGGAAAAATAAAAATATTTATAAAATTCTTCATTTTATTAACATTAAGCATCAATAGTTTATGAGAATAATATAGTCTACAATAACAACGTACAACATAAACAACAAAGAGTACAACTTACATAAATAATAATATAAAACCTCTTAACACTCAAACATAATAGAAAACCTTAAAAATGTCAATTTTCATTTTGCCTAGATGTTTGCCATTCATTGAACATTTCACATGCCAATTCAATTCTCCAATTTGTCCAAGCATTAGTTGGGTCAATAGTAGTTATACACTCCTCCTCAACAACTGGATTTGTTTGAAAATAATCCCCTAAATTACTCTACATGGGATCAAAACTCATCTCCTGCCTAATAAAATTATGAAGCAAACAACAAGCTATAATAAACAATTGTGTGTCTTTATTGGATAAAATGATGTGGACTCCTAAGAATAGCCTACCTAATTTTTAATAAACCAAAACATCTCTCAATTACATTGCATGCAGCAATATGTTTCATATTAAAAAATTCCTTTGGAGTTCTTGGTTGATAACCTTGACGCCATTCATTCAAGTGATACCTTTGACCCCTAAAATGTGCAAGGAAGCCCTCACAATTTATATAATGAGTAGGTAATAGCAACCTATAAAAAACACTACATAAGTTATTTAATTTACATTATCTCATATACAAAATTTCAAACAACCTTCTTATATCATATAGGAAAGCTTACCATAAGACACTTTTAGTCCATGTCTCCTAGTAATTGCATCACAAAGAACTCGACCATCAGCTACTGCCCTTTCCAACCAGGAAGAACATAAACAATTGCATGTCAGGTGTGCACACACCTAATATATTTGTTGCAATGTCGCCCTTAGGAGTTCGAAATTTAGGCTTATCTTTAATTGGCACATTAACTATGATATATGTCCTATCTAGAACACCTAAGCAATTCTACAATTCAAATGAAATAAACAATAATGAGGTACCTTAACCATATGCACTATATTTTCTTATAAAAGTAATATGGTGATTATCTACCTTAAACCACATCCACCGATGTTACGAAGAGTTTATTGATATGGGCTAAAGTTTTTTAAACAAAAGATCTTGCAAATGCATCACTCGATTTTTAACATGATGAACAATAATATGTAAGAAAGTTGCTACTTGTTCATCAATAAGCATGTTTTTTGTTGACTTTAATCCTTCTATACTTTCTAGCATTTCACATAGATTAAAAAATACTTGCCTATTCATCCTAACCGTTGAAATACATGACTCATCATTGTCATGCACAATTCGCCTCACATAATCTCGATTTGAAAAAGAATTTAGAAAATAACTTCTAACCCTTAGCCTATAACTATATAAAGAGGCCTCTGATTCCAATAAACTCAATAGCGAACTAATAGAATTACACAATTGCAACCATACAATCAAGATAGCCACAATTCTTTTTGTTCTTTTGGCATTTCTACGTAAACTCAAACTCAAACAAGTCATGATTGCAAGAAAAAATTATAATGTATTTACATAAAATTATTCAAACAATGTATGATGTAAGTGATGTATGTACTATGTCAAGGATAAACAGATGCTACAGTTCATTGATTTCAAGAAAAGCAACAAGCTAAAATCACATTAGTCAGTTTAAAAGCTATCCTAGTTTTAGGACAGAAAATTTTGGAGAAAGTAGATGTATCAGGTTTCCTACATCATGTTTTAGGCATATATATTCACATCCAAAATTTATGAATCAAAAAGCCATGAACTAGCTCACTTCCACTTTGTATTTGAGTCCAACAATTCAATATAGAGGAATGGTTTGTTCATCACTAACCTGAAACTTAGCAACTGTGTTAGGAGTTCAGAGAAGTCCTTGTGGAGATTCTACATCAAGTTCTGCTGCTTCTTTATACTTTGCCTGAGAGAATAATTCCTGAAACATGCTGAGCAACCTAGTAAAGACAATAAACATAAAGATTATGAGTCAATAGAGGTGAAGATAATATAGCCAAACCAGAATAGTTCCTCTTTGGTTTTCTGTTAATAATATGTAACCAGAGAAGAAACAAAACCCGAAAAGGGTTTAACAAACAAACACAACGTAAGGAAAAAAAGATGAAAATTTGAATGCAAATCAAAGATCCAAAGATAAGAGCTTTTCAAGCCTTTACAGCCATCAACATCAAAACCTTATAATCACCCTTGTACTTAACCAAACCCATCACGGACAGAACATATCCAACATTCAAAATACCAAATAGGGGAAAGAGATAAAACTGACCAAAGATTAAAAAAAAGGCATGATCTTTACCTAGAACTAGTCATGACAAACTAAAAATATTTAGAAAAGAAAGACTAGAAATTTTGAACCATACTAATCAATCCAGCTTTGAAGTCGAAGAAATAACAATTCTTATTACCAAAAAAAGACTTTTGAAGACCAGAGCTCTCAAGAAACAAATGTTGAGACAAATGTTAGGGGAAAGGTTGTCTTTAACGAATCAATGCAAATGGTTGAGAAATGTTGGAGAAAAGAGACGACAGCGTGAAGAGTGAGGAGACCCACTAAGCCAAAGATGAAGAGCATGAATGAGATGAGACTAGAAAGTGGAGAAAATATACGAGAGCGTGAAGAGGGAGAGAGAGCCAATGGGCGTGAGTGAAACCAGACAATGCGTGAGTGAGAGTTTCTAGTTGTAGGGAATATGAGAGACGAATTTTCTGGTAGGAGGAGAGGGACAAATTTGTCCAGAAGATTTTTCTTTGCTATATTTACCTATTTTGAATATGCGTGGAATAGGTAAGGACAAGGTGATATGATCTTTATCTTTTCCCTCATATCCAGGGATTATTAATCTTAGGAATAGTTATTCTATTGTCTTTTTTAAAACCAAACAACAAAGTACCTAATTATTAGGAATAGATAGGTAATAGAATATCTATTACCTTCAACCAAATTGGCTGAAAGTGTTTCACTACATGGTTATATATTTAAAATAATAATGATTAGTGGGGAGAGCTCAAAAACTACTAGCTTTCCAACGCAACGTTATTCTCTGATCTCGCAATTTAAATAAAGAGGACAATTCGGCTGGTTTTATATAGAAAAATATTTTGGAACCATTATGGGCGAAAGGTAAGAAGGCTTCTAAACTATTGCAGACTATGACAAGTACAATGCAGATATTCGAAAAAGGGGCTCGAAATGTACCTTGGTCTATCATCTTATTGATTCTGTTAGGTTAAGACAAGTGAGCAATTTCAGAAATAGAAAATGTTAAGAAAAGATATAGATAAAGATAGTGGACAAAATAATACGGCTATGTAATATAAGATAAAGATCTTTATCTTGTAAGATGAACTTGGTGTAGGTAGTTGGAACTTTGGTATTTGTTTTAGCCGATACTTTTGTTCTTATTATACAAATGAACTTAAAACGAATTGCCTACTAACGAAAATGTGGAGAGCATAGAATCTTCACATTTTTACCCACCTTTTTTCTTCTAATGGAGATATAAATATAATTCCCGAAAAGCTCTAACAGATATCATCTACAAGATATTATCTGATGAACTATATTGTGAATGTAGCTGGTTCATTCAATCCAGGTTGAATCAACAGCAAAGAGAGAGATTAATCCTTTTCACAAAAGTTGATCAAATTCTAAATGATGTCAATCAAAATCTGTAAAAAGAATTTTCTGACATTTTACTACAGATAAATGGTTGAACAAATGAGTTCTACAAACAAATCTTGGTCTGCCACAGGTAATTACAACTTGAACACGCTCTTCTTCCTTTTCTTATAGATCAACCTTAGTTTAGCCATCTTATTTAAGAGAACTGTAGCTTGAACTTTGTAAAGATGAATTTGTTGGAGAACACATGAAAGGCTTCGATGGAATGATCAAAGCATATATTCTACTTTCTAATTGTTGGAAAATCGGGTCTGGATTTGATCCTGTATGCAGTGGAATAATTACAAAATTTTTTCGTATTTGATTTCCCAAATTTAAGATCATTTAAAATTCTATAATATGATTAACACATAAATCATAATAAAACTCATACATCATTCTAAAGCTTAATTATTTTCTTGTCATTTCCCTTGAATCATTTATAAAATTGGCTTATCTCAACCATTATATTTGCGCAAGTGTCCGGCCTCTAATGATATCTATAGAACGTGATGAGATATTTCTGAAACTATTGTAGAGAAAGTTAGACAATGAGTCCTAGATTCTTTAGAGCTTAAGTCTATTAATAATAGCTCTTGGACATTACAGTAATTTAATTGAAATTAAATTTTAATTTTAATTAAACTTTAATTAGAATATAAATAATTCTAATTAAATACAAATTATGTCCAAATAAGATTCAATCTCATATTGATCCTTATTTATTAAATATGTCATATTTGATCATAAGATTTTTCAGATTTTACAATTAAGTTTAGCTTGATTAAAACACTTTTCTGTCTTCAACCCATTCTTCATGTGTAAATCATCAAATTATAACTCTAAATTATAACCCATTCTTAAATATATTAGTAATGAATTTAAATTATAACCCTAAATTATATTTAAGATTAGATAAATTAAACTCTTTTAATTTATTTTTAGTCCTCTGATTAAATAATTTATATCTATAGATCAAGATTAATATCTAACAATGCATCATGATCACCCAAATATTTGAGAATGTCAAAGTAATTTTGACTAACATTTCAATGCATGATCTTTTCATATAATTCAATCATTTCATTATATAATATTCCGATTAGACATAGATCATGGAATTAATGTCTACTCTATTTGAGTCCAATCATGTTATTTCTCCAGCACTAGTAATTAATTCAATTAATGACATTTAAAAGCTATTTTTAAATTATAATTCCACCTTGGCCAAGGATTTTTTGAATCAATTCTAATTGAGAATAATGAAATATTATCCCTAATCACTTTAAAGTGATGAATCCTATATTAATCACTTAACTACCTCTATATAGTTTATTCTATATACAATTACCATCGACTGAGCTATCCTTAATTAGAACAAGTCATAAGTAGTATCAAAACATAGTAATCCTTATATAAGATAACTTGAGATCTCAAGTCAAAGAATCACTTATACAATCATAATGAGAATTTTTATAGACATACAACTAATGTTCCAATTGGAATTCTCATTTAGGATCAGTTCAGTGAATTTGTAATCTAATAAGCACCCACACGTTTGTTTAAAAATCTTCGTACTTTAGTTTATGAGATCGACTACTTCCTTCATAAGAAAAAATGTAACATGTGCTAGTCTCAGTAGTAGGAGCTATCATTTACTTGAATTATGGATAGAAACCTTGTTATCTTGTTCTTTCCTTTTCTACTTTAAAAGTAGGCAACATTTAAATGGTTTGGAGTAGAAGTTGATACTCCATTTAACTTTGTTCAAGTAAAAGTCGAGGCACAAACATCAATAGAGTATCAAGACAAATTTGGATTATTACATACCGAATACATAATATTGTAGCTGATTCTATGTCTTCCATAATCGCCATTATAAATAAGCTTAAACTGAATATACATACACGACCATTTATACCTTTACATTTGTCCTTTCCAATAGTTGCAATATTTGAAGGTTAAAAATCTTTATCTGAAGGCAATTCAGCGCAAGGACTTGTGGGACTTTTGTAGGATAAGTTCAACCAGTCTAAAAATTAGCATTGAACTCAGTTACGTAGATGTTCCCCTTAACTTTTGTTAGGGCTTGATGTAAGATTGAATATAAAATTGGAAGAAACACTTACTATAGACCTTTTAGCATAAACTACCTTGCATGAGTTAGAAACAAGTGGCGAGGGAACAATCATTTCAAACCCTCAACTATTACCCACCAAAAATAGATGAAGACCATCCTATAGTAACATTAAAAATAGAGATTTTACAAGATGGATCACAAGTATGGGAAGCCAAATTGGTTAGCTTCTTCATCGGTCCTAAACCTTCATTTCTCATGATCTCAAACTGGGGTCATAAAAATTGGAAAAGTAAGGGCTTGTATGAGGTTCTCTTTACTAATAAACTAGTCCTTTTTAGCTTCACTTCCAAGGCAGAAGATGTAGAAGTGATAGAGAAGTGACCTTGTCACGTTTATCAACCTAATATTTCCTACAAAATTAGGAACCAGGTATAAGTCTTGACAAATAAAGCATGGAAACATTCCAATACATACGAATATGCATAATGCTCCTCTTGAGTACTGGATAACTAAAGGTTTAAGCATGTTAGCTAGTTAATTAAGTAAACCGATGTGCATAGATGAATACAAAACCATAAAAAAGAGGTTAGGGTCTATAAGAATATGTACAAATATTAAGTTAGCTAAAGAGCTCCTAGACAACATACCACCAATGAGACTAGGCCCAAATAACTCCCAATATGAAGAAGCAATATTGGTAACTTACTAATAGAAACTTTCGTTAAAGTGCAAGGAAAAATGTGGAAGGCTATGGTGAAATTATTCAAGAAAGGAACTTACAAAGAGCTGTTGGGAATAGAAAATAAGGACAACACCAAGGAGAGGTGCAACTTAAATGAAACACCTAATGATAAGGCCCCAACAATCTAGGGGTAAGGGATAGAAAATTCAAAAGAAGGTGTTACTAATGGCGAGGAAAATGCTTCACCCTCTGAAACTAACTAGGGAGGAGACAATAAAGAACTTAAGAGATTGTGTAATTACACTATAATCTAATAGCACCTCAAAACTCACTTAGAACATTCCAATAAGCTCCCTGGGATCTAACACATTAGTGGAAGTGTTAAAGGAGAAGTTTTTAAGGGTGGGTAGTAAAAGGTGAGGATCTAAAGGATCAAAGGGACTCCTTTACCAAATGACAATTAATATGACAAGCAAAAGGGTTAAACTACACAAGAAAGCAACAAGCTTCTAGTGATTTTATCATGGAAGAAAAACCAATATTTTTTGTCGTTTTAGAATCCAAAATAAGACAGGAAAAGGTAGGGATCCTAAACTGTTTAAGGTCTCATTGGAATTTCATATCAAATCATCAACATTACCATTATAGGAAGGTAATTGTAGCTTATAATACTGGTAGGGTACAAAAAAGGCAAATGGTTGTAAATGATCAATTGATCCACACAAAAATACACTTCATCCATGAAGGCCATATATGCTATGGAAATTTTTCTATGATTCTAATTTGGAATTTCAAAGGAAGATATTACGGGAACATAGACTTACAAACTTAAGACTTAAGGGCAATCTATATCATTGGAGTAACAAAAAAGAAGCTCCAATTACCACATCAAAAAGAAACTAGATAGGGCTAATATAAACATTAAACGGATAGCAAAATATCCACAACAGAAAAGCTTACTTTTTGCTTCCCAAGTTCTTTTATCATATCCCAGCCAAAATTTAGGAATTATTCAAGTTTAAGATAAGGAGTTCTCCAACAATTTCTTAGATCATAAAGATGGGTTCCTAGCTATAATTCAGAAGGCGCTGGATCTTTAAATCAAAGGTAATGAGGTTATTTGTATACAAAAACTCAAGATTATTAGGGGTGCTTTAAAGAAATTAAATGTTATGAGATTTGGTAACATTAAAGGGGTAATAAATAGAACAAGGGAGGATCTAGACACCACACAAGAGGAATTAGATAATAATATAAGGAAGGAGATGATGAGGAGGAAGGAGAAGGACTCTCTTAGTAGGTATTTGGACATTGTTTAGTATTATTACACTATGCTTAAACAAAGAGCACTAGTTAATTGGTAAAAGGAAGGTAAAAGGAACAATAAGTACTTTTTTAACGTAATCCTTGGCAAGAAAAATGCTAATATAACCGCTTCCATAATAACTCCACAGGAGTATGCAATTAATCATCAAAGCTAATCTATTAATGGAAGCTTTTAATCATTTTAAGA
This sequence comes from Erythroxylum baracoense, assembly GCA_025629805.1. Lineage (NCBI taxonomy): Eukaryota > Viridiplantae > Streptophyta > Magnoliopsida > Malpighiales > Erythroxylaceae > Erythroxylum > Erythroxylum baracoense. The sequence continues at coordinate 22,574,214 of JAOTAY010000006.1, read as the reverse complement.
AAACTTATAACTCCCCTTATAAATCAAAATCCTTAATAAAATTCTTAAAATCCTTTAACAACCCACAACTCAAAGGTGAAGATATAGGATTGTTAGATAGCCCTTTCAATGCCATAGATGTGGAAAAAGTAGTGTCTAGGATGAATGCTTATAAAGCCCTTGGCTCGGATGGTTTCAATGTATACTTCTATCAACAAGCATGCCTTAAGGTGAAAAAACTCATAATTGATACAATCTTTATATTTATAGAAAGAGATATTTATCCTAGCCCAAAAGGTCCCAACCCTTCCACTTACAAAGATTATAGACCCATATCCTACTGCAACTCCCTATACAAAATCATTTCTAAGTTGCTAGCAAGTATATTTAGGAAGTTGCTTAGGCATATCATTAGTGAGAATCAAGGAGCCTTCATTTAAGAAAGGATGATTTGGGATAACATGCTCATTGCTCAAGAACTATTTAAAGGGTATATAAGAAGGAACTCCCTAAAGAATTATGCTATAAAAATTAACTTCAACAAGGCTTTTAACAAAATCAAATGGGACTTTATCTTATAACTATTAGAAGTTTTAGGGTTTCCATGTAAATTTGTAGGGTTAATTAAGGCATACATTACCACTACCTATTTTAGTGTGCTTTTCAATGGTGAACCATTCAAATTTTTCAAAAGGAAAAAGGGCTTAGGTAAGTGGAGCCACTTTCCCTTACCTTTTTATACTTCGTGAAGAAACTTCAAATTCTACGTTAAATGCAAGAAATAAAAAAATATTCAACTTATACTTTGCAGATGATTTGTTACTTTAAACTAATGCTAATGCTAACTTTGTGAACTTATTTATGTCTTCTCTTAAATTTTCTCTAAAGCACTTAGATTGGGAATCAACAAGCATAAAAGCCTCCTTATCCTTTCGGCTAGCGATCTCTTAAAGGCGACTATAATCTCACAACTAACTAGGATGGAGGTGAAGCAATCCCTTATCACATAACTACAACTACCTTTGGCCACCAGAAAATTGCATTTCTATATATATGTATATATATTGGTCCTCTCACATCTTCCTTTCAAAACTGTTGGTTAAGACCTTAGAAATGATTAATGTAAATTTCTTTAGGTTACCTATAATGGAGGAAATTCTAAAGACAAATTCAAATGGAAGGAATTGTGTATAACAATTGAGGAGGGAGGATTAGGCATCACTCCTATTAATATAAGTAACAAAGTGCTTCTAGGGAAGAGAATTTGGAGAATCATGATAGATAAAAGCTACCTTTAGATGAAATGGATACATAGTGCTTCCTGAAGGGGAGGAGCTTATAGGGCCTAGCTTTAAAACCAAACTACTCTTAATTCCTTGACCAAATTCTAAAGATGAGAAAGTTCTTTATGTTAATTATAACTTTTATAGTTGAAAATGGAAGAATGACATCTTTATGGTTGGACAATTAGAGTGGAAATGGACCCCTCATAAGTAACCAATTGGCTATCCAAGTAATAGTAAACATCCCTAAAGATGCCAAGGTATGTAGGTGGATCAATGTAGACCATTGGGATAAATTCCCAAAAGAATTAGAACACTTAATCCCTTAATACCCTATAATCAAAGCCTGGATGATCCATACAAATGGAACAATGAAGTGGATGGAATTCAACAACAAGGCTTATAGAGAATGGATAAAACCTAGAGGGGTTAAGATTAAATGGAACAAAATTAATATGGAATATAAGTCTCATACTAAGAATTTTGTTCCTACTATGGATGGATATGAAAGCATGACTCCCTATTATGGATAGACTAAAATTCTTAAACTTGGTTGAAAATCGCCCTTTATGCAAATAAGAGCAAGAGATCACCTAGCACTATTCTTTAAGTGTAACTACTCTTAAGAAGTGTGTCACTATATAAGGTGCCTCTACTAGTGGCATTGTACAACTAACAAACTATCAGAAGCGATTCAATGCATATATGAAAATAGACACATCATAAGCGTGGATAAATTAGCCTACCTAGCTAGCATCGGGTTATGAAACAAGAAATATGGATAAAAAGAAATAAATAATGTTTCAATAGGAAGGAGACTATGAGAAATAAGGGAGCAACTCGTCATTCATAAAGAAAACATGCACTTCAATTCAAGACTAACTAGTAGTTAGAGACTATAGATTCACATAAGCAATCACCCTAATAGAAGCAGATCATGGTTTAGCTAAAATTTCTAACAACCAAATAAAGATAGAGAGAAGAACACATTTGGTTCTACTACAAACCAATGCAATCCTAGAGTTTGGGGGTGCAACTTTGAGCTAGGGAATGCTATAAGAAAACAGATTAAAAAGAATAAGAGTTCAAAAGCATACAATCGAAGGGCATAAAACTTAAAAGAACACTTGAACTATAATGCAATCGTTAATAAGAAAAAGGAACATCCAACTAATGCCATCATAAGCTCCTCTAGGAGAAATTTTAAAGCAGTGACGAGTAGACCAAGTACAATAGGATAGCCAAAGAAAAATGAATAAAATGGGCATGTAGCCTTACCCATGTACCAAAGGACAAGGTGTTGACCATGAAATCCATCTACCAAATATGCACATGTATAAAGTTATCTAAAGATTTTATGTTTTACACGTTAGTTAAGTAATGGAAAATTGGATTCTCAAAAGACTTATATGGTTAGTGTGTAACACTCCCCATATACCATATTCTTTCATTATTTTTAAAGTTTTTTGTAAAAGTCCCATCTAAATACTTGATTATGAAAGTAATAATAGGATTATACTTAAATAGAGCTAATCCATAGCTCCTTAAATTCTAAAATTACTTTCCCTTTTCACCCACCTAAAGTTCTAATGCAAATTTCTTCACCCTATATTCCTTCTTGTCTGTAATGTCAACATTGAAGTCCCGTAAAAATGCATCTTTAAGCCCTGTAATATTCTACGTAGGATAATCTCAAAAATATGGGGTGGGAGTATTTCTTTGCAATCCAAAGCATCTTACATTTTATGTTCTAGTATTCTCTCCCACACTCACAGTCGGATTGAAATGTAGACCCATGTTTTGTTAGATCTTATTTAGAAAATTTATTTTAATTAGGTTTAATTGCAATCCTAACTAAAATTTAATAGAAATTAAAATTTTATTTTAATTAAATTACTAAACTTGAGATGATTCAGTTTCAAAAATGATTCAAAAAATGACAAGAAAATGATTAATCTTCATAATAAGATCTAAATTATGATTAATGCTTTATTATATTTTATGCGTTAATCGTGTTATAAAATTTTAAGTGATCCTGAATTATTTTGCTTTGTGGAATCAAATCCTGCGTCAATTTTTCAATTCTACATGTGTGAACCAAGACTTAGCTCAGCCAATTGTTATCTGTATTTAGACATAGGCATGTGATATACACCAATAAATATGACTAACTAGACCTGAAAATGAATTAATTTATTTACTATACGAAGATATATATATAGGGATGGCAATGGGGAGGGGCGGGGCGGGGAGTACCTTCCAGATCGGAA
>JAOTAY010000006.1:22541934-22557587 GCA_025629805.1 Erythroxylum baracoense | reverse complement strand
AATTTCAGGGACTATTTTATAAATATAAAAAATTGCCCGAAACGGTACCCGGTATTGACCGGTACCGGTACAGTACCTTTCCAGAACTCAATCTGGTACTGAGTCCGGTACGGTATTCGCAACATTGCGCTTGACATTTATAGAACAACTTAATTATGGACTCAACATTAAGTTATGTTTTCTCATTAAAGGTTGTTTATGGAGAGAGAGGGAATCTTGTAAGCTCCATGGAAGTTGTAGCTAGTTTGCCTAGGCAAAGGTGATTTATCAAATAAGCTCACCGTAGTATACCCATAATTTATGCCCATTCTCAATGCTATAAGTAGTTCTTTAGAGGGTGTAATCCCGCATCTGAAGTAACACAAACAAATACTTAAATTAAATATTTTATATTATAATGAGTGTATGTGACTATTTCTATATAAATACTGACATGTTAATCTAAATTTAAATATAAATTCCCTTGAAATCTGAAAATATTAAAAAATTATAATGGATTTATAAGTTAATAACTCATGACAATTCGATAATATGTAAATGTTAAAATTTTATGCAAACACGTAATTAAAATAGTAATAATAGATTTTCATTTAAATATCAAATCCTTACTATTATATAATTTATATAAATGTTCTAAATGTCATATATTTAAGATATTTTCCTATTTTTAGTTGTAAATATCATTATCTTTGCTAATTTATATAGTTCTAATGAACCAAAATTTAAAAAAAGGAAGTTAATAGTTCGATTAGTATTATTATTTCATATTATTCATTATTAAATTTCAAACATAGAGATAATTTTTATTAAATTTAATTTTTAATTTGAGAAAATATTAAATTCTTAACTTATATAAACTTGTCCATTATATAATAGTGTAAAACACATATACCTTCTTTCTGATTTAAAAAACTTTAGAAAAACTCTGTAATCTTAAAAATTCTTATAATTTTTAACTTTAAAAAACCCTTATTTTAAACTTTGATTAAAAAATATTGATGAACCAAACACGTATGAATATCATACATGAATTAATCCATTGTCACTTATGTGATAGCCCAACTTAACTCTTAAATTCGATTTATTCTAATTAAACTTAGCTTTATTTAATTAGTTTAGTTTAGTTTAATTTTAAGATCGGAGTTGAATCATCATATAAGTAATATTTGATTAGTCCATATGTGATGTTTATGTTACTTGTATTTCATCATTATTTTAATTAAAGTCTAAGACAAAGATTTTTATAGAAAATTAAAAACTATAAGTGAGTTTTTTTTCCCAAATTTTAAACGTTAAGAATTTTTAAAAAAAGTTTTTAAGACTACAGGGGAACTCCATATCTTTTACCTTATATAATAATTAATTGCACACATTCAAGTTAACTAATAAAATAGAATTATTTGCTAAAAGTAATTGAGTTAAAATTTTTCATATAAGTATACGGCTTTGAGGAAAGTCTAAAAGTTTTAGAATGATGAACTTGATTATGTATATAAAAATAAGCAAGTAACATGAGAATTGTTGAAATGTTCAGAAATGATATTTTATATCTTACCTAAGTTCATGTATATGTCATTTAAAGACTCTTACATTTAATACCCTATTAGATGAATCTTACTTTTAAATTCCTTTTTGATTTTATTCAATGCATTTATTAGTCATCAAAATTTTAACTTAGATTGAATGAATGTAGCATTCTGGTCAACTTTTAAGTACATAAACCTGATCTATCTATTGATTATACGTATCTATTCATACGTACATGTATAAAAGTTAAAATTATATTCTTTAAATTATTTTTTAATTACCTTAATACATTTACTACTCTTCAAATATCTAAATGACTTTAAAACAAATGTAATTCTCTTATCATCTTTTAAGATGTAGTACTATTTATTATTTACAATATTACGTATTAGTTAAACATATACAGTAGAACTATTTCCATCAAATTATGCCACATATTGATATTTGGAGCATGTAACTCTATTTATTTAAATTAATATTAAAATAAAAAGTACAATACATTATATTATATTGTGAATCTTATTTTATTGTTATATTTATTTTAATAGTATAGAAAACTTTTTAAGTAACATAAAATATATAACAATAAAAACATTTTATTATAAGTTCCGCTAATACACAAGGTCTAGGGAGGTCCAGAAGTACTCATTCTCTACCCTAACTGATAGAGAGACTATTTTTGGTAGAACTACGTGAAAAAAATAAAAAAAAGATACATCTTAAAATAATAAAGCAATAATAAAATTAAAAATAGAAATAACATACAAATAAAATTTACTTATTATATATTTTGTTATGCTTCTAATCTCACCTTTGAGTACTCAATTTAAAAAGTAAATTAATGTAAGAAAATAAAGTTTTTAATGCTAAATTTTAATATGAAATAATGAATGAAAAGTAATATAAATACTTAATATATAAATCGACTTCCTCACAGTTGTTTAAATGAATTAATGGCCAATTTCATGTTCCTCTTTTATTACTCCATATATTTTCCTATTTTAAGTGGCCTTACTTTTTTGGGAGAAAATTAACAAGTCACTGTGTTAATCAAAATCAAATTTATGTTTTCTCTAATAAATTGTGTCTCCACGTTGTTTAAGTACATATAATAAAATATCAAATATTCATTCAATACATAAGCTTCTGTATAGAACCTTCAATTTGAGCTCTATTGCACACGTAATGGTTAGGAGAGTCAAAAGGCCTAAAACGGTATAAAACATTAACATTTGTTAATATATGTTACCAGAAGACAAAAATGTAGAAGTGAATACAAATTACCTTTCAATCGGAAGTATCTGTTGAAATTGAAATAGTTCATAAAGTTTCATCTTGTATGGTAAGTAAATTGCCAAATGGATGATAAAATCAAAGAATGATGACGCAATCTTATATAGAATCAAAACTATCTTTTTTCATGTTTTAAATTTTTTTAGTTTCTGAATCTTATAACATAATTGCTTAAAAAATTTCCCAATTGTGCCTAAGTTATAGATACGTCCTTCGACAAATACTCATTTATTCTAATAAGTAATTATTGCAGAAGTATATGATAATCATGGCTTTTTAACCCAAAAACTTTTTCCTCATTAGCATTGGGACAATGGGCTATATTAGAGCACATCCATTAAGAAACTTAACTGATTTAAAAAAGTAAGAAAAAGTTTGTTTCTCATTTTTGGATATAGTGTAACATGCAAGTAGAATCATGCATAACTCATCATCTCACCTTTTCAAATGCAATTTTTTTCTTATATTGATGTCTTCCAAGTCTAGTCTAGACTTAATTGTGTCTTTTTATTTGCCACCAATCCTCATCAAAGTACCTAAAATATTCTCATAAATATTTTTCAGTATGCATGATATCAAGATTATGCCTTAACAGAAATTATTTCCAATATGGCAAATTGAAAAATATGTTTTTTATTACAATTAAGATTAAAAGAAGTTCGCTTTCTCTTTATACTATTTGGGCGTTTGCAAAGTATAAAGTCTTATAAATGCGATAATTGATCAAGCATATCATCACTTGACAATTGCAAAGGAGCTTCACTATGTTCTACTTTTCTGTTAAACAATTTGCTTCTCCACCATCTATGTACATGTTACAAGTAATGAGGATGTCCCATATAACATATTTTATTTCATAGCCTCATTGAATGAGTTTGATGATTACACATTGGATAGGACATACACCTTTTAGTACTCTATCCAGACAATTTGTCATAAGCTAAAAAATCATTTATAGTCTACAAAACAACCATATGCATTTTAATTTTTTAACCTTCAACAACATCATAATTTTCTAATTTGATATCCCAGAGATGTTTTAAATCGTCAATTAGTGTTTGTATGTATGTATCGATATCCTTATTAGGAGAAGTGGGTCTTGGAACAAGTAAAGGCAACAAGAAAAAATGATCCTTCATACACTTTTATAGGGTAAATTGTATGGCACAAGAATTAATGGGCAAATGTTGTAAGAAGTACTCAATGGATTAAATCCATCAGAGGCTATCCTAAGTCGAACATTATGACAATCCTCTACAAACCATGGAAACTTTCCATCAAAATCTTCCTATGCCTTTGAGTTTGATGGATGATGCATAATGTTATTATAAATATGTTTGTTTTTATGCCACCTCATATATATGGTTTTTTTCTTGACATAAAAACCCTTGTAATCGTGGTTTAATAAGGAAGTATCTAAAGATTTTGTAGGGTATCCTTTTCCCTTTTTTCATCATCCACTTTCCATCTTAATGTAACATAAATAAGACATTTTTGAAGATCTTTAAACTCCTTCCAAAAGATAGCACAATCATACTTATAAGCATGTATTTATATATATATATATCCTAATCTAAGGTCCCCTAAATTTTTTTTTGCTTCACAGTAAGACTTAAGCAATTTGTGGACAGTTGATAATACATCATTAAGCAACTCAATCACCATGTCAAAGGATTTGTTACTCCACATATTATATACCTTTAAGTGCAACAACTTCACTAGAAAAGATAGTTGGGAGAAATCAGGGCACCCTGGATATAATTCTTCTTATGTTACTTTTAATAATTTCTCAAAAGTATCTTGTGTAATTATACCTAATGTATTGGGCAAAGTATTATCATCTATAGTCTCCATATAATTCCTCACATCCTCTAACCTTTCTCCAATTCCATCATCTACGTCGTCATTATTATCACTGTCATCTATATCATGATTGTTATCATCATCATCATCACCTATATTAAGACTTCTAACGTTACTTGCTTCAAAATGTTAACCATGATGAATACCTCAAGTATAGAATTTATCTACACCTTAGATTAGCAAGTGATTATATACAACATCTTGACTTTGATTGTTGAAATTTAAACAATTTATCCATGGACAACGAATTTCACATTGTAAACTCATTTGATATTTTACAAATTTCATGAAAGTCTTCACTCCTAAGCATTGACAGGACCATTTCTGACGAGTCATCCAACTTTTGTCTAAATAGCTATATAGTTATTGGAATATGAATGATTGGAGGTTAATTGGAATATAAATAACATTTGGATTAAAATTAGGAACGTTAAAGATAGAGTAAGGTATAGGAAAGGGTAAGGTAATATGGTCAACATCATCACCAGGGAAGCCATTCAAAATACCAAAATAAAAGCAACAATAGAAAAAGAGAGCAATATGTGGATAATTTAGATTTAAGTAAGATATCCTCTAAAACGTCACTATATTTTTTTATTTCACCATAATTTAATGAACAAATATAGTTTCTTAAAACAATAAGAACACCTAATTTATAACTATATTTTTCATTAAAAAAATCCCTATTCTTAGATCTAATTAGTTGAAATTGCGCTCTATTCAAGATAACCTAAGAATGCACTATTTTGCTTTATCAATTCTCATGACAAGTTTTACCCTAACCTATAAAGATCACATAATCGTCTCATGAATAACTTACTTAACCCTCATTACCCACTTTGTATTCTAACCAAACATGTACTCTTTTAATGTCAATGTATGAATCAAATATGGTCAACATCATCACAGGACAAGCCATATCACTTATAGTTTTTGGTACTTTAGAATGGTAATTATCCAAGATTTTTTTTAGTGTCCTTAAATAGAGATGGGAGATAATATTGAATAAGGTTATTCAATGGCCAATCTATGTTATTAAGGAAAGATAGAGAAAAACCTAAAAAAAAGAATTGAAAAAGGTCCCAGGGCAAGCAATCTTCTCAAAATAATAATCAATCTTCCTAGAACAAGGTTACACATAAAGGAGTAAGGTAAAAAAAAACAACATTTTCTCCAAAGTCTTCATAGTTTATCATTAATTAGCTTTAGCACTACACCGACAAACGTGTGTAGAAGAAAATCCATAGATATTTCGTTTTTAATTACTATATCAACTAAAAACATGATCAATTTAAGTGGATATAACACTCATTATTTCTACAAGTTCAGCACATCACGTAAAACAAAAGTCTCCAAGATAAGGCCTAGGCCTCCAATGAAACTCTTCTCATACCCGAACATAACATGTCTTAAGGATGCATGTGTTTTTATTTTCTTGTGTACCTTCTCTACTCTTGTTTTAGTTTATTTAACATGTCTAAAAGGCCTTACCTAAAATCTATTTAAGATGTTGCAACATTTTTTCTACATATTTAGGAAGCCATGTGTCAAGTCATGTCGATATACGTATAGTTACTATTGGATCATCCATATGTTTTAAATAAACATCCCATAAGCTAATTTTCTAAAAATTTATCACATCCAAAATATTTTGAGAAATTATCAAATTTTTTATGGATAAATTCCTATTTTAGCTACAGAATTATTCATGCAACAGGAAATAAAGTTGTTAAATTCATATAAAAAATCCCCTTTACTATTGCAAAATGAAATGATGTTGTAAGAACTTAAATTTTCCTAGAAATATCACACATAAGTCCCCTTTAATCCTTAAATAAGATCACATATAAATAGCAAATAAACCACCATATAAGACCTAGAAGTCATACTACTATACATTACCTGTCTTATTAGAACTCAAGAAACAAGCTTTAAGCTTAACAGAACCTAATAAGGCAAGGCTCTTAATCTGTCGAGTACTGTAATATATAAAAGCAAAGTTTCAAGTAAGTTTATGTGGAGACTGGAAATGATAGTCAATCAAAAAAGGCAAGTATTATCAATAGAACCTGCCTTACCTATTTGTTCAATGCAAAGTCTTTGTAAGCTAGTCAAGATACAAAACTATAATGCAATCTGGATAATAATGGAAATCGTCATTCCTCCTCTATGAAGACAAAAGACATAATCCTACTTTTCACAAGAGACTAAAAGCAACAACTGAAATGAACTCTTAAACCTTACCATCTGTCCCGATAGAAAAATGCCAAAACCTAGTTAGTGTCTCCGTATTTGTTCATAAGAAAAGGCTATTCTTTTTTTATGACAAGACATAGAAGTGGAGTGAAAGTTGATAAAGCATACTGAAGCAAAATAAAAATCAACATTGATATCTAAGAATAAAGAAGCAAAAATAAAACCCTATTTGCAAAACCCAGTTCAATGAAGAAGATGAAAAATAGAGAAAAAGCTTACTTACATGAAAAAGACAGAAGAGGAGGAACACACACAGAGAATCAAGTAGCCAGAACACGAACAATAAAGAGGAAACTGACGAGGACAGAAGAGGAAGAAGTAGAGGACAGAAGAAGAACACGATGCGAAGACAGTAAAAGGAAAGCAAGAGAGATCTGTGTTTAGGTTATAAATTTTAGAAAATCACGTCATTTAACTGGAGAAAATCACGTCATTTGCACTATTTTTATTCTTCTTCTTTTAGCTGTAAATTTATTTCCGTAGCCAAAAGTTTTTTCCTACATAAATTAAATAATGTAGCTAATAGCTAGAACACATTTGAGTTTTAGCTACGAAAATATTTTCATAGCCAAAATCTTTTTCCTACGAATTTCAGAAAATAGCTAGAACATATTTGAGTTCTAACTACGAAAAATATTTTATAACTACGAAAATTTGTTCACAGTGAAAAATGTGGCTAAAAATTATTAGCTACAAAACAAAATTATAGTTAAACAAATGTAGCTAATAGTCTTAAAAATCCAGTAAATATAAAAATTTTTGAAGTACAGACTCAATAGTCCATATTTGTTAAATTTCATAGCCAAAGAGTTACGTTTAGTTATGATTTTCCAATTTTGTAGCCAAAAAGTTATTTTTGGATATGAATATTAAACTGTAGCAAAACAAAATTGTATCCAAAGCGGGTATTTGTTATAGTGACTCAAAATGAAATGCATATATCTCCTAAATTTGTGAGGTAAAGCCATACATGCAATTGAAGGGAACTAAAGAAGTTATTATGTTTTCTCATATTTTAGTGAAATAGAATTAGTATTAAAATTTTGAAATGAATGAAAACTCAGTAGTTATTAATAAAAATAAAAATTGGGTAAATTATTATAAAAATACTATTATCTTAAAAATAATTTCATTAATATTTAGATTAGTTTTTATCGAAAAGAATGAAAGCTTAGTAGTAATTAATAAAAATAGAAATTGAGTAAATTATTATAAAAATGCTATTATCTTAAAAAATAATTTCATTAAATGTAGATTAGTTTTTAGCATACAATAATAATTTAAAAGATTAAAATACGAATATGTAACAATAATAAAACTCAAATAAGGTGGACTTAATGATTTTTTTTGTATTGGTAATTTTGGACTGCTCATATTTGGTTTTCAAAATTATCATTAAAACCATAGAAAAGCTATTGAGGAGTTTTATCTAGTTTGGTAATGATCTAATTGTAGCCCCAGTAAAGGTAAAATGGCTTGAACTTTGTATGTCAAAGAAAGAGGGAGACTAAGAACACACTCTATGAGTACTAACTAGGTGCAATTTGTAAAAAGGATCATTAAGGATAAGGTGATCCATGCATACTACTAAAGGGTGATGATTTATAGAGCATAAAGCCTAGAAACAACTTTTCTTACAGCCATGTTAGGTCCTAACATGCTCATCTAATCTACTATCTTGTTTTCGTTTTAACACGACATAGATATATGCCCATGTTTTTGACCTTATTACACTTTGCTATAATAAATTTGAGATACACACCCATATAAAAACCTTATACATCCATTTTTCAGCCCAACACACCCATGTTCTCTAAAAATAAACCTTAAATTGTTTAACACAAGGCAGTTACATGATTGTGTTGTTGTCCATGTTGAGAAAAATCTACTTTAAGTCATGTCCCACTTCCTAGAACCTTATTTTTCACTCTCTCTTTTTTCTTTTTCTAAGCGATGCTCATATACTTCTCATTTGTGCAAAAACCATTCTCCAACCTATTCCTCTTGAAATCTCATCAATTTATGATATGTTATACACTTTATTTTAATTTATCATATTTGAAACTTAAGGATATGTTGTCTACATTCACAATCATTCATATAAAAACAGCAAATTAGGTCCTAAAAGGAAGAAGAACATCTTTAAAAGATATTATGAATAATTCAAAGGGTATGTGTTAATAGGTGAACAAGGTAATGAAAGAGCAATTCAACTCGATTCAGATATCATATTCTTAGAGAATGAGTTTTCAAAGCATGTAGTGATAAGGTAAGAAAGATCTTTACGTGAGATATTGGAACAAGCTAATCCAGTAAGTCAAGATTGATTAGATTAAACACATCTAAATGACAACAATTTAGGAGTTGGTGAATTAGTTTTTAATCAATGAAAATGTGACCTAATAGGAGTTCCGTACCATTATCTAATTTAAGTCGAATGTGAAGGTAGAGAGATATGTTCCTCAAAATCCTTCATTGTGCCATAATATTTATAGATTAATTCTTAGAAAACATTTTTACATTGAAAGAAAAGCCTTTATAATTGTTCCACAAAAATTATGAGCCAAGAAATGTGAAATAACCTTATCCCATCTTATTAAGAATAAATAGGCTAAAGCAATGGTAGAAATATTGACTTTAATAAGCTCAAATTAAGTCTAATACTTAGTAATCTCCTTAAAAACATTAAAACCATCTAAGAACAATTGGAAACATTAAATGAAAAAGCTTATAAAAGTATTAAAAGATTAAAAAAAGCACATTTAGTTATAAAAAAGATATGTGATTAGGAAAGGATAGACTCTAAGAAGATTAACTCTAAGTTTATGTTAGTTCATGTTACCTATTTTAAGTTTATGTTAGTTCGACTAATTCTAACTCTAGTGGAGGTAATGGATCTTTAACTACACTAAATGAATGTCAAGATTGTGTTCTTAAATGGAGAACTAGATGGAGAAATCTATATAGAACAACTAGTAGGTTTTTTCATAGAGGCTATAAACATAAAGTGTGCATATTGTTAAAGTTAATCTATAGTCTAAAGTAGTCTTCGACTAGTGGTACATTAAATTTCATATTATAATCATAACATATAATTCTAGAATGAATAACAAAGATCATTATAATAACAAATATCATTATATAACAATATTTTATGACTTTAATATTAAGTGTGGATGATATTTTGACAATCAATAATGATAATCAATTTGTCAAGAAAATATTAGGCATTAACTATATTTCGTACGAAGGCCATAGGTGAGATTATATACATCTTTGGGATTTAGATCACCAGGGTTTATTCAATAAGATTATTATCGGTCTCATAAGCTAGATATATTAAGCAAAGACTTGAACAATTTCATATGCATGATTGTAAGTTATTATTAATTCATTTGAGTTTTTATTAATTCTTTACATTCCTTTTAAATTTCTATTAGCTAGCATAGATTTGAACTTTCTCATAATCCCTGTGGACACGACTCGGTTCTTATCGATTTATTACTCACTTCAACAACTGTACATTTATGGTTCACGAACAAGTTTTTGATGCCGTTACCGGAGATTAATGTTTGAAATTTTGTTTTTATAGCTAGTTTGATATTTACTTGTTGATTTTATTTTTATCCCTAAAGTAACTTATTCGTTTCTTTTTCTTTTTTTTCATTCTCATTTTCTTGCGCAACTTGTGTGAAAAAAGGTGTATGCCCCGAAGCACTACAGGGCAAGAAAGACATTTTGACCCAGAGTTGGAAAGAACGGTAAATTCAATTTGTCGGCAAAAGAAAATGGAAAATCAAGCAGAAGAACTTCAGAGAATTCAAAGAGAGAAGGATGAAATGACTCAAAGATTAGCTCAATTGGAGGCCAGACTTAGTGCAGCCAATTTGAATGGAGGAAATGGAAGAGGAGATAATGGAAACGAACAGGAACAATTACCCCAACGTCCTATCAGAGAATATTTCTAGCCTACAGTTGTAGACAATTATCACGATATCCAAAGACTAATATTCATGCTCAGAATTTTCATATCTCTCCCGGACTCATCAATTTGGTTCAAACAAATCAGTTTAGAGGGGCACCAATGGAGGGTCCAAATGATCATCTTACAAGCTTCCAGGAATTATGTGACACTATCAAGACTGAAGGGGTAACGCAAGATGATATTAGGCTCACTTTGTTCCCATTTTCTCTTCGAGACAAGGCAAAGAATTGGCTTCATTCAATTTTTATTGATAGAATGCGAACTTGGCAGGAGATGGCACAATAGTTCTTGATTAAATTTTTCCCACCTGGTAAAGCTGCGAAGTTAAGATCTGAGATCAATACATTCAGACAACATAACTGGGAACCATTGCATGAAGCTTGGGAGAGGTACAAAGACCTTTTGAGAAAGTGGTACAAGTGGAAATGTTCTACAATGAGTTGAATGGCCAGACTCGAACCATTGTAGATGCAGCAGCAGGTGGTACTTTGATGAGAAAAACATCCCAAGAAGCATGTGCATTGCTGGAAGATATGACTTCGACCAGCTACCAGTGGCCCTCCAAGAGAACTAATGGAAAGAGAGGAATTTTAGAAGTGGACCAAGTGACTCAGTTATCTGCTCACTTTTCAAAATTCATGTCAAAGGAAAGACATAATGAGCAGGTAGCAGCTACTAATCAATCATTCTACATTAATAATAAGGGGGTGGAACAAGCCCAGTTTGTTAACCAAAGAAACTTGGGACTCAAGTCACAACCAATGGGAAATCAATATAGTCAAGGCTGCAACTCTAAGGAGCAATATAACTATGGTATTCAAAGGAACATGCCTCATCCACCTGGATATGGACCACCACCGGCAGAACGGAGATCCTCCTTAGAAGAAATAATTGGCACTTTTGTAACTGAGATAAGGAACCATTTCCATAAGAACGAGAAGGAGATAGATGAGCTAAAGATGCAAGTAACCAATGTTGGGACTTCAGTGAAGGGTTTGGAAGTTCAAATGGGACAACTTGCAAATGTTGTTGGAAATTGACTCAGAGGACATTTCCAAATAATACTGAAACTAACCTGAGAGAGCAGTGCAAGACCATCACTCTTGGAAGTGGAAAAGAATTGGAAGAGGTGAAACCTAAAGAAAAGAGCTCCTACACAAGTTAAGAAGGAAGTTCATTCGAAGAAGAAACTAGAAGGGGAACTACAAACAAAAATCATCCCCAAGCTGCCATATCCTCAAAGATTTCAACGAAAGAAAATCAATGATCAATTCGTAAAATTCCTTGAAGTCTTTAAGAAACTTGATATCAACATTCCCTTGATTTAAGCTATTGAGCAAGTAACAAATTATGCAAAATTCATCAAGGACATTGTTACCAAAAAGAGGATATTTGGAGACTATGAGATGGTATTGCTGACCGAGGAGTGTGGTGCAGTCTTGTAAAGAAAGTTATCATAGAAAATGAAAGATCCTGGAAGCTTCACAATTCCATATGAGATCGGCAACACATATTTTGGTAAAGTGCTTTACGATTTAGGGGCAAGCATAAATCTTATGCCTCTTTCCATCTTCCAAAAGCTAGGATTGGGAGAAGTCAAGCCATCATCAATTTACCTCCAACTAGCTGACCGTTCTCTCACTTATCCTCGAGGTATTGTAGAAGATGTTCTTGTTCGTGTAAACAAATTTATTCTCCCTGCAGATTTTGTGGTGCTTGATATGGAAGAAGACAAGGAGATCCCGATTATACTTGGGTGACCATTCTTGGCTACTGGAGGTGCAATGATTAATGTGCAATAAGGTGAATTAACCTTGCATGTAAATGGCGAGAAGGTGAGGTTCAACATATACAGATAGCTCAAACATTCAAGTGATACACCGACTTGCAACTGAGTGGATGTCATATCCTCTTGTGTGATAACATCTTTTCCTTCCCTTATATCTAAAGACCCATTATTGACATGTTTGGAAGGTATGTTTAGAAAAGATGCTATGACTGATGAGGATACTTGTTTTATGATGGTATTGGATTCTTTTGAATGATTGTATAATTTTGATCAAACCGAGCCTTTGTTTTGTGTGACTAATGTTGATGTTATTGGTGAGATGAAAGATGTTCACTCATTGATTGATTTGAAACCCTTGCCTGAAAGCTTGAAATATGCATCCTTGGGTGCTAATCAAACTTTTCCTATCATTATTTCATCTTCATTGACTCCTTTAGAAGAAGAAAAATTGCTTAGGGTATTAAGGGAGTTAAAAAATGCATTGGGTTGGTCAATTTTAGACATTAAGGGAATTAGTCCTTTTGTTGTAAAGCATAAAATTCTTATGGAGGAGTCATTCACCCCTAGCATTGAACCCCAAAGGAACCCAGCAATGAAGGAAGTGGCTAGGAACGAAATTTAAAAGTGGCTTAAGGCTGGAATCATTTATCCAATTTCCAATAGTTTATGGGTTAGTCCTACTCAAGTTGTTCCTACAAGAGGTGGATTCACTGTAGTTAAAGATGATAACAATAAGACTATTTCCACTAGGACAATCACTGGATGGAGGGTTTGCATAGATTTTAGGAAGTTGAACAAAGCCACTAGGAAGGACCATTTTCCTTTGTCATTCATAGATTAGATGTTGGATAGACTTACTGGACATACATTTTACTGTTTTTTAGATGGTTATTCGGGATATAACCAAATAGCCACAGCACCTGAAGATCAAGAAAAGATCACATTCACTGCACATTTGCATTTAGGCGCATGTCTTTTAGTCTTTGCAATGCTCCTGCTACATTTCAGCGCTGCAGATGGCTATCTTTTCTGATATGGTTGAGAATTTCATGGAAGTCTTTATGGATGATTTTTTGGTTTTTGGTGATTCATTTGATAAGTGCTTACATAATCTGTCTCTAGTGTTGAAAAGATGTCAGGATACCAAATTGGTGCTCAATTGGGAGAAATGTCATTTTATGGTGAGGGAAGAAATTGTGTTGGGTCACAAAGTATCTGCCCATGGCATTGAAGTGGACCGAGCCAAAACAGCAACTATTGAAAAGCTTCCTCCACTGACAAGTGTAAAGGGTATCCGTAGTTTCCTTAGACATGCGAGGTTTTACTGAAGATTTATCAAAGACTTCTCCAAGATCGCTAAACCCCTTTCCAATCTCTTGGAGAAGGATATGAAATTTGAATTCAATGAGAAATGCTTGAAGGCCTTTGAATTGATCAAGAAAAAGTTAATTTCATCTCCTGTGATGATCATACCCAATTGGAAATAACCACTTGAAATTATGTGTGATACGAGTGACTTCGCAGTGGGAGCAGCTTTAGGCTAAGAGCGAGAGAAAGTGTTCAAGATTATCAACTACTCTAGTCGAACTTTGGATGATGCCCAGCAAAATTACACTACTACAGAAAAGGAAACGTTAGCAGTTGTGTTTGCGTTGGACAAGTTTTGGTCATATATCCTTAAGTCTAAGGTTGTGGTTTTCACAGATCATACGACAATTCGATATTTGTTTGCAAAGAAAGATGTCAAGCCGCGACTCATTCAATGGGTGTTACTTTTGCAAGATTTGACGTGGATATCAAAGATAAAAAGGGGACAGAAAATGTAGTTGCCGACCATCTATCTCGATTAGAACTTGAGGAATCAAAGCCACTAATACCTATCCAAGAGGCTTTTGTGGATGAGCAGTTATTCAGAGTCAGTGAAAAGCTTCCATGGTTTGCTGATGTGATGAATTATTTAGCCACCAGTTTGATTCCTTCAGATTTAAATCCATCTCAAAAGAAAAAGTTCATATTTGATGCAAAAAGTTATCTGGGACGAGCCTTTACTGTTCAAAAGAGGCCCCGATCAAGTGATTCAAAGATGTATCCCAGAAGATGAAGTCTAAGCAATTTTGGAGCATTATCATTCATCACCATATGGAGGTCACTTTGGCCTAACAAGAACAGTAGAAAAAGTTCTCCAATCTGGTTTCTATTGGCTTACGCTTCATAAGGATAGCTATACTTTCACTAAGACGTGTGACTAATGTCAACAATTGGGTAATATCTCATGATGACATAAGCTCCCTCTGACCAACATTTTTGAGGTAGAACTCTTCGATTTGTGGGGTATCGACTTTATGGGAACATTTTCCAAATCTTGTGGACAATCCTATATCCTTTTGACCGTGTACTACGAATCAAAATGGGTTGATGCCACAGCTTCACCAACAAATGATGCCAAGGTTGTTCTTAGATTTCTCAAGAAAAATATTTTCACAAGATTCGGCACTCCAAAGGCCATTATTAGTGATGAAGGTACTCACTTTTGCAACAAGCTTCTAGGTAATCTTTGAAACAAATATGGAGTTCGTCACAAGGTTGCTTTACCTTAACACCCATAGTCAAATAGCCAAGCTAAAATATCAAATCGAGAGATCAAGGACATTCTTGAGAAGACGGTGAACCCTAACTGGAAAGACTGGGCTCTTAAGCTTGATGATGCCCTTTGGACATATAGGACGGCCTTCAAGACTCCGATTGGTATGTCTCCATATCGTTTGGTTTATGGAAAAGCTTGTCATCTTCTGGTGGAGTTAGAACATAAGGCTTATTGGGCAATTAGGAAGTTAAATCCTGATTGGCAAAAATTAGTTGAAAGTCGGTCTCTTCAGTTGTGTGAATTGGAAGAATTTCGAAATGAAGCATATGAGAACTCCAAAATCTACAAGGAGAAAA
>JAOTAY010000006.1:22531728-22541834 GCA_025629805.1 Erythroxylum baracoense | reverse complement strand
CTTGCCTGAAAATTTGAAATATGCATTCTTGGGTGCTAATCAAACTTTTCCTGTCATTATTTCATCTTCATTGACTCATTTAGAAGAAGAAAAACTGCTTAGGGTGTTAAGGGAGTTAAAAAATGCATTGGGTTGGTCAATTTCATACATTAAGGGAATTAATCCTTCTATTGTAAAGCATAAAATTCTTATAGAGGAGTCATTCACACCTAGCATTGAACCCTAAAGAAGATTGAATCCAGCAATGAAGGAAATAGTTAGGAATGAAATTGAGAAGTGGCTTAAGGCTGGAATCATTTACCCAATTTCCAATAGTTCATGGGTGAGTCATACTCAAGTTGTTCCTAAAAGAGGCGGATTCACTATAGTTAAAGATGATAACAATGAGACTATTTCCACTAGGACAATCACTGGATGGAGGATTATAGGAAGTTGAACAAAGCCACTAGGAAGGGCCATTTTCCTTTTTCATTCATAGATTAGATGTTGGACAGCCTTGCTGGACATGTATTTTACTATTTTTTAGATGGGTACTCGGGATATAACCAAATATCCATAGCACCTGAAGATCAAGAAAAGACCACATTCACTTGTCCTTTTGACACATTTGCATTTAGGCACATGCCTTTTGGTCTTTGCAAATGCTCCTGCTATATTTCAGCCCTACATGATGACTATCTTTTCTGATATGATTGATAATTTCGTGGAAGTATTTATAGATGATTTTTCTGTTTTTGGGGATTCATTTGATAAATGTTTACATAATCTGTCTCTAGTGTTGAAAAGATGTTAGGATGCCAACTTGGTGCTCAATTGGGAGAAATGCCATTTTATGGTGAGGGAAGGAATTGTGTTGGGTCACAAAGTATCTGCCTATGGCATTGAAGTGGACTGAGCTAAAACAACAACTATTGAAAAGTTTCCTCCACCGATAAATGTAAAAGGTATCTGTAGTTTCCTCAGACATGCGTGTTTTACCGAAGATTCATCAAAGACTTCTCCATGATCGCTAAACCCCTTTGCAATCTCTTAGAGAAGGATGTGAAATTTGAATTCAGTGAGAAATGCTTAAAGGCCTTTGAGTTGATCAAGAAAAAGTTGATTTCAGCTCCTGTGATGATCACACCTAATTGGCAAAAACCGTTTAAAATTATGTGTGATGCGAGTGACTTCGCAGTAGGAATAACTTTAGGCCAAAGGCGAGAAAAAGTGTTCAGGGTTATCTACTACTCTAGTCGGACTTTGAATGATGCTCAGCAAAATTACCCTACTACAGAAAAGGAAATGTTAGCAGTAGTGTTTGCTTTAGACAAGTTTCGGACATATATTATTGGGTCCAAGGTTGTGGTTTTCACAGATCATGCGGTAATCTGATATTTGTTTGCAAAGAAAGATGCCAAGCCGTGACTCATTCGATGGGTGTTGCTTTTACAAGAGTTTGATGTGGAGATCAAAGACAAAAAGGGGACAGAAAATGCAGTTGCCAATCATCTATCTCGATTAGAGCTTAAGAAATCAAAGCCACTAATACCTATCCAAGAGACTTTCATGGATGAGCAGTTATTCAGAGTTAGTGAAAAGCTTCCATGGTTTGTCGATGTGGTAAATTATTTAACTACAGGTTTGATTCCTCTGGATTTAAATCCATCTCAAAAGAAAAAATTCTTATTTGATGCGAAAAGTTATCTCTGGGATGAGCCTTTACTATTTAAGAGAGGCCTCGATCAAGTGATTCGAAGATATATCTCGGAAGATTTAGTCCAATCAATTTTGGAGCATTGTCATTCATCACCATATGGAGGTCACTTTGGCCCAACAATAACAGCAACAAAAGTTCTTCAATCTAGTTCCTATTGGTTCATAAGGACTGCTATGCTTTCACTAAGACATGTGATCGATGTCAACAAATGGGTAATATCTCATGACGACATGAGCTTCCTTTGACCAACATTTTTAAGGTAGAATTCTTCGATTTACGGGGCATCGACTTCATGGGACCATTTCCCAAATCTTATGGACAATCCTATATCTTTTTAGCAGTGGACTATGTATCAAAATGGGTGGAAGGCATAGCTTCACTGACAAATGATGCCAAGGTTATTCTCAGATTTCTCAAGAAAAATATTTTCACAAGATTCGACACTCCAAGGGCCATTATTAATGATGAAGGTACCCACTTCTGTAACAAACTTCTGGGCAATCTTTTAACCAAATATGGACTTCATCACAAGGTTGCTTTACCCTACCACCCACAGTCAAATGGCTAAGCTAAAATATCAAATTGAGAGATCAAGGACATTCTTGAGAAGACGGTGAACCCCAACCGGAAAGACTGGGCTCTCACACTTGATGATGCCTTTTGGGCATATAGGACGACTTTCAAGACTCCAATTGGCATGTCTCCATATCGGTTGGTTTTTGGAAAAGCTTGTTATCTTTCGGTGGAGTTAGAACATAAAGCTTATTGGGCAGTTAGGAAGTTAAATCTTGATTGGCAAAAATCGGTTGAAAGTTAGTCTATTCAATTTTGTGAATTGGAAGAATTTCGAAATGAAGCATATGAGAACTCCAAAATCTACAAGGAGAAAAATAAGAAATGGCATGACTAACACATCATAAGGAAAGAATTTGCTCCAGGAGAGAAAGTTCTGCTTTTCAACTTGAGATTGAAGTTTTTTCCAGGTAAATTTTGCTCTAGATGGTCAGGGCCTTTGTTGTGAAAAATGTTACATCCTATGGAGCAATTGAGGTTGAAGGAAGTGATGGAAGAACTTTCACAGTGAATAGGCAAAGATTGAAGCATTATTATGGTCAAGAGTTGAGAAACATTGAAAGCATTTCACTCAAGGACCCGTGATCAAATGGCTACGTCGAGCTATTGATGTTAAACATAGCACCTGTTGGGAGGCACCCCAATCTTATCCTTTCATTTTAGTTATTTGCTGTTTCAGTTTCTTTTTATTGCTTTCATTTGAGTACCTTATTTGTTTTTTATCTATTTTGTTTTTTTTAAGAATGCGAGATTGGAGCTGTGAATTCTGATTTCAAGTCGTTGAGCCCTCTTTGATCTAGGGAGTCCTTATGTTGTCATCTCTTTATATGTTTTAGGTCATTAGGGACAATGTCTCATTTAAGTGAGGGGGTGGGACCAATTTTAAAGTTTTTACAATTTTGCACTTGAGCTGTGATGAAGGTTGAATCATGCCATTTTGTTATAGTGTTTGGACTAACGATTGAGTTGTGTGCTTGAATTTGAATCAGGCAGCTTGAGTGGAAGGTGAATCATATGGATTGATTGAAGTAGTTAGTTGCATAAACTCAGTCAATAATTTGACACTTCAGTGATTAGGTGATGTATAAAATTTTGATGGATTTTCACATAAGCACATGTGAGGTTTTGAGCCTACCTGAATGCATTTTATATTCATTTCATTGTTTTTTTGTTGTGTGTGATGCTCCCCTAGGAAGATTACCTCTAGAACTTGCATTGAACTAGTTTGAAACTATGAGATGCACGCTTTATGGAAATGATTAAGGCATTCTTTGTTTTAAACCCATTAGCTTAAATGGCCCACGATATACATTATCCTTTGCAACCCCTTTTGAACCTTTACCCTTTTTGATTGAAAAATAAACACTTAAAAATCCAAAACTCCACTTGCCTTGCCCAATCACAAGTATAATAAAGTGCTAAATGATCATTTGGTCTATAGTTTGGGACTTTTGAGGTTACTTGTTATTCTAAGATATTTATAAAGGTACCCCTACTCATATTTTATTGATTTATGTTGCTTTTGTTTTCTCTTGTTTTTATTAATTGCCCTTGTTTTTCCAAAAAAAATAAAAAACAAAAAGAAGAAGAAGAAAAAGTATAAAAACAAAAGAAAAAGAATCAAACATAGTAGCATTAGTTAGTGAAGATTAGTAGTAGTCCCATGTGTATTCATTAACTTATCTCAGACTTTGTATTTAGTTGTCCTTTTTACTTAGTGCTTTGTTAATGCTTGTCAGTTAACCCGTGACCTTTTTATCCTACCTTAACCTAAACCTCATTACAACCCTACATAAAAGTCCTTTTGATCTATGTTGGTGTGTATTTTATGTGGTAAAAAATTGGTGATTATGCAAGCCTATGGCAGTGTAGTCTTTTAGAGGGAGTCTTGAGTGAAACACTGACCCTAAACACTTGAGTGATTTGAGCAAAAAAGTGAGGAAAATCCATCTTAGTTTTATATGTGCCTTTGATCAATGGTGTCTGCCTTTGACCTTATCTATATGCGTTAATCAAAAATTATGATATGTGTAGTAGCTCAAAGCTTAAGTTTGCTGAAGTTTGAATGAATGCACACACTTGATTTTCTTTGGAAATGAATTGATGAAATTTTGTAAAAAATTACTTAAGGACAAGCAATAGTTTAAGTGTGGAGGTTTTTGATAGAGATGCTGATAGGCTTTTATTTGATGCATTAATATAGGTGAATTGTGCAGTATTTTGGGATAGATATTATGCTAAATTGTTGTTTTTATATTATCATTGAGTGTTAGGAGTTTTTTGGAAAAATAAAACAAAAAGATAGCAATTTGGAAGAATGGTTAATGTTTCAATGTATGGACAAGTAGCTGAGAAAAAATGGGACAAAACGACAACATATGAAAAAAAAAGGCAGCAACTCCTCATTTTGGAAAATATGACACAGCTTCCACAAAAGAAAAAATGTAGAGTGGCTCGGCGTTTTGCAAAAGAAGGAGGGAAGGGTTTAGCGTGGTTTGAAGAAAAGAAAAAAATAGCTGCCACACGCCTCCATCAACGCAACCTCCATCAGATTTTTAAAAACCATTCACTCACATGAAAATCAGGCCAGCCTCCATCCAGCCGATTCCAGCCTACCTCCACTCACATCGACTCCAGTCCACATTCCATTCACTCCACACAGGTTCCACACATCTCCACTCCATTCACAAAAGCCAGTCTCCACTTACCCCACTCACGCTTCCAGCCTTCATAAGCAAAAGAAGCAACTTGGAGAACAAATCAACGCCAGCCTCCACTTACGCCAAAAGCACAATGGAACCTCCATTCACTACTCTATACACAACATAGACCCTCCACATTGACGCACTCAGCCAGCCTCCATCCAAAAAAATCAACGTTGCCTCCTCTACGCAACCTGCCTCCACTCCACTCACAACATTTGTCTTTTGTTATTTAGTTTCTTCATGAGTTTGTTCAGGGTTTATGCTTTTGGATTGCTTGGCATGATGATTTGTGACTAGAACCTTAATTTCTCTTAGGGATTTGATGTTTTTGTGATGTTTTAACATTGAATTTTGCTAGAATCCATAATTGAAAACTCATACACTTGTTGACTTTCCTTGGGTTTAATTGTTCTAACCTTGGATCATTGGAAGTTTGCTTGGTATAAATTCACCTTTAGAAAAAGGGGGTTTTTGTTAGAAGATTGAAGGAATTTCAGCTAGGATTTTCTTATGAGTTGGGAGATCCAAGAAACCTAGGAGGTGAAAATAGAAGGTTTGAGTTTGGAACTTAAGAAACTCTAGGGAGAACTTAAGTAAGGGATTACTAAGTGATGTCTAGAGTGGATAAATTAATTTACCTTTGGGAGAAGGAGATTAATTGCTCTTAAAATTCACATACAAGGTTAGGATTGTTCATTTTTGGAGGATAGCTAATTCAATATAAACTTTGGCAAAAATATCATTCCCTAAGAGAAAGTCAATCTCATTAACGTTCATACTTTTAATTAGTCAATTGTTGCACTCTTTTCTTAATTAGTTATAGCACAGATTTGTCATATTCATAGTTTATTTTGGTTGCATTGAATTAGGTAGTTGCTTAGAAATTCATTTGAGTTTTTATTAATTCTTTACATTGCTTTTAAATTTCTATTAGCTAGTGTATATTTGAACTTTCTCATAATTCCTGTAGACACGACTCAGTTCTTACCGATTTATTACTCACCTCGACAATCGTGCACTTGCTGTTCACAAATAGTTGTTTTATATATGTTTGTTGGTAGATATTAATAAAATCCCAAACATATGCTGGCTTAAACCTTTTGTATATTATTTAGATGTCAATATAAATTTCTAGTCTTATTATGATACATTAAGATAATCAAGTAGCAATTGCACAATAGCTCAGGGAGAATTAAACATAAAGCATATTCCTACATGATAAATAATTGCGGATTGTATACTTAAACTAATTATTCGGGATGTATTTTATATGCATGTTAGGACATTAGGATTGCTTGGGATTTATATATTTTTATTGTTCTTCCTTATTATGGATATTCACTGTACTTTTTTTCAATCAATGATGATACTTTATTTGTTATACTTATTAAGTATTTGATGCAATATATGTTTAACTAATTATTAAACACCAATTTTTAAAATGAATTTTAGTTAAAAATAAAATGAATTTAAGACAAAAATTCATTTATAAAAATATATGAAAGCTTGATTTTGATTTGAGTATTTATTTATAGAATGAATGTTTAAATGGGTATCGAAAATTCAGTTTTAGATGCAAGAAGTATGTGGAACATATAAAAGATACCTTCTCATGTAGGTAATCACCTCTATTATGTTGTAATAATAAGGATAATGCAATTTCTAATTTGTTTAACCAAGTAATAAATGAGAGTTCAAGGTTTAGAACACTAATGTTAATATGAAGTATATTAAAAGATAAAGAGTTATTATTAATGACATTACTAAAAGAAATGATATATTTATCTAATTTGTCTTAATACGTTAAATGTGAGTTTTGAAAGGTAAATTGAATGAGTAAATAAGTGAACTAAAGTTAGGAGTTACGCATACTTGAACTATCTTTTATACGATATTATAAGATAAGAAATACTTTGATGAAAGAGGTTTAATATCATAAAAAATGAATCATGCCATGTTTACATAATTCACTTATAAGAACAATATAAATTATAATCTCAGTTGATATTATGTAAGGATCCTTAAGACTATTTAAACGTCAAATTAAATTACCTTTTTACTTGGCTTATAATTTTAAAGAATTAAGTTAATGTTTTTTATCTTATAATATTGCTAAAAGATCATGAATTAATTGATCTAATAAGATATTCTATAAAAGAGAGATAATGTAATTTAAAGAGTTACGAAAGGAGAGAAATCGTTACAAATATGAGCTATCATCATGATGCATTTAAAAGATGCTACCTGCTTTATAAAAAGCAATACAAATATAAATTATTTATATAATAAAATTGTGACAACAATTAATGCGATAAATGATTTAGGGTATACATAGTGAGTTTACTCTATATTGAAAACAACATATCTTTCAAAGTATGTTGGGCATATAGATTATTAGTCAAGTATGAAAATTGAAATTGTAAAACATGTTGACCTGTTATATCTGAGCAGAGATGTTGGGATAATTTTAAGACACTCATAATATGTCTCATATAATAATAATGTATTTTAATTTAAAAAATATCCAATTATGCTCACGTTTATTTACATAAGTTCCCTATGATAACTAATGTGGCAAATATAATTATATAAATATAAAATGAATATTTTATTAGATATATATTACTTTTTAGGAAATTAATTCGCTCTAAGTACTTATAAGAAAAAAGAGATTGTTTATTAAAAAAATACAAAATGTATTTTCTAGAGTAGTAGAAGACTTATCAATAAGTTGATTTTAGAAGACTTTTAATTTACAAATATTTCTTTGAAAATCTTTGTAAGTAGATCTTTTATTATTCAGATAATATTATCTTTTTCAAAATTATATATATATATATATATATCTTTTTCACTCTAGTTTTTATTTTGATTATCATTATTTTGTTAGGCTCTCCAATCTCCAACAAGAACTGCCACTAGGATGGACTGCCTAAAATCTGAGGACCTTTGGAGCCAACTCCAATAACCTGTCCAAAGCATCAGAAGAGAACTTCCTTGCAAACAGGAAGCAAGTACAGGTGGTCTCTCCATTGTACTCACAAGTGGTGGAATTCGTTAGCCTTTCCAAAAAACCTATGGTTACATCTAATGCTCCAAACTTATCTAGATGAGCTGAACGCCTGAACCAATGAACCCATGTTAATGTCCTGTTTGTATTCTCCTCCCAAAACCCGATACTTACAAAAGTTAGCAAGTAATGCTCGTCGTTGAAACATGAGCCTATGCAAAATTCCTTAAATGCTGGGAAATATATCTCTTCGGAGACAACCTCTACGGCAAGGCCACGGTCCATTTGGAACCATTGGGACCCTTTTCTCCATTGGTGACGCTCAACTATAGGACTAATTTTTGGGTTATAATGGCGAAGGACCTCCGAGACAGGTAAATCACTGTAGACCGAGACATAAGACAGGTTTGAGCCCATTAAATAAGAGTATATCGTGGAGATGTTAAATAGAGGAATGGATGATTGTTGCATGCCTTGGCCCCTTACGAGTCAAAAATTATTGGCCAAGGAAGACTCTTTTAGCCATGCTTGGCCCATCAAGGAAGACTCTTTCGGCCATGCTTGGTCAAAAGTCTTCAAGCTTATTTATGGTGAGATTTTTCCTGAGTGAAGATTACGGAGAGTTTGAAATTTTGACAGAATTCTTTGGACGGAAGCTCAAACGTTTGCACTATAAACAGAGGAGTTTGCTGAAGCTTCAGATGTACCATTCCTTCCCAATTCAGTCACTACATCTTCATTCTTTTTCTCTCGCAGAAAGCTTCTATTTATTTGAGAGTTATAGTAGTTGCAAAGCTTTTGTGCCAGTCTTTTATTTTTTGTAAATTCTCCACATATTAGTGAATTTGGCTCACCCTCCGGCCGTGGACGTAGGTCACATTGAACCGAACCATGTAAATTCTTATGTCCTGCTCCATTTATTTTACCTTTTCTTTATCTTTTGTTATTAAGATTCAGGCTATTAAATTCAACCGGTATCCGATCCGAGGGCATTTTCTTTAACAAACTGGTATCAGAGCTTCTCTTGTTGGACTAACTTACCGTATGCTCTGTGGTTTCCACTAAGATGGACCCTCAACATCAGAAAGTAACATAGATTTTATTGTGAGTCCAAGTGGGACCCACTGTTTTGGATTTATCAAGCGAGGCCCACTATCTCAGTTTTATCTTGTGGAGTCTACTGTCTCGGTTTTACAAACAGAGTTCAATTTTACTTGTGGGGCCCATGTCCTGATTTTGCATGTAGAGCCCGCTCCAATACTTTTGTGGGGCCCACTATCTCGGTTTCACGTGTGGGATCCACTTGTCGAAAAATAGTTGAAATATCAATTTTTTGCCATCATGACAATAACGAAGACCTCTATTGAAAAGTTTGACCGAAGTATTAACTTCGGTATGTAGCAGCTTAAGATGCAGGCCATTTTAATACAAGATGGGTGTAAGATAGCACTTGATGGAGTGGAGAAAAAACCAACATATGTGGCGTTAGATAAATTCACAGATCTAGATAAAAAGGCTAGATCAGCCATCATTTTGAATCTCTCTGATGAGATTTTGCAGAAGGTTGCTGGTGAAAGCAAAGCTAAAAGTATATGGGATAAGTTGAAAGCCATGTACATGAAGAAGACGGTGAAAAATCGGCTTTATTTGAAACAAAAGTTGTATGTGTTAAGGATGACAAAAGGTACATCTATTCTTTCACATCTGGATAAATTTGATTATTTTATTTTGGATTTGAAGAATGTAGATGTAAAAATTGAGAATGAAGATCAAGTCATATTGTTGTTATGTTCCCTCCCCCAGTCCTTTAAATATTTTCATGATACTATGATTTACCGGAAAGAGTCAGTCTCATATAATAGTATTAAGTTTTCATTAAAGTCAAAAGAGCAAATTGATAGGGACATCACTGGGGAGACTAGTGGAAGTTAGGCAGAGGGATTATTTGTACAAGGTAGATCTGAAAATAGAGATTTTGAAAGAAGTAGATCCAAGGGCAGGTCAAAATCCAAACATAGAAATAAAATTTGTAATTATTGCAAAAAAAGGGGCATATAAAGGCTGACTGCTATAAATTGAAATATAAGGAGAAAAATAAAATTGAGCAGAATAACAGCAA
>JAOTAY010000006.1:22518015-22531628 GCA_025629805.1 Erythroxylum baracoense | reverse complement strand
AAGAGTCTTGTAATCCTTGTAATTTAGAAAAGGAGGATAGTGCACAGAAGCAGGTGGAGTTAGAGATTGGTAGTTCAGGTCCTTCATAGACGTCTTCTACACATCAGACAGATCAAGTTGAGGAACTAGATCATGATCATATTTAAGATGAACCAGTAGAAGAAGGACATTCCATAGCCAGAGACAGATCAAGACGGGAGATTCAACCACCACAGAGGTATGCAAATTTAATTGCGTATGCTTTATCAGTAGCATAGGAAACAGGTAGAGACAGTGAACCTTCCACATATATGGAGGTAGTTTCAAGTGCTGATGCTTATAAGTGGGTGGTAGCTATGAACGAAGAAATGGAATCTTTGCACAAAAATGATACTTGGGTTTTGGTGAAGCCACCAAAGGGTAAGAAAATTATTGGTTGCAAATGGGTCTTCAAAAGAAAAGAAGATACTTCGGGTGTTGAAAATGCAAGGTATAAGGCACATTTAGTTGCAAAAGGCTACAGTCAGGTATAATTAAGGTGTTGATTTTAATGATGCTTTCTCACCAGTAGTGAAACATAGCTCTATTCGTGTCTTTCTTGCATTGATTGCATGTTTGATTTGGAATTAGAATAGCTTGATGTCAAGACAACATTCTTACATGGCGAATTAGATGAGCAGATTTATATGAAACAACCTGAAAGTTTTGAAGTGACAGGAAAAGAAGACCAGGTGTGTTTGTTGAAGAAATCCTTGTACGGATTGAAGCAGTCTCTAAGATAGTGATATAAGAGGTTTGATTCATTTATGTTCGGTCATGATTTCTCCAGGAACATGTATGATAGTTGTGTTTACTTCCGAAAGTTAGATGACGACTCATTCATCTATTTGTTTTTATATGTTGATGATATGCTCATTGCTACCAAGAATGTCACAGATATTCACCATTTAAAGGCCTTATTGCATGGTGAATTTGAGATGAAAGATTTTAGAGCAGCAAAGAAAATTCTTGGCATGGAAATAATACGTGATCGAGGAGTTAGTAAATTATTCTTAACCCATGAGAATTATCTCAATAAAGTTTTGGAGATATTTGGCATGCGAGATGCCAAAGCAGTTAGTACTCCTCTTGCTAGTCATTTTAGACTATCTGTTGCTCAATCACCACAGTCACAAGAAGAGGAAGATTATATGGCACGAGTTTCGTATTCTAATGCTGTCGGCAGTATTATGTATGCAATGATATGTACTCGTCTTGATATTTCGCAAGCTGTTAGCGTCGTTAGTAGGTATATGGCAAATTTTGGTAAAGAACATTGGCAGGCAGTGAAATGAATTCTCAGATACTTGAAGGGTACTTCAAACTTTTGTTTGGAGTTTGGAAGAACCAGCAACACATTGGTTGGTTTTGTAGATTCTGATTATGCCGGTGATCTCGACAAACGCAGATCCCTAACAGGTTATGTATTTTGTATTGGAGGTTGTGTCGTTAGCTGGAAAGCTACTTTACAACAAGTAGTGGCTTTATCTACTACTGAAGCAGAATATATGGCAGTCATTGAGGCTATCAAAGAAGCATTATAGTTAAGAGGTTTATTTGGTGAATTATCTTTATATCAAGGGGTTACAACCGTTTATTGTGATAGTCAAAGTATTATTCATTTAACAAAAGACCAGATGTATGATGAGAGGACAAAGCATATTGATGTGAAGTATCATTTTATTCGGGATACTATTGTAAAGAAGAAGGTCCTTATTCAGAAGATCAACACTAAGAACAATCCTGCTAAAATGTTTACGAAGGCTATTCCAATTTACAAGTTCAAGCAGTGCTTGGACTTAATTGGTGTTTCGAAGTTGATGATATACCTTTGGGGTATTGTTGGAGAAGGCGGAGCAGATCACTAATTGTTCAGGACCAAGTCAAAGTGGAGATTTGTTGCATGCCTTAGCCCCTCACGAGTAAAAAATTGTTGACCATGGAAGACTCTTTTAGCTATGCTTGGCCAAAAGTCTTCAAGTTTATTTCTGGTGAGATTTTTCCTGCACGAAGATTACAGAAAGTTTGAAAATTTGACAGAATTCCTTGAACAGAAGCTCAAACATGTGCACTATAAATAGAGGAGTTTGCTGAAGCTTCAGATGCATCATTCCTTCCTAATTCAGTCACTACATCTTCATTCCTTTTCTCTCGCAGAAAGCTTCTATTTATTTGAGAGTTGTAGTAGTTGCAAAGCTTCTGTGCCAGTCTTTTATATTTTTTGTACCTTCTTCACATATTAGTAAATTTAGCTCACTTCCCGGCTGTGGACATAGGTCACATTAACCGAACTACGTAAATTCTTATGTCCTACTCTATTTATTTTACCTTTTCTTTATCTTTCGTTATTAAGATTCAGCTATTAAATTCAACTGGTATCTAATTCGATGGCATTTTTCCTAACAATAATTATGAGATGGGAGCAAAATGTTGGTTTGAGAAGTCCAATAGTGCATTGGCTAATAGGCGACGCTCCGCTTCAATCATTGAATTCGTTCCCCAATGAACCTCCTGCAATAGAAAAAGGTGATATTGGAGGATGTTAATTGTAATAATAGGAATTGGGGAAAAAAAAGTGAGGAGTAAAATAATGCCATTATATTTGCATATATAAGATAAAATGATGCAAAGAAAAGTTTAGATAACCATAATTCCATAGTCATATCAGGTATAGTGATTTGAGTATGTGAGGAATCAGGTACTTTATCTTTTAATTAAGAGTATTTAGAGTTGGTTTAGTATTATAGAGACATTAGATACAGATATACTAGGTATGCCCCTGTTTGGTTTCATTTCCTTTCTTGTCTGAGAAAACTTTGTACAAGTTTGGTTTTACTCAATTCTAGGTATTATTTTAAATTTTGTTTGTTATACACGGCGTTTAGGAACGGTTCTCAAGTTTGGTTTTCAATAATTGATTGTAAACCAAACTTGTTCGATGATATTAAGAAGTTGAAACAAATTTCTCAAGAAATATTAATTATGATGTATGTTTTGTAGTCAAGCTTGTTGACAACATTAAGATGCAACAAAATTAATTTTTGTATAATGGGGAAAAATCATATTGCTTAAACTTGCTAACAAAATCTAAATTACGAAACGAGACCGAAGAACTGACCTTACTCGGTATCCTCCTGCCATAAAACACGGATTTATGAGGCACTGTGCCATTGAAAGTTGGACTAGTGTGCCAAACTGAAACTATTGGCACATTTCTACTAATTAATTATTAAAAATTAATTAATAGAAATGTATTTCTAGAACAGACGGAAATAGTTTTATTTTATGTCATGTCAACTGTTTAATTTCTTGTTTTTAATTTTTTTTATTGTGATGTCGAAATCGTAATTGATGGTTTCAAAATAAGAGCGATTGTTTTTATTGCATAATAAAATGTTTCTGCGTTGTCCCATCGCGTTATTCAGTTTTTCGTTCTTGTCATCTTCTAATCTTGAATTTGAATAGACCACACGTGGTTATCATCGACTTAGGCTTTACTTCTGTTTTTTGATTTGATTTTTTCTTTTCTTATTTTTAGTTTATACTTTTCTTTTAATGATGGTATAGTTATACTTTTTTATATACTATATAAAATTTAAAAATCGATTGTTTTTACTTGATTTATTAATAAATTATCAATAAAAATTATTTTATTTTATTAAAATAAATAACTTTACAATTAAATTTAATTCATTTATTTTTATTAAATCAAAAAATTTTAATTATAAATATTAAATTATTCATATTTTTATTATTTAAAATTAAATTATTTGTAATCCTTATTAATGATCAATGTATTAAATAATTAATTATATATTTAGTTAATAACAAATTAAAATGTGAAAAAATATAAATAAATAGAAATTAGAAACCACTTTTTATGATTTTCAAAAGAAATAAAGAACACAAATAAAGAAATTTTTTATTAAATTTAAAAACAAAAATAAAAACTGAAAAAATAAATAGAAAAAAAATGCCTTAGATGTCAACTTCCCAAGCAAGGCGCAACTAAATTGATGCTGATTAAATATTTAATTACTATGGAATATTAATGTACAATAAATATATGATTATTAAATAAAATTTTTAGAAGAGAAAAACCAAACTTCTCTAAAATCATCCGTTCAGTCTCAAGTTTAACTAACTAGGCCTGGCCACGTCTGGAATCAAGAGTAAACAACAACCAAGCTTCCCTTCCTCTTAACACGCCCATTTGTGTAGCTCCTCCCCGGTTTCATGTGGACTCGCTTTCACTCGCCGCTATATCTGCCCCCCAAATCCAGCCTCAACTCAAATTTCGGATTTTTTATCTAAGATTATTCTGTATTTCTCTATCTAATAAATATATGATATCGATTTTGCTTTCACACACCCATGTGCATGGGCATGCATAAGTGCACAGGCCTAAGTCATGCCCGCTTATGTTTTTTTTTTACTTTTTATTTTTATTTTAATAATTTAATTATTAATTTAATAAAAAATTAAATTTAATTAAAATTTAATTATTACTTTAATGAAAATTAAATTAAATTATAATTATAATTATAATTATACTTATGTTATTATTAATTTTATAAAAAACAAAATAAAAAATAAAAAAGAAAAAATTGGATTAGTGCATGTGCGTGCTTCTTATGTTTTTTCAAATTTAATTTTAATTATTTAATTATTACTTTAATAAAATTTAAATTTAAATATTACTTTAATAAAAAATTAAATTATAATTATAATTATGCTATTATTAATTTTATAAAAATTAAAATTAAAAAGGTGCTTTAGTTTTGAATTTGTTTTTTTATTTTTATTTTTATTTTAAATAAAATAAAAATAAAAATGATAAAAAAATTGTGTCAATTTTTCTATTATTTAATTTTAATTTTTTAAATAAAATTTTTAAGATAAAAATTTAAATTTTAAAAATTGATTAATTTATTCAATTATGCAATATATTATATATGTGAAATAATTTGTTTTGATTTCAACGACATATTTTAGTTGATTAATTGAATAAAATTGTTTATATAATTTATAAATTGTAGAATTTTATACATAAACAACTAATTTTACCAAACATTTTTAATAAACAGTTGATGATGTCTACTGGTCAAGTTAGCGATTTAATAAATTAATCAAAATTTAAAATTTAAAATTTTTATCATAAATATTTTATTTAAAAAATTAAAATTAAATTACAGAAAAATTAACAAAAATTAACAAAATTTTTGTTTTTTATCATTTTAATTTTAATTTTATTTAAAACTAAAAATGAAAATGAAAATAAAAACAAATTCAAAACTAGTGAATTTTTTTAATTTTAATTTTTATAAAATTAATAATAACATAATGATAATTAAAATTTTATTAAACTAATAATTAAATTTAAAATTTTATTTTATTTTATTAAAGTAATAATTAAATAATAAAAATAAAAATAAAAAAGTAAAAAAAAACTTAGCGTGCTTTAAGAAAACGCCCGTACCATTGTCACGATCTCGTTGGCGTGTATTGTCCCACATCGGATATGTATTAGGGAGGTCTTGGGTTTATAAGTGGATGGATAATCCTCATTTATTAGGCTAGTCTTTTGAGCTAAGGGTCCAATTCATGACAAGTGGTATCAAAGTCATCCTGGAGGTACTATCATGTGGTCCAGGAACACTGCATCGGGGTGCCCACCGTGACCCCCAACGAAGACGTCAGGAATTGCAGATGATACAACATTGACGTTTGAAGGAGTACACTTAAAATTTTTAAGAAACATCGTCATATATGTATTAATCTTAGATAGAGGATCGGAATGCTCAAATCATATCCTATTTTGCATATTGCTTATAATTTGGAAAGGAATTTCAGTGACGTCACTTCCCTATTTAAAAGGCTTGGAGTCCTAACGTGACGTTGGAAAGGAAAAATAATAGGCGCTTTATCAGGGGGCGAATTGCATCCTCTGCAACAGCGATTGCAGAGTGTTTGGCAGGAACTTCCTGGCAAACACAAAGCATATGGAGGAAGTATAACCATTGCCATTGAAACTGCAGTTTTTACAAAACCTCATTTGATCCAAAAACTCACTCGTTATAGCTTGTTTCCCAAACTTTCCAGGGTGCGGACCGCCTCTTGACCAATCAACCCAAGTGATGCTCCTGTCAGAATTCTCCTCCGGACAACAAATATTCACTAGCGTAGGAATATAATGTTCGTCCATGTAACAAGGAGGACTACAATGCTCCCGGAATAAGGGGTAGTACTTCGTGTCCGAAATGATTTCGACGGCAAGCTTCCGATTGACCTCAAACCATTGCGACCCTTTTCTCCAATCTGAAATATTAATAGAAGGAAACATTTTGGGATTGTATCTGCCTCGACCCACCTTCCTTGGGTCGTCGTAGGAACCTATGAAGCTTTGGTTGGCGTTGACTAGGTAGGTATATACTGTAGTAAAGTTGAATAGGGGAATGCAAGACTCCGAGAGTAACACAAATCTCTCGTTGGTGAAGTCTAGGAGAGCATTGGCTAAAAGCCTCCTCTCTGCATCGATCATCGACGATCTTCCCCATTCCACCGGCTGTAACAAGGAAAAAACCAATACTGAAATTTCAACATCCATACTTTACAAATTAAAAAAAAACACTTTTACCAGAATCAATAATTTTTATGTATTACAATATCTCATCACATCTAGTAACGTATTTTAGTGAAAAGAGTAACTTCATGAAAATTGTTCTCCACCAGCTAAATGAAATGCTCATAGTATTAGACATCATATTTGTATTGATGGTGTACCGACATTCTTTGTGGTCAGATGATAAGCATGTATAATCCTTAAAACTCCTCTATTTTCTTTTTTTGTTACAATTAGAATGGGAAATTTTTACCTTGCTTGGGATTCTTCTACCATGAAAAACAGATGCTGAAGGCACCACCTCATTGTAGGAGGGGTGAGAATGGACGTATATAGTATAAAGACCTTCATTCCCTTTGAAGAAGTTCTCCCATAGAGGACCCAATGGCAAGTCTCCTTTGGTCAAGAACATGAAAGCCACTTTAGGGACTCGCTTGTATGGAAATTCTTGAATCCTTGGCACCATTGATGCTCTCCAAAGCAACTCTTCATCTTCCATGTTGTGCATTAGATGATCAAGGGGCCAAATAGGTGATGAAACATTACCAGTATGAGGTAAAGAACGCAATATTGGTGGTGATGGGACCCGTGGAAACCACGGTAATGGTGGCAATATTTTGGTTATTGGTGGTGGAGGAGGAGGTAGTGGTGATGAGAGGGGGACTTTGGAAGTCTCTGAAGAGAAGGATAAGTGTTTCATATACAAACTAACAGTGAATCCCAAGGACAAACCAATTACAAAGCATAGAAAATGAAAGACATGGCTAAATTGCAACTGGGAGTTGACAAGCTTAGCTATTGATGATGGTAACTGGTGCTTCTCGTTTCCCATTTACCAGGCAATCAAACAGAAAAATGGACGAGACACAGAGAAGAAAGAGTTTTAGAATCTAGTGCTAGCTAGGCAAGCAAATTAAGCTTGCTAGATAGTTGAATTCTGATTAGAATACTTGAAGCAAAAGCTATGTAGAACGGCCTGCATGCCATATTTTCTGTCTCAAAACTCTTGTTTTCTACTCAAAAGAAGATGAAATTGGGGTGCACAAAAAAAGAAAAGGAAAAACAAAAACTGAGATCGAGAGATCAATAGAGAACTTAAGATTTTCCTCTGCCCGAGATAAAATTAAACCCTAGTTTGAAGTCAAGAAGAAAATTCAAAGGAAAGAATGTGATGGAGGTACTAAGTAAAGATAGAGTCAGTTTTCCGCAAGCCAATGCAAGTGGTGGCAGAAATTAAGCGGAAGGTTTTATATGGCAATTTGGCACTAGGACGCGTCTGTGTGGAAGACACTGCTGCGGGAGATTTTGATAATTGGAAGACAACCTAAAAATTGTTGACCCTTAAACGCCACACTACCATAAGCATTGATATTTGTGGTCAATTGGACTACCCAACTTGATATAGACAAGACTTTTTTACTACACAAACTTTTTATTTTTCCTTTTCTTCTAGTGTCTGTCAGTCTACCATAGAATCCAGCCATTGAACTTATACGTGTAGATAAAGCATTTACTTGCAGGCCGTTACTTGAGGTACCTAGGCATAGAATAGAAGACCGTAATTGGAATGCCAGTTTTGGAAGAAATGAGTGCTAATTTAGTCCTACTTGAGGACCTTAAACCATTTTTGTCACTTTGCGATTTTAGGCCATCTCCATCTCCAACTCATTTCTTTAAAATGGAGTAAAATTTTCTCTATTTTAGAAATATTAAAGTATTTTTCACTCGAATCCATAATTCTATTTTTCACACTTAAAAAAATTTTCAGCATATTCTTTTTTACCTTTCATTAATAGTTATTAAAATTACTTTATAAAATTAGCCCAACTTTTTTTTCGAGTATATTTTTATTCACAATATTATTATTGTTATATTTTTATGTTAATAAATAATAAATAATAAAAATTCAAATAAACTATAATTTGTTATTTAATAATACTAAATAAAATAATATATGAGATATATTGCACTATTTTATATTATTTAATATTAATAAATGACAATATAATTACGTAATATCAAACATTAAATTTTATTAAATTTCATAAATTAAAAACATTTTAACATTAAAAAAGACAAAACATTCATTATATTAAAAAAAAGGAAAAGATCACGTAACGTTCATTACATTAAAAATTAGTTTATATTTTTTTATAATTTATTATGTTATTCGACTATTAATATAAATATATTTATGATTTACTTATTTGAAGTTTTCTAATGGATATTTTTAATTTTTATTTAAAATATTTATTCATAAGTAAATAATTATAAAGTTATAAATATATAATGAAAAAATTTATAAACATGAAATTAAACCTTAAAATTATTATAAAGTTATAATTATTTAAATAAATATATAATAAAAATATTGTTTAAATAAAAAATAAAGAATGAAAAAAGGAAGAGAGAAAATTTTTTTAAAAATAGGGAATAGTAATCGAGGGATATACTTTAGAGTTCCTCCAAAATGAAGGAGAAAATAGAGGTGAGATAAGAGTCAAAATTTCCTCTAAAACGGTATTTCTCCTCCATTTTGGAGGTGGGATGGAGATGCCCTTAGGGCACTAAATAAGCCTCAACGTCAGTTACCTGTCTACCTCACCAAGTCTAGAAAAATAGCCCCCATTTAAATTGAGTTCACAAAAATCTGAAGCTCCAGCAATCTCTAGAGAAGTTAAATTGTTACTTGTAACGTGCCTTAAGCAATTCCACAGTTTCTTCCTAAAATCAATAAAAGTATACTAGCATACTAAACAGCAACACAAGATTTAAAAAAGCTTACCAGTAATGACACCTAGAAAGAAGAAAATAAATAACGACAAGCACCAGAATGGACCATTCATAAGGCAATTTCTCCAGCTTATGTATATGTTTACATCAAACCATTCATCTGCTAAGTTGACTGATAAAAGCAAGCTTCAAAATGATATTTGCAGTTAATAGAACATCACTTTCCCGCAATTTATGATAGGTATGGTCAAGCGTCAAATTGCTCTTCCATTTCAGAACTGAATAGGACTACACTCTCACTATTTAGCTGGAGAAAAGCTTTGGAGCACTCTGATCAAAATTGCTTGGCACCTAAACAGTACACACCATTTTGTTTTTCATTGAACAATCTGACTCCAAGATATTTTGGTAATATTCACAGCGACAACATGCGAAACCACTCTTGGTTTTAAAAACTTCGAACCAAGTATAGGAAACCAAATGTATAAAACCTAAGAAAAAGGCTAACCTCAGACGTCAAGTTGGTTGCGTACAGATGAATGAGATCAATCAAGTTACCCATGGCAAGCAGCATATGGCAAGCAGTAGTATGCAAATATAAGGCTATAAAAGGAAATCAGGAATATCGCTTGTCTGTGCATCTACATTTAAAGGCATTTCAGCTCTTGATTGAGCTTTGTGCCTACTGTGGTGATGCCTACTCTTTTTCTTTTCTTTATCTTCATTGCCCTGTTTCTCATCAGCATTCTTCTTCCCCGAACTTTTCCTGCTTCTCTCTTTACCATGACTCCGGTGGTTTCTCCTCTTCAAGCTTGGATTTGCATCATCTGGTTTCTCCCCATCTGCGAAATTTTCTTTTGATTCATGAAGATTAACATTTACCTTCTCCTTCCCTTTTTTTCTAACAGATAACTTATCAGATGGCTTAATAGTTGATGTAGCAGGTATAGCTTCACTGCCTAAAAGAATCTCTCGAACAGCACCAGAAAGAAAATCATCTTCTGATTCTACTTTCTTTCCACTTATGGGTAACACATCTCCTTCATCCAACTTCACTACCACAGGCCTAGGTTTTGCATGGTTGGGTTTTCTCTTAAGAACAAATGACTGTTCTGTAAGCTTAACTAGATCTTGAGTATCATCATTGGCATTAGTGCTGGGATTAAGATCATTTGCAGGTGGACAATCGCATGTTTGAACTTCCTTCTTCTCTGAAGAAAGATAGTATAACCCATGCCGCTTCCGGTGTTCTGCTAGTAAAGAAGCGGCCTCATTTGACAGTTCTGGATCTTCTTTGCTCTGGAAAGTAGAAGAACAAAAACCGGCAGTCTCTCCAAAATAAGGACTCACCAGAGAAGAGGAACTTGTCGAAGGTAGTTGTACATCTCCACAAATTTCATCCAATTGAGCAAGATTTTCATTAAGGATTAACCCCACTGGTACAGGAACTCTCACCTGAGAACTTACTGAGATTGGACCAAGCTCCTTAGAGAAGGCTTCATGCACCAATTCAACTATTGTGGAAGCTGTTAGTTCTTTCCTATTTACATTTGGTTTTCTAATATGTAAGTCACCCAGTTCTTGCTTTATCAAATCAACAAATCCAAGAACATTACGTGCTCTCTCTTTTATTTCAACGTCATAGCTTCCTGACAAAGGGCCCAGTGCCGATTCAATCAAATTTAACAAGTTAATAACAGATTCATGTGTTAAACTCTTCTTCCCAAGCAAAGCTGATACAGATGAATCACCCTCTCCATCATCTAAAATAGAAAGATCTTCATATGACTGATTTGAATTCCTCAGGTTATCCTGTTCACAATCAACAGTAGTTTTTAACGATGCTGAAACAGAAGGTTCCACATAATCACCTCCAGAAGACACATCTGGAACTTTTAATGACAAATCACAGTTTACATTCTGACTTTGTGTTATGTAAGAGTGAAGACAAAAGATTAAGACTTTGAAAACAGACTGTAAATAAACAGCTCTGATTGGGGATGGCAAGAGAACGCTACGAGGCTGTATTAATGACTCAATAAGTTCGATTGGGTTCTTTGAGAATTCCACATACTCTCCACAAAGCCAAGCAGCAGCACATAACATCCTATGCAAGTAAGGATTGCCAAGCAATGCAGGATCAATCAGCAGATCACGACCAACACGGACTAGCTCTGGTCTAACATCCTTGACTCTCATACCTATATCAATAAGCTGATTCTCAATTTCTCCCCCCCTTTGGCAATGTGGTACCCTTGCCATTTCTCCAAGAAGTGAGACATACCATTCAAAGTCAACAATCATCTCATACACATTTCTGCAACATGTGGATAAAATTGAACCAAGAATCTCATTGCAGAACATAGGATCAGATTTCAGCGCATAATTAATCAAAACCCTACAAATTTCTGCAACATTACTCTCAGAAACCATTGCCATAACTAAACGCAAAGAAGCAATTTTGACATTAGTATCTATATCACTCAAAGATTTAATCACAACCTCCTTATTCTCCAATACTATCCACAATTGCTTAGCTGCCGCAATGGATAGTGCATGCAATCCTAGATACTTAAGGTTGAGATCATCATCAACCAAAAATTCATGAATTTTCGAAGCAGCAAGCTTCACTGCAGATTCGTACTCAGTCAAGCTACTCAGCACAGTCATGATACACTCAAACATCAAAGATTTTGCTCCTGACCTCCTCATATGATCACAGATAGGTTCGACAATCCTTTTAGCCAACCTAGGCTCCAAAGGAGCCAACCTGGAAAAAACCTTCAGGACTTTAATCACCACCCAATTATTTCTTGAATCGACCAAAATCTTATAAAACTCGGGAGCTAAAGGAAGATAGGATTTGGGGTCTTTAGATGCCAGCTCACAGAACACTCCAACAACTGCAGACACGATCTGTGGATCACTACTCTC
Source organism: Erythroxylum baracoense (assembly GCA_025629805.1). Taxonomy (NCBI): domain Eukaryota; kingdom Viridiplantae; phylum Streptophyta; class Magnoliopsida; order Malpighiales; family Erythroxylaceae; genus Erythroxylum; species Erythroxylum baracoense. The sequence continues at coordinate 22,519,321 of JAOTAY010000006.1, read as the reverse complement.
TAAGCTCTCAACAAGTCTCTTAAAGCACACCCGGACTGCATCTGGGTATTTACCGAAAACCCTCAAAACCACACCAACAGCTTTCTTTCTAACAAAGACCTTAGAACTAGACATCAAAGTGAAAACTTCGGGAGTAAGATCTCTACATAAATCAACAGTCCCAATAGTGGACAAGCATTCAAGGGCTAAACTAACCTCAAACTCGTTACTACTCTTGAGATCCTTCCGTAACTGATTAGTGATCAACAAAATGACCGGAGTGGATTCGTGGAACGACTGTGAGATAGCAAGATAGCCAATTTTTTTGTGGGCAAAATTGGGAGAAGATATGCACTCGATGGCATGAAAAGCAGCCCATGTCATGTCAACGAAATGGATTGAATTGAGGTAAGTCAGCTTCTGAAGAGCAATTGATTTGGTGGGCAACTCAGTTGATTTGATCTCTCGGCGAATGTCTTCGACAACCTTGGCAATAAAAGCAGACTCTAGGGTTTGCTGGTGGCGGAGGCCTTTGATAACATCGTCGAGAGTGCGTTGAAAAAGGTGATCCATTAGCGAAGGAGAAGCCATTGGTGGGGGAAAATTCTGCAGCTTCGGAATTAAATTGAGGTGGGATGTTGTTTGAGGGAAGGGTTCGATGCATGAGTGAAAAGGTAATGGAATTGGGGTCAGACGGTCGTATCAAAAGGAGACAGTGCGAACAATGGACCAACTAGGTAGTCCGTGGCGAGTGGCAACGCCACAGTCATTTGTGGTTCTGAGGTGTTAAAATCAATATTTTTTATATCTGAAGACTGAAATAGTGATAATTGATAATAATAAATATATGTAATAAATGACAATTTTTATTTTCAAAAACTTAGTTCATTTTCTTAAAATATCTCCCAACCATACTGAGCTCATCTTCGTTGGGAACAGGGAGGGATTCGATCTTATGCGCAACAAAATAAATATAAAATATTTTTGTTTTAATTATCCAAAAGTCAAAGTTAATTTGGTATCGGATTGGGTTCTGGTACGATACTATATCGATACCGAATAATACCGGGTACCATTTCGAGTAATTTTTTAAATTTATAAAATAGTCCCTAAATTTTTAAAAATTACAAAATAATTTATTATCATATTGTATAGTTGTAGTTTATTTAATTTAGCTTTTTTTATATCTTATCCATTTTAGTTTATATATATATCTTTATTATATTCTAATTATTTCTATATATAATATATATCTATATATAATATATATCTATATATAATAATTATCTAAATATAATAATTTATTGTAAAATAATGAAAATAATTC
>JAOTAY010000006.1:22500315-22511136 GCA_025629805.1 Erythroxylum baracoense | reverse complement strand
CACATTTCCTCACTTTCATCCAATCAATCTTTTTCAAATCAATTCAGATGGCTCTAAATTTTTATGGAGAGAAAGAACAATGTCTTATGAGTCTATTAGTTAAAGTTTCAAGTCATTTGGAGGTTGGATGAAAAAGTTATAACCAAAAGCTATTAAAAAAAAATACTCTAGTTCATATTCAGACTTTAAAAACTAAAACCATGCACGTAAACCATCACCTTCTTCTTCTTCTCTCTCTACTGCAACTTTTGTTTTCATGAACAGTAACAACCCACAAAACAAAACAAAACCTATAGCCATTTACACATGCATCCCTCCACAAGCATGAAAACATCATCCATACTACTCCCCTTTCAGCTCAACAACACAAAACAACTCAGAAATCCAAGGTTCAATCTTAAACATCAAAAACCATATACTCAAACACGCAAAGTCCATTTTTTTCTGCATTTTTTTCTATCTTCTGTATCTTCCCATTTTCATCAACACAATCACTTCTTTTAACTCAACTCTATATCATAACCTCACCAAATTTATTGTCCTTATCTTTAAATTCATTTCAGATCATCACAAAAACACTCACAAATAATCCCGTTACAAGAACAGAGCATATATATTCATCAATTTTTCATGAACTTCTGTATCATTTTCAGTTTACTCCATTTTTCATAACTAATTTAGTACAATTCGAGCATCATCCATAATATCATTTACAATACCCAGAAACTTAAAACATCACTTACTTGTTTCAACAAAAATTTCTAAAGTGAAGAACAGGTTTCGGTGGATGGGAAAGAAAACAAGAACAGGGAGAAGCAAAAAAAAATGGCTGAACTAAACTACTTCCTTTGTCAGGTATAACATAGATGTAAGAATCAAAAACAGATATTTCGATGATGAAGATTTGGTGTGGGTGTTTTCGGTGTAGACCACCAAGAGCTGCAGAAATATTTTTACGTCAGTTAGCAATTCAATGACATGTGGCACCCATGCATGTGGGCTATGTGTCACCCTCCCATTTGTCTCTTATCTTTTTTTCCTTTTTTTTAACAAAATATCCCAAATTTTTAGAAATTCTCTAAAATTCACAAAAAAATCCAAAATAATACTAATAGTCTCCAAACAAATTTTTAACGCAAATATCCTACAATTCATATTTAATCAATCAACATATCCGAAAAATGTCAATGAATGCATGTACAATTATTTTAATGTATCAGAAATAAATATTCATATGTTTGTGAATATACTATGATGCATGAGCATGAAATGCACTTCTAATTTCTCATTGTACTCTCATTTCACTATTTTGGAGTCTAGCCCTGAACATGGGATATCACAAGTTGCATCACAACATTTACTTCATAAACTGCAGATGGCATATTGGTGGTTCATACTCTAGCTGAACACCATTGATAATTGTTTATGGCCATGTCTTCTATCAACTCTTAGGTTGCTTTATATGTTTTGTTGTTTAGTGTTGCTCTAGTTACTGTATCTATCGACTACCTTGTACTTTGATTGAGCCCATTATAAAATGTATGGATTTGCTTCCACAAAGGTAGTCCATAATGTGAGCATCATCGAAGCATTTGCTTAAATCTTTCCCATGTGTTGTACAATGACTCACCTTCAATCTGGGAGTATGATGAGATGTCATTCCTCATCTTTGCACTCTTTGTAGTAGGAAAGTACTTAGGTAAAAAAATTTCCGCCACTTTATCCCAGGCGGTAAGTGACGAATGTGGGATAAAATTAAACCACTGCTTAGCTTTTCCTCTCAAGGAGAAAGGAAATAGATGCAGTCTAATGGTGTCATCATTCACTTCATTTATCTTAAAAGTGTCATAAATCTCTAAAAAAGTTAGGGATGTGTGCATTGGGATACTTGTCTTGAAGTCCAAATTGGACTAACTGTTGCACCATCTGGATGATGCTCGACTTGATCTTAAAGTTATTTGCCTGTATAGTTGATCTCACAGTGCTAGATTCCGCACTAATTAAGTCTAACCTAGCATAGTCGAAATCGTGTGTGGTTAGTCCACCATGCTGCAAGATCCCTTGGAGTCTGCGTGACCTTCCAAATCCTCTATTCAATGATCTAGCTCAAACTCACTGAAGTTAGTTCTCGACGATTTCTTCGCGTAGTCCTTTCTATCTCAAGATCTATATCTAGTAAGTTCTTAGTTATGATCTGGGTCATAAACTGACCCAGAGTCTAAATCTAAAACTAAGGAAATAAACTAACTTAAACAATTTAAATAACATAAATTAAAAACAAAAATAAAGCAAAAAAAAGCTAAAGTAATGACTAGAGTAACAAAACTAAAGTGTTCCTAATATCACGGTCCCTAATAAAGGCATCAAAAACTTGATTAAATTTTTTTGTGAGTGTCAATATTAAATTATCACAAGTGCATGATGTAGTTGTAACTAATACCGACAAGTACAGGTCAATCCCATGAGGATAGTAAGTACTAGTAATTACTATTATTCTATTATCTAGCCTAAGAATTGATTGTGGCTTTTAATTAAAGAACTAAATTTAATAAATAAAATAAATGAACAATAAGATTTAATCAAAGAATTACAAAGCGCTAAGTTAATTACCAATATCAAATGATTACTATTTAGGTTCGAATCCCCCTAAGCCTTAACCGATTGATCTTTTGTTATGTAATTGTTTTGAGGATTTATTAGACTGTGCAGACTCCTATGGTATGTTAGTAGTTGACCTTAAGTCTACTAACAACTAATGCTAGGATTTCTAACCAAATTACTCAGGTTAAATTTTATAGAATTGCATTATTGTTTTATGAATCCCTTTATTAGGTTTGACCCTAATCTAGAAGGTTTATGTCATCCTATCTTTAGGGTGCACTTAACTATTTCCAATTACTGTGGATCAATCCAAACTTAGGATTTCTCAATCGCTACGTACGAAATCAGGTTATGATATAATATTTTAGATTATTAGAACATAAGTAAAACAAATAATTGGATCTCAATAAATCAAACAATCAATTGCATTCACAAAATAATCAGCACATATTCAGGTATCAAATAGGGTTCATCTAGCTTAAATACTAATGAAATAATTAGTTATACATTGGCAAACACGAAATCAGATATGCATAAACAAAAAACTAAATAGAAAATAATGGAATCATAATTCTAAATCTCCCTAATTGTTCTTTATCGAGTTGATTGTTCTTTCTAGAGTATTCTAGCGATGTAGATGTCTAATCTTATGTTTTGATGGATCTGTGATAAAATCTTCACATCTCCCACTCCTCTAACTTAGAATCGCACTTGGAATCATCTTTAGAACTTTCAGAACACTTCCTACCATCTCTTTTTCTCAATTGCCTCCAAAACGCATCTTTTATATGGAATTTTAGGGTTTTTTCCTATGTAAGGTCTCATGCATAACTAGAACCCTCCAAATATTGCAAAAATGCACAGCCTCGAAGAAGTGCAAGGGCAAATGCAAGAACGAACATCCTTTTAAATCGTCGAATCTTCGTTTTACCGTGTGTTTTCATCCAAATTGTTCTCCTTTAAGTCCATGAAGGCAATTATAATCTGTATACATGTTGAGTGTAATTATGCAATACAAACTACTCGTTTTACGCTTAAAAAATGCAAGTATACAGGTCATGACTTGTAGTTAAAAAGCGGATATCAATCCCACAGGGATTGATGCCCATACACCACTTAATTCAGATCAAACTTTGTTTAAAAAATGAAATTGTTTAATTAAAATAATCAGGAAAACTAAATTAAAATTAAAAAACTAATAATGAACACTGAATAATATAAAATACAGAAAAATTGGAATTCCGGAATCTAAAGACTAGAGATTACTTTTTCCCTATTTTGTCTCCCTCCTATTTTGTTAAGCGAATTGTGTCTCACCTAAGATTTTTGAATGTATTAACTATCCTCTCTCAAGGTGTAATTAATTGCCCCTAATCAAATCAAATGGAATCAATTGAACAATCTCTCAATCTACCCAATCACTCCACCAATTCAACTATTTATTAAACTATCCTATGGGTGATCAATTGAATTTGTTGAGATCTCTCTTCTAACTAATCAATTGATATGATGTTTGCAAGTCTATAGGTTGCCAACTCTTATTGTACAATCTTACACAAATAATCTTACTCACTCTCTCAATTTGTTGCAAGATAATAAATACAATCAATGATCATCAAAGACACTTTCATTCAATTCAATGTAATAGGAGTTTTAACAAAATAGTTCAAAAGTAATCTCTAAAACTAAACCAGTCACTCATGGTCTCCATAACATCATCAACACAAAAATAATCCATCTTACAAAGATAAGAAGAAAGAAAAACACAGAAAATTGAATAAAAGAAACTTCTTCTCTTCTTTGTCAAAATCTGGAATTTTGGATGGTGATGTGCTATTTTCCTAATCTTCTTGATAATCCTTGACTTCAATCCTTCCTCAAAGCTAAAAACTTTTGTTCTTCACTCAAGGAGACTTTCTACAGAAGGGTTTCATCCCCCTTAATCATGGAGTCTTAATATCATTTTTATGGTCCAAAAAACCTAAGTTTAAGGAAGCCCCGCATATTGTCTCGGATCATAGTTCCCACGAGTGTGGGAATTGGCAACAGAGAGTCTCCTATTTGCTTCTACTCTCTGATCTCTAGCTCAATCTCTAAGTTGCTCCATCTTTATTCCTACATAAAAATAATCAATTCTTACCATAAATTAACATCAAACATACAAGAATAACAATAGGAATCAAACTAAATGAAAACATACAAAATGAATGCTAAACTACAACAATAATCAACAATTATGCAAGAAACACATGCCAATTACCTAGAAAAACATATATTAATGCATAACTATCAATACACACTTGAAACGAATTAAGTACCAAATATATACTAAAAGTAATAAATATCAAGCGAAAACACATCAAATATGGGGTAAAAATATGCTCAATTATCCATCTATCTTATATACCCAACTTTTAAGAACAATTATTTCACTTGTAGACAGCTATTATCATCTGCTTCTTGATTTTTTTCTTTTTTATTATTTTCTCCCTTGCTTCATCTTTCTTCTCTTGTCTCTTAATCTCTTTCATTACCCTATTCGTGGACCTAGATTAAGATATCACCTTTGTCTTGAGTATGCTAATATTATGTTGTTCTCACTTCCTTTTGAGTTGTACACAAATAAAATGGCACATTTCTATCACCTTCACCGCTGTCTTTAGTTGCCAATAGGTTTATGCTTTGCTTCATTGTATGATTACTCCCAACCCAGCTTCATTGTATGATTAAATTTTGGTTTATTTTGATTTTTGTGGTTTGAGTTAGGGACAATGCATACATATATAAAGAAAGGTAGAAGAAGAGCTTGACACATTTGGTGATGTGTGAGTCGGTAGTTCTCTTTCTCTCTCTTCTTTTTCTCTTTCTCTTTCATCATACATTAAAGTAAATGCTTCTTCTTCCTTTTGATAAGGTTTATTCAGCTTCAAATTCTTCCTTCTATTCATCTATATCTATTTTGGCTTTGATTTTCTCTGTTTTTATTTTATTTGAAACAAGGTTTTTCATTTTGGTTTTTATCAATCCTTTAACATTCAAAATTTCAAACCCTAGACAGCTGGCCCAAGCGTTTACTCTTGCTTTCATTCTTCTTCTTAATAAGACGGTTCTTGATGGTTCAAAAGTTGACCATTTTCAAAAATAAAAACTGAACTGAAAATTAGTCCAGTTGGTACTTAACCCAGTCGAACCAGCAGATTTAGTTCAGGTTTTACATCATTGATAAATCTTATATTGATCACTCGACTACCTCCCTATAGTTTATGCTATATCCATATGACTACCAATTAAGTTATCATTGCCTAGAAAAGGCCATAAGTAGTATTAAAAAATAACAATCCGTATACAAGATAACTTTGAAGACCTTAAGTCAAAGAATCACTTATACATCCATCACAATGAGTATTTCCATAAAAATACAAGTCATGTTCCAAATGTAATTCTCATATGACGTCAATTCGGTAAACTTGTTCTCCAACAAGCACCCATACATTTGTTTAAACATTTGCATACTTTAGCCTATGATATTGATGATATTGACTACTTCCTTCATAAAGAAAAATGTAACATGTAGTAGCTTTTTATATGTTCTATTAATGTCCAATATTAATAAAACAATGACTAAGAATAATTTAGAGATAATACATAAATTCAATATAAATCTCATAATTATTTCATTTGAAATGTTTATTTATTGTATAGACTTTATCATATACGTGTAAATACATCTAAGATAAAGAATGTCTTTAAATAATTATTTCATTAAATTACAGCTAATCAATTAGTTGTAAGGCATAAACTAACAATCTCCCACTTGCACTCAACTAATTGTTTAAGTATCTTATACTATATCACCATATGATGATCATGCTATTGTTGGGACAACGGCTTAGTGAGAGAATTTTATAGATTGTCTATAGTGAACACTTGTTTAAATCTTACAATTTTCATCATTATTATCATTATAAATAAGAGAAATGATGTAAATCCATACTTGAATCCTTGATGAGACCTTAACTCATTTTACATGTCAAGTGGCTCTAATGTTCTATAATACCTTACTGTCTTAACAACGTAAGGAACAATATTAAGCTCATAAAGAACTTCTTGATCCAAATATTCATTTCCACTAAATAATAAATATATTTTTGGCTTTAATAGGAATTGATGCTACGTTAGAACCTTTCCAATCTCAAAATAAAATTGTTTTAATTAAAATATACTTAAATTAGGATTGACTTCTAAAGTCAATATCAATATAACATCGGTTCAAATATTAACTCATACATAGAATAATGGATATCTTAATACTTCACAAGCATTAGATATCTCAAATATTAAACACTTTTATTATATCATCTATATATTTGGATAGGTAAACAACTATCATATCTATCTCTATAGATCCAATTCTCAAAATTATGATTTTTACCTTTCTATATCTAACAAGAATTGTTCTTAGACAATTATATTTTTAATAATTGAAAATATGAATTCTTGTTCTCTTTATAAGTAATATGTCTCTACATATTATCACTAAAGAGGACAACTATACTCCTACTAACCTTCTTGTAAACATGATAAATTTATAATTATCTTTAAATAAGCTCTTTGAATTCATTATGAAAGTGAATCTTTTAACCTCTTATAGTCTCTTAACTACACATCAAATGTATTAACAAACGCATGAGTTCCAATTATATGTATTCTTATAAGATTTGAACCTTTAAATTTGATCTTACTCCCACTACTTATCTTAAAAACCATTCTATTATAACTATACATTGAATCAGACAATTTGTTTAACTGGCCAGTAAGATTATATCCAATCTTTTGGATATCTCTTAAACTTTATTATCTAATTTAGGTTTAAACTTAGTGCATAATATATGATTTAACTAAGCACCACATTTTAAAATCATTAACTTTTGAATCTTTCAAGGTCTTAGCATTTAATATGTAATATGACATTCTACTAATTAATTTACTTAAAACTAGTAAAGCTAAATTATTGAAGAACTAGGAATAGTTATAGAAGAAATAAATATTACAGTTTATAATATCTCAAATTGTATGTTCCTCCTTATATAAATTCATAATGTTATGAAATTTAGTTGTGGAGGTATTTACTAGAAAATCTCATTCCCTACAGATAACTAAAAAAATATAAATCTCATCGTATCAATCTTATCAAAATGCTTCAGCATTCTCAATTCTTAATTCCTACTTAGATTTAAATAATTTGAGAATTATTTAAATCAATATTTCATTTAATTCATTTGACTATCATATAAAAATATTAGTAAATTCAATGAAATATAAATATCATTATTTTATTAATTGTTATTACACCTAATACATCATATATATAAGATTTAACAATTCAATACCTTCATCATCCTTCCACTAAAGGTTGATTTGTTTTTTTTCAACTTAATAAATTTCACAAGTTTCATTGCGAATGGTAACTTAATCTCTCTCTAGTATGATAATTGGTTAACTATGGGATAGCTCATATAACACTTCAACAGCCTAAGCAGCCTATAAACCTCTTCCCTCAACACTCGACTCAACTCTATGATGACTAATGGTTCATGGAACTTACCTCATAACCTAAGGCATTTACAACTTGCCTACCCACCCAACCCAACCTCGCCTGATACATACTACCTTTAGGCTCAACCAATCACAAACTTATCAACAAAACCACCAAAGATCTACTCGGATGTAGGAAATTGAAGGTAGCATGAAACAAAATCAGATGGAAGAAGGATTTAACTCCAAGAATATCCTTCATACTGTTTTTTGCAGTACAAAATAGACTCAATATAGTGGATCAAAAGTCCTATCTGAAAATGGACAGATCCTGTCCAATGTGCCAAGTTTATGTAGAAATAAGAGACCACTTATTTTTCACATGTCCTCATAATAACACAATATGGAATTTTATAGCTAGGAAATGCCTATGTCTAGATTATGGAATTATTTCACAAAGATTACAAAAAATTTGATAAACTCATCAGCTCTAAGTCTAGACAAGTTGATCCAAATTCTTTCCTTAGAACTTTGCGTTTATATCTTACGGAAAGAAAGAAACCTTAGATGGTTTACAAGTAACAACTTTTCCACAGAGTTTTTTACCATTGACATCCTAAGTCAACTCAGAGAGCTAATCATCCTTAAATTCCTAGATCACATCTGTAGCCTAAACATCCTCTCCTCATTAAAATCTAACTCACAGTTATACTACCACACGACAGAGCATCTAAGTACACACTCTCATAAGTACTCCCCACATATACATGTAAGGTGTTTAACAAAAGCACAGAGCAAAAATAGAAACAAAAAGAAGGTACTTACTTCTTTCGTTGTTGCTTCTGCAAACCTTGACCCCAAAAGGTCTCCAAGTGTCTTCTTCCTCCATCGTCCCCCCAACACCACGAAGTCTTGAAGTCTCTAGAGAAATCAACCTCAATTAGGTAAAATCTGATGATACGATGGATCGACAGCAGAGTATTTTTCCCCCTTTTACAAACATGTCACTGTTTGTTTATATCCTGCCATGATCAATATGCAATCGTTCTCCTTTCTTAAGCATTTTTTAAAACACTGTCATTACATTTATTAAACATTTCTATTTTAGGCAATTGAATTAGAAGAGACTACCCTCCATAGTTTTGCACCATTCAACCTACATATCTTTAATGAATTATTTCAAAGTTCTAAAAAAAAGTTATATAAGATTCATAATTAAAAGGATACATATATCCCAGTATGGAACTTTATGATTCTTACTATATTGATTTAACTAACATGGAAAAAAAAGATAGTCTCAATTGTCCGGCTTCATATTCTTATCACTTATGTTAAGCATAAGAGTCTCTTTTGACCCAACTATATACTATTTAGATAGATTTGGTGTCACGACCCAGTACTGCATTAGGCCCATGACAACCACCGCATACCTTGGCTAAGGATACTAACCTGGTCCTTAAACCGACTATGCAAGGCTAACTGAATGTCCTTCCCTTTTTTATTTTTTTAAAAAAATTTTTGCAGCACAACGGTTGTATTTTAAAAATCCCAAAACCTGCAAGCAACTTTAAACACACTTCTATATTCACACCAAAAATTTTACCACAACTGCAAGACTTTAAAGTCCATTCAAAGCAACCTCAACAACAGTATCAAAGTTTATACATTAGGTCTTTTACAATGATAAAATAGTCAAGAGTCAAATTTATGAAATTGCAAAGCATATTTACATAACCAACCCAAAGAAGACAGTTTATGAGCCACTATGCGACAAAAGTACAAAAGAGAGACTAATGACTACCCACGTGCGGTAACGTCCCGAAAACGTCAAAAGACCGCATAATCCTCACAGAGTTTCAAGCTCACTATATTAACCTGTATGGTTGGAAAGTGGAGGGGGTGAGTACATTAAGTACTTAGTGAGCAGAAAAAAACATATATCACGCATAGAACTCGATACACACCAAGACGGTATAAATAACCTACAAAGTGAACACACATCACATAAAATCACATAGGCCTAGCTTATGACTTATCGTATACTGGTTAGGAACCATATAGGCCTAGCCTATTAATCACTCATCCGGTGAACATAGGTTCCAGTTCAAGTATACAAAAGCATAAAAATATAACATTTATAATTTAAATCTCGTCAGAAAGAAAATAATCAGGATAAGCTAAAACAATCATGTGTGTCAACACTAGTCGGCCAAGCTAGCGCGCATACCCACCGATCCTCGGTGTTAGCTTGACTTCATCTGTGGTGAGTCCGGACTATAGTCGATAAGAGCGTCATGACCCTAGATGATGACCTCGTCGGTGTCCAGACCTTAGGTGTGGAATCACCCGCAAGTCCCATAGAAAGGTGTCGATATGAGGACCTGACTTTTATGTAACAATGTCAATGATACAGGGGTTGCTTAATCAGTTGTGCCTAGTACACGATTGGCCAATCGTTTCCTCACCAATCATGAAAAATCATATGTAAATATTGAATACTAAAATTAAGTAAGGCACCATGCCTTTATTTATCGGTCCAACAGATAAAATGGAATTGTGCCAAGGCTCTAAGCCAAAAAAGAATACATGCATGTAATATATATGACTTGGTTATGCATATGAAAATTTCCAAAACATTATCTCATGAAATAAAAGCCAATTTTTGTGCTTCAAATGCATAGTTGT
>JAOTAY010000006.1:22480217-22500215 GCA_025629805.1 Erythroxylum baracoense | reverse complement strand
ATAAAATTACAAATTGGTCCTCCAAGAATTGAAAAATTACAATTAGGTCCTTATGTACATCAACTTTTCCAATTAAGCTTTCTAAGTGTCCAATAAGTCTATAAATCGTGTCTAACCACCTCTAAGGCATTAGAACACATTTAATTTGACCACCATGGTCATACCCATCCAATGGACTCAATTTTACACACTTAGAAGCTCACGTGTCAGAAATCTCCAAGATTTCGCATACCGATAAACTCTGAATTCATGTAAGGGCATATAATATTTTATATCACTGGCATATGTACCAAAAGGATTCAAATACATATTTGAACTCATATACAATCATGTATATGTCAATTTATAGTAGTATCTCCCAATACAGAGCAACGTAAAAGGGGCTCAGAAAGTCCGACGTTACACTTGGGTCAACTAATTTTACTCAAAATTTTATTTCTTATCATGCATTGAACATTATAATAATGTGGAATCCAAATTTAGTATCAAATATTCATAAGCATGAACTAGAAATATATATGATCTCTATCATATTTTTTATAGGTAAGAAATTCATACAATTATTTCTTTTAATAATAACTATTATCATTCTATAGCAAATGTCTTCAATTGTAGTCCACATTTATGCTTTTAGTGTGCTAAATTTGTGTGGAACAATTCCATCAGGTTACTGTACCTTTAAGTTTTACTCTATAAAACTATTTACATCTTGTTATCATGGTGTTGACATACATCTTACATATTGTCATTAAAGCTTATGAGACATTAGTTCACTCAAAATGCCCATAAATTTTATCATCTATATATGTTAATATATCTTTAAAACTTTCTCACCAAATCCTTAACAAGAATTAATAGCAAAATTGAATAATGGACATATAACTTTTCTATCAAACTTTGAGAACTCTTCTCAACATTTAATGTATTTATAAGAAATTAAATTCACTAACTTATTATTAGCTATACTAAAACAAGATAAATTCAACTAAAAACAAAATATAAATGTAAGAAAAGCAAGTAATTGATTATATTCTGTGACTATCAAATAAGATCAGAACTTTAATCATTTATTTGGTTACTCCCACTATTTTATTTGAAATAGTAGCCCTCACAATTATTCAAAAAGCTTATTTTAATATTTCTAGTGGGCTAATATCCCATTAAAATTTATTTCATCTTGACTTTGCTAATAAACTAACAAAACTTAAATTAGGTAGGATAAAAACTTTATCAATTATATCTCATGTAACTTTTAGATTTATTAGGTGACAACTTTTACCAAAACATATCTTGTATGTTACTCATAATCCTGCTTCTAAATTCATATGATTATAAGTTTGCTCATCTAAATCATATAAATTTAGTTAAGCAGGACCTAGTATTATAAGACTAAATAGATTTAGGTTAAAGTAGCCTTGAGTTTGCTTAATAAGCCCAATAATAAAATATAACTCTGGTTTATTCCTATAGCAATGGAAGTTGCATATTTATTATATATATTAGATATATATTAGATGTACATTAGATGTATATTAAGAACCTTATTATTCATAAATAAACAAACAATTTCTAAATAAATAAACTTCAAATTCTATAAATAAATTAAATTTATCTCAATTAAATTGAAATAAATAAACTTTAATAAAGAAGCACCTTTCTTAATTGCTTTAGAAAAATTTTTTCTTAATTTTTTTGAAGATAAATAAAGAATTTTATTAACTTAAGCAAAGCTTTAATAACTTATACCTATAAGGATATCATTCAAGAAATCAAGAGTAACATCTGAGCTAGAATATTACTACAAAATCCGTGAGATTTTCATTCCTAGGTTGACTTTAGAGTGGATTTCATAAGTTATTAGGATTTCCCTGGTCCAATTGACAATTTTATCAACTAGGGTGTACTTTTTTAGCCGTGTTGCTCTATATAGTCTATTATTCTTTTCCCTCTATATTGAGTATAAAGAGCTTATGAATGTAGTTTTGAAGATGATCCCATCCTATTTGAGAGAGCTCACTGTTCTAATAACCAACTAAAGAATATTTGACCATTCACTCAGGGGAAAGTATACTTACATTAGATGCTGCAATTTATTCATATTGACTACATAAAGCTACATTAAAAGAAAAGGTAACGTAAACTTTCAAGGCTTCTATGACATAATAGGCATATAGGATCATAGTTCCAAACCATATGTCTTTTATTTTGAGTCTTTTATTAATCACTATCCAACTAATAATTGAGGCTTTAAAAATGAATGTTTGTCTCTATATTAGGTCATACTAGGGAGCTTTAGTTAAATAGGGTCTTAAAATCTTATAAAATGATGAACTATTGAATTATAGGCAGTTGTTTCCCATTTAAAAATTTTTGCCTTCCTCCAATGTAGAGATATTTTGAGGTAGGATGTTGACTAAGCTACCAAAGCTCTGAAACTATAGCACCTTGTTCTCTCCTATATAATAGCATTTATTTTAGATTTTAAGGGAATTTGAGTAGTTAAATTAAGCATCTCACTTTTGCATATTAAAGGACTAAAGTTGTTAAAACCAAATTCTATTCCCATTCCCAACATGAAGTTTGATTCAAGGATAGATCAGCTCCCTCACTAGGAGAAATCGTCTAAAACTCTAAAAATTCTCCCTATTCTATCCCAACTGCCATAAGATTATGTCTCTAAGGTAATATCTATTGATCCATTTAGACCATAGTGTTTTCCTATATTAAGTAACCTCCATAAAGAACATTTTGTATAAGCAACAAAGGCACTAGGCCTAGCCCTTCTTTGTAAGACAAAGTTCCTCCCATTTAACCTTTGCTCCTTTAATTTGTCTACCTTTCTTGTCCACAGGAAATGTTTTCCAATGCAGAACCAAATGTCTACTCTAATGGATATGTATATTTCTCAAGACTGAGGAAATATATTAAAACGTACTAGCTATGGAAAAATACCTATTTTGCCAAGCATTTATCCTAGATTTGAAGGACTCTGAGAGTGGAATACAATCATACTTAAGTTTGTTAGTAATTATAGGTACACCGAACTATTTGAAAGGGGAAATTTGAATATTCAAGTTTGTTAATACACTTAGTTCATTGACATTCTAAATATCCAAAGAGAAGTAACTACTACTTTTAGAGATTTTAGCTCTCAGCCCCAAACTCCTAATGCACTCTTTTAAGATTCTTATAATGAGACTAAATGAATAAGGATTAGCCCCAAAAAGCAACATCAGATCATTTGCAAATGCCAAGTGGTTAATCCTCATCTCCCTACATTTTTTATGATAATTGAATTTGCTATTCTCTGAGGTTAAAGCTTAAAGTAACCTAGATAGGGCCTCAATTGCCAAACTGAAAGTTAAAGTGAGAGAGGGTCTCACTACCTTATTCCTTTGGTACTATTAAAATGTTTAGTGGGGTTATCATTGATCATAGTGCTAAATATGATAGAAAGATATATTCCTTTATCCATAGAAAAATTGACTAGGGAAGCCAAATGCTTGAAGATAGCTTATGATGAGTTCCCATCTAATGGTGTCAAATGCCTTGAAGAGGTCTATATTGAGTGCACAACTCTTGATAGTTCTTTTAGTTGTGCACTCCTTCATTAATTAGTGCATTAGGAGTAAGTTATCACCACTAAATCTTTTGGGAATAAAACCCCCCTGAGCCTGAATGATTATACACAATGTTGCAATAGGAAATGGGTCAAAATCCTATATAGAGGAGGGCATTATATCCATCAGGGTCATCTGTTTTAAATGACTTTAGACTAAATAATACTTGTTTGATCTCCTAGGCAGAGATAGGACTAACATTATATTCCTTCATCTATTGACTAATTTTGTCTTTTATTGTCCATTTAATATTCAATCTTACATTACCCCTTCCATTGCAGTTCGCATTAACTCTTTGAAGTAGTTTAATACAAGTCCTTCGAGTTTTTCTAGACCCATACACCCTACATCATTTTCATCTAATAACATGGAAATCTTATTTTAATTCTTTCTAGCTAAAATTTAATTGTGAAAGAACTTAGAGTTGACATCACCTTCCTTTAGCCAATTGATTCTTGCCTTTTGCCTAAAAAAAGAAGTATGCATATTTAGAGCTAAGTTGTATTCTTTCATTCTTAAGGCTTCTAGGCTTTTTAGAGTCACATCTTAGGGACATTTATAACAATCTTGTTAAGCCTTCCTCAACGTCACTTAGCTTAGATTAGGTTCAAAGCTGAATCCACTCTAATGTGCTTGATAAATTCTTTAGGTCCCTGCTTAACCCTTTGAAGTTTTCTCATCAATTGATAGGACTTAAACCCTCTAACCTCCTGTAGTCAATTACTCCTAACCACTTCCTTACGCGCCTTTTTATTAGTGAGGCAATTAAAAAACTGAAGGGAGCCTTGGAGGAATTACAAGTACTCAACTTTTGGATTTATATCTAGGAATGGTCAGAGCATACTAGTTCACAAAATTGAGCAATCCAGTAAAATGAGTAAGCCACTTCTGGTTTACCATAAGGCTTTCTAATTTTTCTGATAAAGAATTCCCCTTATTGTTTTTTATTCCAAGTGGATAAGCTACTCAGTTTGGCTATCTCAGGTCCACCAGGCCTACATTTTGAGTCAGTTTTGCTACCTCTTTCCTACACCCTTTTTTTTGCTACCTCTTTCCTACACCCTTTTGTTTAATTCTACATCGCTCAGCCTCTATAGGGAAAAGTATATAATTAAAGTCCCTTACCATAATTCAAGGAACTCAAGCCCTTGATATCCTCCCATAACTTGGACATCTAAAATTCAAATTTAGCAACATATATAATAGACATATCAAAGCATAAAGGTGTACCTTGGAGGTTACAAGTAAGATGGATTAACTAATCAGATATTATTGTTGTCTAAATTGTCACCTTGTCTGAGTTCTAAGCAAAGATAATCTTACCACTATAATGATGATCATAGTTTGAATATTTCCCAACTTAGCACCCAAAAATCCAATATTATACTATAGCTAAGGTTGCTTTATTGTTGTTTGGAACAAGCTTATAACTAGAGGATTCTTCTCCAAAATAACATCCGTCATAGTTTATCTTTTAAGATTGTCATTCATCCCTCTTTTATTCCATACTAAGATAGTCATGATAGAATAATCAAACAAGAGGTTGTGAACCTTTGAGTTTGTTGTCCCCTCTTATTCTCCTTAATCTTCTCCTAGATGTAGTTATAATTTTAAATTCATCTCTTTTTACTTCTTAGATATATCAACATCATTTTCATTATAAAGATCATTGTTCAGTTGGGAATTTTCATTCATCATTGTAGTTTCCTCCTAAATTTTTGTAACTATATTCTCATTTGGTGGGTTGGGAAGAGGAGCTTCTACCTTTTATAAAAGGGCATTTATAATGTAAATTATCCTGAGACTTTACATTATTTTCCACTTGCATCAAATTTGGAATATTATTGATATTGGAGCAGCGGAATAGGAAAGGGTTGGGGTTGCTTCATTATAACCCCATTAGTTTAGTGTAACTCCCTATAACAAAGGTTTAACTTGTAGGCTTCTAAATTATATTATTGCTTCTTGGTTTCCATGGATAAGAGAGAATGACTTCATCCCTTGTGAGCTCCCCATTATCACCAAGATTTATAACTAGAGTGACTTCAGGTAATTCACTATTCTTCTTTACTTCCACACATATTTTAGCAAAACATATCCTTTCCATACATGTAGTTTGAGAGTCCATGCTTATAGGCTTACCTACTAAACTAGCTAAGAAACTAGGTCCTTCCGTACTCCATAATTATGGGGGAACATTGTGGAATTTATCCATATCATAATAGAATTGATATTACCCATATCCAGGTCAATCCCTACTCTCTAATGTGCCAGGGACGCAACTCAAAAATCTCATTTAAACATATATCATTTAAAAGTTTGAGGATGAAAAGTATAAACTTTTATCAGCATTGTCTTCTTTAGTCCCTTTATTTGTCCATAGCCTATGTTTGTACCAGTGAAAAAGCAGGTCTTTTGGTCTAAGAGAAGCCCATTAAAATAGATGATCAAACCGTGCACTGACATTCAATAACTCCAAAAGAGGAATTAATACACCATCCACCATCACTCCTTAATAATGCATTAGTTTGTTTTTAGAGCAATTATTTTGTCTCTTAATAAGCCATTAACAGGTGCTTTACATGGGGATGTATCTCCTTTATTAGTTTGTTCCAAGTTGCAAATAACTCATGCGAAAATTCTCACAAAATTGTGCAAAATCCTCTCTGGTTAAACCATCTTCTTCACTCTTTGATCTAGATCCACTTCCTACCAATATGGGATATAAAAGTAGCTTATGCCGAGTATAACAAGAGTTACGACCCTCTTCCCGAGTCTTCTTCTTCAATAGAAACATTAGGGAAGCATAGCAAATTATATGTGATAACTTACTAAAAAAGGAAAAAGTAGAAAGTAGTTAAAGGCAATTTAGTAACTTATCTAACAAGAACTCAAAGCCCATCTCTCTAAAAAAAGTTCTTTTAAGGTAATGTTTGTGAAACTTTGTTTCCATATTTTTCTTAATTTTAATAAGTTTAATTAATTAATTTTAATCTAACTAAAAATAATTAGTTACAATTTTAGAAACTAAGATAAGATCTTAATTTTAATATTAAATTAATTATTTTTCTTATTTATATTTAAAATAATAAAAATAATTAATTTAATATTAAAATTAAGATCTTATCTTAATTAATATGATAACTTTAAATGAATTTATCAAAAATAATCAAATTATGAAAGATAATATTTTTAAACCTTTGCTTGATTCTAATTATTGATTTGAAAACTAATTTAATTTAATAATTCAACTATTTGAAAAATTAAACCAAATTATAAAATATTCTTAATAAAATTAATCTTTGAAAATAAAATTCAAATAATTAGAAAACATATTAGGAATTTAAACCAATTTAATCTCAATCAAAACAATTTATTTAAAAGGAAGGCTTAAAAACACATAAAATTAAAAGTAAAATGGAATGGGAACTATCTGGGGTGCAGTTCTACGACCCATATGTAGTGCATGCATCAGCAGTGTCTACTTCCCTTATGGGGTGCGTGTAGGCATAATAGGAGCATGCAAAGTTAGTTTTAGACTGTTTGGAGTGTACATTGGAAAGAAGGTTGTAGTGTATCGTTTCATTATTTCAAGGCAATGCATTGACTCGGTGGAAGTTAATAAAGAGATCTTATAAGGAACAAGAGATAACTTAGCAGGAGTTTTAGAGAGAGTTTAGAGGAAAATACACTCAATGAATATATCAGGATCAAAAGAAGATGGAGTTTGAGTTTGGTTCAGACAAAGGAGATGTCGATGGTAGATTATAGGGCTTACTTTGCAGCATTGTCTAAATATGCATTGGAGTTTGTGGCAAATCTAGAGGACAAATGTTATCGATTTGAGTAAGGTCTGAGGACAGATATTTTCTTAGGTTTAGGAGCTACTACTTCTAATTTTAAGATGTTACTTGATAAGTGTAAATTACATCATATTTTAGGGTATAGTTTGATATGTGTTTAGCTGTTAATTCAATCATTTAGTATGTGTTTAAGTCAAAATTGTGTTAGTTTGTTAATTATTTATGTTTTAAGTGTTTTATAGGTTTATACAAGTCTTTGAACTTAAATATTATGTTTTTGAGGTACCTTGATGTGTTTGATAGTATTTCAGGGTCAACATCGAAGAACGAAGGAATTTCGGAGATGTTCAGGCCAATACAACGGCCCATGATCTTGATTTAAGCCCAAAGAATGGCCCACGATTGTGGCCTGCATGCCATGATTGTGATAGAAGGCTCAGATGTAAGCCACGATTGTGGCCTGTGATAGAAGGCTCATATGTGAGCCACAATCGTGGCCTACAGGGCCACGACCTGAGGTAGATGCGTAGACACTCACAAACTTCAAGTTTGGAGGGATTTTTCGAAAAAAACATAGAGTTACCCAAAACATAAGAGGATATAAAAAGAACAAAAGGAGGCAGAGAAAAAAACTTTTGCATTAGCCACCTTGAGAAACCCTAGAGAGAAATCATAGAGATAGAGGAAGAGAAGAAAGAAGAGAGAAGAGCAGAAGAAGCTAACTCAAAGTACTTCCTAGATTAGGAAGTTTCCCGGCGTTGCTACCTCTCGTCATCTATTTTAGATTTTATTTACTTTTTTTTTCAATTTTATTATTGTATAGAATTAGATTGAACAGTTGATGATAGGATCTAGAATGTCGAGGATGTTCTAAACTCACATTCGGAATTTTATTCTTGAATTGATGAGAATCTGATTGTTTATGTGTTTATTGGATATTGTTATGTTTTTATTCTACTATTGCATAATTCGATAATAAACTGAGAGAGTCAACCGAATGAAAAATGAATAAATTGGACTAACGAGAGTTAGTTATTTAATAGAAATCATAATTAAATCAGATCGATAATTTATCCAAAGAGAGATCTTATACAGCTTTTTGATAGTTTAGTAGAGAACTTCAGAACTAATTAGGGTTTTGGATAGGTTGTGAATTTAGAGATTGAAACCTTCATAATCTGATTAGGGTTTATGATTTAGGATTGATGGTTATAACTCCAAAAAGAGTAATCAACCTTAGGATATAGTCTAGAACTAATAATCCAATAATTCATAATCAATTAGGTTAGCATTAAGGATAGGTAAAATTATCTTTCTCTCAATTGGTAATTTTCTTCGATTGATTCTTGGGTGTGTTGCAAATTGCTTAGTAATTAGTATTTTTGTGTTTGATTCTTAATTTGATTGATTGAATTAAATTCTTGTATTAGTTTCGTTGCATCTTAAATTTCTATTATTTGTTTCTGGCCTTAGATTTTAGAATTAGATTAGCTCCCTCCTCGTAGAATCGACACCATTGGTACTACGCTAATGACCCGTGCACTTGCAGATTATCGAGGGTTAATAATTAAAACTTACACACAACCAAACCTCAATCAATACTAGAAACTATAATCAGAGTAAAAGATGTGATAGAACAAGATAGAAGGAGAAGAGGGTTAGAGAGCCAACTAGAGAGTCATTATGAAGAGGGGATTATGTTTTTTAAGAGGTGAGTTAGTCATTCATGGTCTATTGGTACAGAGGGATCTAGGAAAGCTGATGCTACATCGAGCAGGAGTGGTAGTTTGTAACAATTTGGTAGAGATTAAGAAGATTAATAGTGCACCATCAATTAGATAAAGGGGTTAGCCAGAGGTTCAAAAGAATTTCACAGAGGACCATATTAGGGACCCACTAGGATCAGTCAGGCATACTATATTTGTAGAGAGTGGGGGCACTTATAGAGGAGTTGTTCGATGATAGAGAAGAATTTGAGAGTGAAACAAAGGAGATAGTACGTGATCAGAGTGGTGTCTTTGATTTGGGTAGAGGTTTGCGTAGAATTGGTAGTAGCTATAGTGGTAGAGGAGTTAGACACAAACCATCAATAGGTACAGGTACTTATAGGACAACCTTAGCATAAGGTCAAACTCAAGCAAGGATATACAATATGACAAAGAAGGAGGCACCTGTCACCAACGATGTCATTTCTTGTACGATTTTATTACTTGATATTAAGGCTTATATGTTAGTAGACCTAGGATCTACACATTCTTACATTTCTTTATAGTTTGCCTTTAAAGTTCTAAGGGAGGTTAGTCTATTAGGATATGACCTAAGTGTGTGGTTGCTAGTAGGAGTGTGTGGTAGTAAATAATATAAAGATGGGGATACTAGTGAGGACTGGTAGAGTGGAACTATTAAATGACTTGATAGTGATGGATTTAAGAGAATTTGATGTGATTCTCAGGATAATTAGTTGACTTAACATTAGGTTGTAGTGGATTGTTATGCGAAGGATGTGAGTCATATCTAGCTTATATTATAGATATGAGGGAGGTCAGTCTTAGGTTAGAGGATATTCCTATGGTGAGGGAATTTTTGGAGGTATTCTTAAATGATTTACCAGGTTTATCTCCTCAACAAGAGATAGATTTTACCATTGATACTATGCCTTGAGTTGCACCAATTTCTATTGCACCTTACAAGATATTTATCGTTGAGTTACATGAGTTAAAAAATAGATGAGGTGTTGGAAAATGGATTTATTAGATTGAGCACATCACTCTAAGGGGCCCTAGTATTATTTGTGAAGAAAAAGGATAGTAGTATGAGACTTTGCATGGATTACCAGCAACTAAATAGGGTGATATTGAAGAACAAGTACCTATTGCCAATGATAGATAATCTTTTAGATTAGTTGAAAGGAGCTGCCATATTTTCCAAGATTGACTAAAGATTAGGATACTGGTAATTGAGAATAGCTGAGTCAAGTATTCCCAAAACAACTTTTCATACTCGATATGACCACTATGAGTTCCTAGTCAAGCTTTCAAGATAACTAATGCACTAACCGCATTAATGCATTGATGAACATGACCTTTCAAGAGTATCTAGATCAGTTTATGATATTATTCATTGATGATATATTGGTGTATTCAAGGAGTAAAGAAGAACATAAGCAACATTTGAGAATTATGTTACATATTCTAAAGGAGAGACAGTTGCATACCAAGTTGAGTAAGTGTGAGTTTTGGATAGAGCGAGTAGTTTTTCTTAGACATATGGTGTCCCGAGAGGGAGTGATGCCTGATCCTACTAAGGTAAAGGTAATTCTGGAGTGGGAGCCACCTAGAAACATATTAGAGGTAAAGAGTTTTTTGGGACTTGCTGGGTATTATTGGAGATTTGTATAAGGATTTTCAATGATAATTAGCCTATTGACCAAGTTGCTAAACAAAGGAGTGCAGTTTAAGTAGACCGATCAATGTCAGAAGAGTTTTGAAGAGCTTAAGAGAAGATTGACTTCTAGCCCAATTTTGTTACTACCATCGAGTGGTAGAGGTTTTGAGGTATATTGTTGTTTTGAGGGTGGGTTTAAAGTGTGTACTAATGTAGCATGGAAAAGTGATAATTTATGTCTCTCGTTAGTTGAGATAATATAAGTTGAACTATCCCACTTATGATCTGGACTTAGCAACGATTGTTTATGCTCTTAGGATTTGGAGACATTATTTGTACGAGGAGACATTCTAAATCCTTACAAATCACAAGCGCCTTAAGTATATCTTAACTCAGAGGGAGCTAAAACTTAAGGCAAAGATGATGGATTAAGCTATTGAAGGATTATGATTATATTATTGATTGCCATCTGGGAAAGGCTAATGTAGTAGCAGATGCTTTGAGTAGAAAAAGGCTCAGGCATGATGACTAGTTTGAGCAGACATAGTATGATACCATTGGTGGAGTTGAGAGCATTGGATATGAGATTAGAGACTGATTATGTGAGTGGTTTATTGGCAACATTACATGTTCAACTACATTTGGAAGATAGGAACAAGAGGCACGAGTGCGGGGTTCTTATATAACGTAGATGAGAGAAAAATGCAACAGAGTAAAGGGATTAACTTTCAGTAAGAGCAAATGGAGCATTGGTGATTGGGAGGTGAATTTATATACAGAATGCAGATAGACTATGAAAGGAGATATTGAAGGAAGCTCATAGTGCACCATATGCTATGCATCTTAGCACTATAAAAATGTATTAGATCTTAAGACCTTATTATTGGTGGCCAACAGTGAAGAAAGATGTAGAAAAGTTTGCGATTAGGTATTTGACCGATCAGTAGGTCAAAGTAGAGCATTAGGTACCAATAAGGAAATTAAGACCTTTATCCATTTTGTCCCAAAAGTGGGATAAAATTATGATGGATTTTATGGTAATATTGCTAAGGACCAGATGTAGATATGACTTGCCAAGTTATATGTTGATGAGATTGTGAGGTTATGTAGGGCTTCAATGTCTATTGTGTCAAATTAAGATCTATAATTTACTTCCCAATTTTGGATGAGTTACAGACAACTTTGGGGACTAGGTTAAATTTAAGTGCTGCTTTTCACTCTCAGTTAGATGGACAATCGTAGCGTATGATTCAGATATTGGAGGATATGATGAGAGCTTATGTGTTGAACTTTGAGGTGATTGGGATAGATATCTACCTTTAATAAAGTTTGCTATAATAATAGTTATTACTCTAACATCAATATGGAACCATTTAAGGCATCATATGGAAAACTGTGTAAAGATATGATATGTTGAGATATAGATGGTGCTAGATAGTTAGAGGGGCCAGAGTTGATTCAAGAGATGATGGAGAAAAGGGGGGTGGTTAGGCATTGCTTGAAGGTAGCTCATGATCAGCAAAAGAATTATGTCAATCAACATCATCGAAAGATGGAGTACAATGTTAGAGATATGGCATTTATATGGATATTACCTTAGAGGAGCATTTTGAGGTTTAGTAGGAGAGGGAAGTTTGAGTCTGAGATACATCGAGCCATATGAAATTGTGCAATGTGTGGGGCTGTTAGCTTACAAAATAGTCTTACCACTAGAGTTATCACATATTCATGATGTATTCCATGTGTTGATGTTTAGACGGTACCGATCGGATCCTTGCCATGTTATATCAATAACTGAGATCGAAGTTACAAATGATATGACTTATAAAGAGGAGCTAGTGGAGATATTGGATAGATAAATCAATAAAATAAAGAGATGAGAGATTTCGATGATGCGAATTTTGTGGAGTCATCATCGTTCTCCAAGAGAGGTGACTTGGGAGGTAGAGGACGAAGCCCGACGTCAGTATCCTCATTTGTTTGGATCCTCAGGCACATAATTTAATTTTAAGTATGAAATTATTTTTAATGAGGGAGAATTGTAAAGTCCACAAAAGAAAACAAAAGAGCCCAGACATAACTCATCAACCCAGGCTATAAAACAAATAAACAAAGGGGTATATATATATAAGAAGAATGTAGCTAGGAAATTAAACACTCAACAAAAAAGGCTATCTTTTTCTTCTTCCTCTTCATTTCTTTCCAGCTGGTAAGTGTTTAAATAGACTATCTTTCTCTTACATGTGAAACTTTTCTCATGTATTGCATGTGAAACTTTTCTCATGTATTCCTTCTTTTTGTTTGTTTTGCAGCAAATTGTGAAAGTTAACAACCCAAAAATCCCATAGAAAGGCGTAGACTTCACACAGGTAAAATTTTTCTAGCAACAATTATATACCTTTTATTATGAGTTTTAGTAATTCTACGCTAGTTTATAGGTCGATTATATATTGTGATTATTTAGGACAATAAATTGAAGTCATAAAAAAATAAAAATGGAGCAAAGGTGGCTGGAAAATGAGAAAAAAAGGATGTAGGAGAAGACGAGGGGGTGAAGAAGAAGGCAATTCAAAAAATTTTAAGTTGTACTATTAGGAAAATTAGGAGATGTTAAAATTTAAGGGT
The DNA here is from genome assembly GCA_025629805.1 of Erythroxylum baracoense. Taxonomy (NCBI): domain Eukaryota; kingdom Viridiplantae; phylum Streptophyta; class Magnoliopsida; order Malpighiales; family Erythroxylaceae; genus Erythroxylum; species Erythroxylum baracoense. The sequence goes on along the minus strand of JAOTAY010000006.1, from coordinate 22,486,783 downwards.
AAATTGGAATTTATTTCTAAGAAAGTTATTTTTGTATTAATAAAAATAAATGAGGATAACAAACTTTCAATAGTTGAGGATATTTTAGTAATTATGGTGGTTAGGTTAAGTAAGGATATTTTTAATAATTAAAAATGAAGTAGAAAATAGAATAATGTTGGATATTATGTGTAATTAAGTTGAAATTTTTTCTTTAGTAAGTCTTATAGAATTTTGTTCGAAAGTCAGATTAAGAAGTAAATTGGACTTATCAATTAGCTGGTCTCAAATTCAGGTAAGGATAACCTTAGACTATAGTCATAGAATATTATACTATTCTTGAAATTTTGAATTTTTATTAATAAATTATTTTATGGTGAATCATATTTTGAATTAGTCATTAATTAAATTAATGATTAATAGATATTTATTTATTTCAAATGATTAACAAAAGTACAAGGTGTTTTACTTTTATATTCTGTTACATATTATGATATGTATCGCTTGTTAATTCGGCAAAAAATGTGTTAATTAAGTTGTGCATGAGTATAAGTAAGAATATTAATGCAAATAAATCACATTCATAAAATTAAATAGAGCCTAACTTATAATAGGTTGTGAATAAATGGTGTAAATTGTGAATCTATGGTTTACCTAGGATAAGCTACATTCGATGGTTATTGTTGGCCCCAAGTTTCGGTTCTTATTTCGCGACGACAAGACGTCAAAATTTAGGGACTTTTTACAATAAAAGTATATATATATAACTAACATCAAGATAAAAAGAATTAAATTCTTGGTGGGAATAAAAACAAATAAACAAACAATCAAATAAAATAAAAAAAGAAGTGAAAATGTCAATTAATGCATTCAATAAACTCAACAATGCAAACAAGTAATTTACCAATAAAAACACTTTATCACACATCATATATTTCATAGTATAACATATTCTAAGCCTAGGAATCCTTAGAAATCGTAGGCTCTGATACCAAAGATTTTGGCTCGGGGTCTCGGTTCTTATTTTGTGGCGACTAAGTGCCAAAATTGGGGTATTTTTTTTTAAAAAGTATATATGTATAACTAACATCAAGATAAAAAGAATTAAATTCTTGGTAGGAGTAAAAACAAATAAACAAACAAACAAACAAACAAATAAAAAAATGAGAATGTCACAGCTGTGCATTTGAAAATGTCACGGCCATGACAACAAAGAATCAAGGCCATGAGAGTCAGAAGTTGCAGTTGTGCTTATGCACGATCACGAGCTTCCAACAAAAAGCACGATCGTGCAAATCGATGAACAGTGCAACTTTTGCACACTTACTTCTAATCATCATAACTTTCAATCCCGAAGTCCAAAAATTATAAACTTTACGTCGTTAGAAAGTTAAAAGAATGATGTACAACTTTCATGAAGATGAATTTGTCAAATTCTGTCTACATCAATACAGGTTATTTATTGAAGTTTCATAACATATTTTATTTTTATCCCCTTTTTCCTTTCTACTGTCAATAAAAACTACTACCTATATCAAAAGACCTGAATCCAACAAACACAATCCATACACATAAGACTCCTAATAGAACAGACTCCCAACCCAACAATTTACTTGAGAAGAATTTATCAAAAAGCCTTACAACAGCATATCATTCCATTTCCAAACACCAATTACAACCCAACAAAGAAGAAAATTCTGCACATATACAAAAGAGAAATTCTTCACCTATTACTACCATTTCTCAAATAAAATAGAGTTTCATTTCTCAATCAACGTAACGTTTATAGATAACTTCAATTACATATTAACAGTCAAAACAGTAGCATAATCCAAAAATATAACATGAACGCTCATGCTTGATATGCTTCTAAAGTACCAAAAGTTTCTGAGCTAACTTAATTACAAAGAAATAGAATTTCTTGGAGATTTGCCGAAGTTTTTGCAAGGTTCACTGTTGATCTGCTGATTCTTGCACTTGAGAAGTGGAAAAATAATGAGGTGAGCTAGAAAGTTCAATGGCTAATACGTTTATAACCAACGATAATGAACCACATACACAATCAAGCATATAAGCAGATATATATATATATATATATATATATATATATCTATTCATCTCATATTAGTCTTAGCAAATCACACAAAACAGATCATATAATCATTTAACAATTAAACCATAACACTCAATTATGCTTTATGTTCAACAATTCAAGAATTCTAATTCCGACAATTTCTCATTTAATAATTCTAACTTCCAAGAAAAGTTCAGGGTCCAACAGTTATAGATTGGTAGGTTAGTTAAATATGAGCGAGCGATGGCTAGGTTAGTTAAATACGAGCAAGCGATGGCTAGGTATTTATCCATGGAGTAGATATCGTGGTATCCTGGATCCCGAGGATACCCTTGGCTGATAGCTAGGTACCGGAGTGGTACTGAGATATCCTAATTCTTGGGAATATTTTGTGTCGATGGCTAGGTACTAAAGTAATACCGAAGTACCAAATTAGATTTAGAAATTGATGTACTCTTTGTTGATATTTATATCTAATTATGTTTCAACTTAGTGAGAGATTATATTGAGTAAAGATACGTCAACAAACCATTGAATGTAACCCTACTAAGTTAAGTAATAAAACAATATTAGTCTTAATCATTGTTGTGATAAAAATTTGAATGTTTGTTAATTGTTCAGATATGCCGAGTAATATTGTGTAATTTAGCATTATATGTATGTTTTAATCACTTGACTAATTTCTAAATTAGACTAATTTCTATATATATATATATTTGTTTGTGTGTGTGTGCGCGCAATACTTTGATTTTAAGGGTATAGTCAATTACGTTTACTAAATAGATAGCTCACCACTTACTGTTATTTTTTTGGAAGATAGAGACATTTTCGATAACCCCAATATATGTGATTGACAAGGAGTTTAGGTGGGGCCAACATATTAAATTGAGTAAAGTTGTTTTATTGTATATACTTTTGAATGTGACAATTTAGCTGGTCATTTTTGTACGGATAAATTTTTGTGACTAATGAACAACCTTTTTTTTTTTTAGAACTAACGAAGACCTTGATAATTAATGTTATACTTTAAGAATAATTTGGATAGTTGTGGTTTAAGAACCGTTGAAGTATCACATGACCTAATTGCTAGTCTCATATATATATATATATATACACACACACACGTATACATACATTAGCTGTCATGTATTCAAGAAATAGTCAACTCATACGTACCTTAGCTATCATGTATTCAAGAAATAGTCATCAATGACTAAATTAGATGGGCCAGCTCAAGCTAACGCAAATAGAAAAGTTAAAACGGTCTTTCTCAATGGTAATGTTTTTTCAAACCCATATCTTGAAACATTGAATTAATTTGTCTATGCATATCTAATTGAAAAAAAAAAAAGGGAAAGAGTATGCCTTAGAATAAAAGAAAACATATTCCTGTAATGAAGAGAGAAAGGATAGAAAAAAGTGACAAGCCAGGAATGAAGGATACATGTTTGTTGTCTCTCCTAAGCCATGTATATGTTTATACGAACGAACAGTCTAAGAATCCTCTCCATTTCTTATCTTCTTCGGATCATAATATTTGTTCTTGATTATATCCCAAAAAACCTTGACGATGCAATTAGCCTTCTAAAAGCTTGACATGACTTGGATAAGCAAATATCAAGAGTCAGCAAGTACCAGCAATATTTACAACTTGGACACCTAAATTTTCATCCGCGCGAAAAGCAATCATTTCTTGTTCTTTTTATCTTTTCCACCGCTCAAAAATGATCCAAAGCCAAGGAGATTTGCAGTGCCTTTAGAAATGTAAGGAGGTGGCACATTCAATACATGATTTATTCTAACACCATTGCCACGAAACCCTCCATAGTTCTTCTTCAATGGAGGCTTCTGAGCTATGGAATCCATATAAGCAGATGATGACGAAGTTGATACAGAATTTTTCATGCAATTTGACTGCTGCTTCTGTGTGTTATGCTTTTGACAATCTTTCATAGAAATTTTCTTTGGATTTGGGACTGCACCTGTAGAATTGCTTCGAGAAAGAAGCGGCAATGAGCAGATTAAGCTCCTCTTAATATCACAGTTGAGACTAGTGCTTCTCTTGAATCCCCAGAAAGACTTGGACGGAGGCTTTTCCTCCATTTCAGAGTTCAAAACCATTAATTCGTTAGAACGCTCTTCTCTCTTTGGATCCCCTGTAGTGAGAGGACATGGGAGTGGAGGAAGAGAATCCATTCCTGAGGGTTCATCTCTATGCCGTTGCTTATCAGAATCGATGGCTCTTCCATGAATTTGAAGTGGAAGGATCATGCCATCTGCAAAGAGCTCGTCTGCCAAGGAAGGTTCATGATCTAAGCTACTACAAATGCTGAACTCAAAATCAGAACTTGAATCCAACAGCTTTGTGTCTCCCCGAGATTCCCGTTTCGTTGATAAATCATCCTCTAGGCTGAGATCATTGGAAAAGGATATTCTAGGACTTGTTTCTGAGCACATCTTGGTGATCTCAGTTTCAGTTTGTCGCTTGAAGAACAAAGAGAACTGCATCAAGAGCAGATCAGGTAATCAAGAAACTTGAAAGATTGTATAACAATTCAGGAGTCAATTAAAGGAAGAGAAAAGGGTGGTGGTACAAAGATTCAAAGATGACGGGCTAGGAAGAACATAATTTCTCTAGGTTTGAATATTGACAAAGGATAGTTTGGACCAACTACGAATGAAAAAAGAGATGTACAGAGAATTGTGAGCAGAACATAAACGACCAGAGTGGATCAAAGAAAAGAACACTGCTTACTTTCCCGCCTGAATGATTCTAAGAAAATTATAAGGATCAGGGTCAGAATGTTCTACACTGAATTGGAGCAGCCTGCAGAACAAAGTTGTCCGCTACTGTCTAAAAAAAGAAAAAAAAAAGCAGATATGTTGGGGAGACATAAAAGACATAGGACTGCAAAAAACATATTATACTATTTAATGGAGAAATTTTTGGTAAATTCAAAGAAGATGGGAAAATCAAGGCCATATGTGAGAGAATTGGTTTCCTTCTGTGTGAGGCAAAGGAATAAATGCACTCAAGTAGTTGGACTGGAATGGAATGTTGAAAGGACTCCAAGAAACCTTCGAAATGTATTAAATTGGTGGTGAGACAAAGTTGTTTTCACAAACCACATAATCGACATTTGGGCTGCCCTTACATCATCTGACACCATCCTTTATTTTTTTCATATTTAGATGCTCAATATCTAAAATAAAAAATTGGCCTAGTCGATTACCTTTCGAAAGTAAACGCAAAAATAAATAAAAAAAACACAGTTGTTTGTGGAAGACAAATAATAAACTTTCTGGTAATTTAGCAGTTGGTAAGCCATTGTCCTGTCCTGATTATGCAACACTTTTTCTTGGTCTATGCTTATATATATTTGCAATCCAAAGTTCTTAACACAACAATGATAATGCTTCCTTCACCCAATTTTGGTAGGAGGCCTTTGTGTTTTCGTCCATTGTTCTCCACACGTTACAAATTCTTGAGAATCTCGTCGGGCAGAAGCAGGACATAACAATCGATTTTTGGCATTTCACTAGCTTAGGCGACCTCTTTTCTTCGCCTGTTGCCTACATTCAAAGCATGCTTAGCTTGGACGCAAACTAAAAAGCTACTTTTCATCCTAAAAATTTGACCTACTCATTCAATTAGTTTACTATTCCCCTATCAATTCTAATTATATATACTACGGAATAGAAGAGAGTGCAAGTAGTTTCTTTTCTTAAATCTCGTCTTTCTTAAACCCCTTGATCTCTCAGAATTAGAACAATTCCGAGGCGAAGGAAATTGTAGACTGTAACTTGATGTGGCTCTGATCCTGTGATTGTTTAGACTTGGGTTCTTTGGCACCCGAATTGCCATCTTTAACAATATGTCTTCTCCTGACAAGACTTTTCCTAAAACAACAGTCAAAAAATGAAATTTATTGGGCAGTGTGACCACTTTCTGAAACAATAGGACTGAGCAACAGTCTGAAGACTGTTTTGTGACTAAAATCTTACAGAATTTTGAAGAGCTGCCCCACATACCGAAGTACAGACATGTAGAGGAGTAAACACAGGCTGAATTTGGACCAGAACACATCATAACTGTATCAATAATTCTCTTAATTTGGACCAGAACACATCATAACTGTATCAATAATTCTCTTATATTATTTGAAGTAGACCACTCAGGAATCCGGGAAATTGTGTAGGAGAAACTATCTATATTTGTTAGGTATTATTATTATCCAAATGTTTTTTAAAACTGTATATAAAAAATTAAAATAAAAGTCTATTTTTAATTTGACTATGATATTTGCAAATTAGGAATTAAGTCTCTTGAATATTTTAACATTTTTATTAATTTTGAAGAGAACGCCAACCGAAACCCCTCATTGGTTCCTGATTCATGAAACCTTCCAACCTACACATGACATGACAAAGGTAATGGCCTTGTTTGGTGAAGAGCTGATCAGCTCTTTTTTAGCTGGTCAACTCATTTTAGTTTATTGACTTTAAGAAAAAG
>JAOTAY010000006.1:22455906-22466537 GCA_025629805.1 Erythroxylum baracoense | reverse complement strand
GTGCATTTTCCTAATTTCACAATACTTTCTCCTAAATTACTACTCTAGCCTTAACATGGGTATCGGGATGTTACAAATATAATTACTAAAACAATGAAAATAAGATAAATAAACTAAGAGAAAAGATCAATAATACAAATGTTAAGGCTTTAAGGTTCACTTATATGGAATTTAAATTATCAAACAAGATTGATTATCTAAGTTAAAATAACAATTCACACAAAGTATTTATGTCCTCTATTGAGGCATACATGTATATCTAATTAGGCAATTACCATCTCTCGATGCTTAATTCAACCTATTTAAACTCACTAAGCATAGTTAATCTATATGGTTATCATTAAAGTATATGATAATATCATTATCTAGTGCTAAAGTGTTTATTCTTCTAGTGCACAAATCATACTTCATATGTTGATCCTTTGTACACTCCTGATGATTGAATATATGGTGATCATATATAAACTCAATAATTAAGAACAAAGAGAATAAACTCAACCAACCAATAATTAACTCATACGATGATAACTAAAAAATCCATAATTCCCTAACACTAAACATGGTTTTTGGCCACTAAACATGATAAAAACTAAACACAAATAAATAAATTTTAGCATTATGAAAAGAATAGATAGAAGAATTGGCAGAAGTTGTCAATCGCTTCTTCGATATTGCTCCAAATATTCCTCTAATGCAAAGGAAGAATATAATACTATGAAAACTAGGGATGACAAAACCGGCCTGGCCTTCCCGACCAGGCCACTTTTGCCCCAGGTAGGCCATGGGCCGACTATGATCCTCTCGGGCTGACCCGGCCCAGCCGTTGCTCGCCTATTATGTCCAAAATGATGTTGTTTTGGATGTTTTTTCTTAAAATATAAATGGCAAGCTGATCCAGCTCGGCCAGCTCGTGGCCTATTGGGCCATAACCTGACCCATTAACATTCTTAATGAAAACTAAATAAGGTTCTTCCCAAATGTTTGCTAGAAGTCCCTTAAACTAATTTTAATATGATTACTTACAGTTAAGGTCACAAAATGAAGTTTTAAAGGGCTTGAAATTGAGAAATCATATGTCTTCATAATTTATGTCTAAGAATTAGTGTTAGACCATCATCAAAACTAATGTTGGTCTTATTTTAGAACTATAAACCCATATGAAGTTGCATGTTACTAACACCTAAAAGTAACCATAATCGGTATTGGTTTTGTACTATTTCTCTTTTTATAAATTCAAGATGATTCTGATGTTAGTTTTGGATCAACTTTGATGCTAGTTATATTATGCTTCTCAGTTTCTCAAATCTTCTTGAAAGACAAGCATTTGTTGTACATGCAAGTCTGGTGCCTGTTGTGCTCTACAAATTTTCTACTTTTTGACATCTTTGAGTTAAAATTAACTCCTAATTCTTCTACAAAGTTGATGTCCAACTTCTTATCTTTCAAATGAATTTATATCTCTTTAATTGGATAACTTTAAAGAAAGTGGCACTAAATCTCCTGTTAATTATCTCCTCAAATTCATCACCTATAATAAAATAAACTAAATATAGAAAAACATAATAGAATCCATGTTAAACATGCTATAAGAGTTCCAAATACTAAATAATTCAACACTGAATAACGTCTAAAATATAGAGGTATCATTTATCTTTTTCATTTTAATTAATTAAAGGTTCAGTTATCCAATGGTGATTTATACTTAGGCATATTGCATATACTTTATTATAATCAAGAAGAAATCTAGGAAGTATTTAAGGAAAATCATCTTGATCATTAATACACCTTTTTAAAAAAATTGAAATTATTTTTAATTGAGTTTTTTCTTAATATTTATATTTTATTTTTGAAAAGACTTAGGAGTTCAAATTTTTAAAATTATGTTTATAAGGGTTTGACAAGCCTAAGGCTTTGAATTGGCTAGCCAAATAAAAGAATAAAAGTTACATAAATGGTGTCGCTTGTTAGGCTAGGGGATAAGTGATTTGAGCCCCCAACCAAGTACAAATAGGCTAGTTGAAGGGAAATGTCTAGCTAGCCAAATATGCCCAAAACCTAGCCATTGTAATGGCTAGTTTGTGTATCTAAAACTATTTGGGTTAGTTTTAGGTATAAATTAACCAAAAATATGTTGTGGAAAGACCATTTGGCATATTAAAGGGTTTATAAAAGTCTATAGAGGGTAGAGAGTGAATGTATGCATTATATAACATATATTAAACTTTAGTTCATTAATGTTAGCAAGAAGCAAATGATTTGAGTTATTATATGGATATATTAGCATCGCAATTAGGAATTTCTTGGGATAACTATTGTGAAGATTCCATTTAATCTTGGATAAGATTAACAAAGTATTACTCTTAATCTATGGTAAAGTAAGACGATTGTAAAGGTTCCTCTTCGCCCATCGCAAAGATGTTATATGAAAGGTTCCTCTTCATCAATTGAAGGAAGAAGACAGTGAATTTCTAGGTGAAGTTTTTTTAGTGGAATAGGCTAAAGGTAGTTTGGTGAATCACCATAAACTAGTTTTGTCTCTCTCTTTTTACTTTATTTTTCTATTATTGTGTTTTTATGAAATTATTTTATATGAGTTTACTATAATAATTCATTATAATAAGCTATTTATTAATTTTTATAAATAAGGAAGAAAGAACATTCACAATTAATCCTCACTCGTATGCCATTTAAGGAACAATAATTGGTATCAAAGTAGATCTCATTCATTGCACATATATTTCTATTGATTTTTTTTAAAGAACATCATAGAGCAATTTGATTCTCTTTTTAGCCAAGAACGCCAATGTATCGATAAACCATCTATTTTCAACGATAAAAATCATATATATTAAAAAAATTAAACTTTTTCTTTCAACTAAAAGGTAGCACTAGTAGATAATGGTCCCCGGTTATGCTTTGCCATAAGCACACGACATAATTATATCTAGCATAGTTAAGTATAAGTCGATCATATGAGAACTACTGGTTAATTACCCATTATTCACTAACTTAACAAGCTAAAACACCAATTACAAATGATTGGATAAGAAAATAAAATAATATAAATCTAAGTACTAAAACAATTTTATGATTAAGAATAAATTAATGTATGGAAAAACTAGGTTTAGGCTAGGTTTCCTTTAGGACTTTATGATATTCAAATTTCCTTGATTTAGTGCATGCCTTTAGTTTCTAGTACTAGTAAGAGTTTTTAACTTATATTATACTGTTGATTGCCAAGTTTTAATCTAATTAAAACCCTTGACTATCACTATTGAATGGGTTGTGATTTGTAGTAAAAGAGGGGGTCGATCCCACGAGGAGATGTGAGCTAATCTAATCCTAAATTCTTTAAATCTTAGAAAAATTAATAAAAATGAAAATAAAAATAGAAGAAAAAAGTAAACACGAGAATATGATTATCGAAAAATTAACTCGTATAAATAATGCAGAGAAATCAAATTAAGTAGCATTTAAAATCACAATGGAAGGAATCACATAAGAAGAATTACTGATTATGAGAGAGGAGATTTTTCCTATCATCAATGCTAATCTAATTATTTAGTTGTTATTGTGGTGTCAGTTCTAGACTATCGAAGGGTGGATTACTCTCTCTCGAGTTATAATCACAAACCCTAATTAATAAACCATAATTTAGGTTGATTACTGAAAAGGTATTCTCTCAATTATAACAGCTCTAACCCTAATAAGTTCTTAAGCTCTCTCATAAACAATCAGGTCCTCACACGAGATCTCTCTTCGTATAACTATATATTTGATTAATTGTGTGGTCTATTAAATTGCTTAACTTTCATTAGTTTGACCCTATCATTTTTATTCAATTCACACTCTCAACTTTAATTAGTCCTCGGGCTGTGAACCATTGTCAATATATTAAGATTGAATCAAGTTCAAATCCTTAAAGAAAATTAGAACATCATGATCAAACCCAAATCCATCAACATTTTACTATCCATCTCAAATATTCAAAGAAAAAAAAACAAGATGAATGAAATACAATATTGGAGGGGATCGGGATGTGTGGGGAAAAGCAGTAGTAGCTAAGCTAACTCCTCTTTCCTCTTCTTCTTCTCTTCTCTCTCTTCTTGGAATTTCCAAATATGGCAGAATGTGAAGCTCCTTTAGGGTTCCATCTCTTTCGTATTTATAGTATTTTTGTTTTGAGCAACCTTAGGCTTTTTTGGGTTCGAAAAGTCCAAAAAGCCACTCAAAAACTTAAGTCCGGAAGGTCGTCCGTGTCTATCTACATTATGGACCACGATCGTGGCACAATGTTTTGTCTTCTGTCATGATCATGGCTCCATGATCGTGGCCATCTGTTTTGGTTCGGGCATCTTCTAAATCTCTTCTATTCTTCAATATTTGCCCTTAAACACTAACAAACACATCAGGCCACCTCAAACACATAAAATTGAAGCTCAATCACTTGTTCTAACTTGCAAAACAATCAAAACACAAATATTTAAATAAATAACAAAATCCTAACCTAAACTTACACTAAACATTTAATATAACCACTAAACACATACTAAACTACCCACTAAAACATTATACAATCTACAATCTACAATTATCATACACTCTCTCTCTAAAAATGTAACCCCTATTCCTAGGTTAATCAACCAAAATTATTTTTAAATGTAGACAACGTAAAAATGCTTTACCTCGTTCTCTGGACTCTCTTGATAGGTTTTATCCTAACCTAGAAAGATCTTACAGGTTTTTCTAGCTCATACTTAGCCTTCTTTATCCATCATGTGATCTATCCACACATCTTATCTCTCGATTCTTGATGCATAAATCAAAAATTGAATCTTTCACTTTCACTCCTTCATTCTAATCAAAATTAAAATATAGATAATCTTAAAAAACAAAATTTTATTAAATAAAATAGCCAATTAAAGTATATCATATCATAAACTCATCCTACATAAATCTGTATCCTAATTTAGTTTATAATCAAAAAAAGAATATCATCACAAAAATAATAATGAAAATAAGTTAAAGAAATCATCATTTTTGAATCATTTTTGAATCCTGAATCTTTAAAAATTCTTGTTGATATCTTATTGTATCTTTAAAGAATGACAAAATCTTGTTCAAAACAGATGTAGAATAACTTTTAAAATGAATTCTTGATGTTTCTTGGCCAAAGAATTCCATTTTTTCTTCCTATTTTCTTTAAATCCAAAATTTAGCTTTTTAATGAACTACATGGTCTCAAACATGAGTCTGTGTATTTGGACGTGTTGTCTTGATAATACATCAAAAATTTTCAATGCCAACACTTGGCCTATACTAAACTATATAAGGTGTCGTGTTCTTCATCTGTAAGGTAAACTAAGGGGGTCTAAGGGCTACATAAGAGAAACATAAGCAACCATCTATGAACACAACCCTCAATACGGTATAATGTAGGTATCATGTTTATAGGTCATTCTCTAATTCTTCTAAAATTACTCCAATTCAGCCTAATTCGTCTCTAATTTTATTTTTATTCATTTATACGTAGAAATAAGACCAGAAATGGCAATACTTATCAAATTAAGTATCAAATGCTTCAAAACTGTTCAAAATAAAATCAACATACAATAGCAATGATGCTCAAAGTAATGTATGTTTAGCATACATCAGTCCCTGTGTTCTTATGAAAATAATAGTTATAGATAAAATGGAGACCAAAGTAGGAAGGGATATACTTGAATGGAATGATTATGATAAGAGACTTATGAATTAAATAGTAAAGTTATGAATATTTTATTTTGCTTTTAGACATTCTATGTGTGAAACTACTAATGAGATATGGCACACACTTGAAACCACTTATGAGGACAATACTTAAGTAAAAGAGAGCAAAATGAGATATGTTTTGGTGGAATAAGTGCTCCTCACATAAGAAGACACAGTTTATTGACACTTGATATTCTTTTCCTAGTCGATGTCCTTGGTGCTTAATTGTAAATTTTGACTTAAATTGAAGTATGCATTCTTAGTCTACCTAGAAGAAAATCGACCTACTTCTTAGCCAGCTGCATCTGTCCTCTTTTTGCTATGCAAATTCCTATGCAGGAACCATGGTTAAAGGATCTGATATGGCAACCTATATTTAATTTGATGTGCTTCTCACAAATGACAAGTTTAGGTTTGGCTATGTAATAAGTTTGTGGAAAATGTTAAATCCGGAAGCAAATCAAAAGTGATCCTCGTCGTAGAAAAGACCTCAATTCCTATTTTTCTTTTTTTAATTTTAATTTTTTATGTTGTTAACATGAATAAGTCAAGTTTATGTAGTGTTCATGTTAACAAATTTAATAACAGAAATTGACAGGGAGTTATGTTTATGATAAATAAAAAATTCATATTTGATTAATATTTTTCAGTTAATATTATTAAATTAACTTTTATTTAATAAATAAACAAGTGAATGTAATAATTTGCAAATTATATGTTCTTAAAAAATGCTTGATAAATCAATAACTCATAATTTAGTGATAAATTTTAATTAATTAATATTAGAAGAACTTAACATACTTGCAATTTCAAATAATCACACTTTGTAAGACTTGTTAAAGGTGTGACCACAGGTTAATCCACCTCCTATAAGGTTAAAAAGGAAATCTTACATTATAAATAAGAGAGTACTAGGTAAGAATCAAAGACTTTTATTTTCTATTATATTAAGAAAGATATTGGCAGAAGAAAACTGAAGAATACTAAACTACTTAATGAATGTTTATGGCTAACAATTTTTTTTTGAAATAAATTATGGCTAACAATTAAGAACATAATTATTTAAAATGTTGTTTACTTACCCTTTTAATATTAATATTGATAGACAAAACATTATTTTTCATTTTAGTAAATAATATATCAATTGTAGTTTCTAGTTTATAAGTTTTGATTGATTAGGGATGACAATAATGGCCCGGCCTGACCCGTTTTTGGCCCGGTCTGACTGGGCCATAGGTCGACCATGGTCTGCCCGGGTCAGGCCACGGGCCGACCATAATCGTGGCCCGCCCATTTTTTAAAACTACGTCGTTTTGTCCAAAATAACATCATTTTGAAAATTCTTTGCTTAAAAAACAAATGGCGGGCTGGGTCAGGTTATGGGTCGGCCCATCCCAACAGTGGGTCACTATGGCCCGAGGCCAAGCGGAGGGTGACCCGGACCCACCCTGACCCATTAACATTCCTATGATTAATCTATTTTTATTAAATTTATTATTTCATTGACTAAAATATGTTTATTATAATATATATTAGTATTACAATTAGTGCGACTATAATAACTCAAAAGAATTTACAATTAAAGTTTTAATACTATCATATTTTCACACACACACACTTACTAACAGTTTATTTATTATTTTGTAATTTATTTTCAAAAAATTTCATTCGTTTATAGTAACAAGATGATCCTCTTGCTAAGCCCTTTCTCCTTTCTCTATAACTTGCTCCTTTCTTTGTTTTTACAAGTCAAAGTTTTTGACTTTTCCTCCTAATTAATAGCCATTTCCTATTCTTTTCTCATTTAATTATAAAGTTGTTTTCATTCCATTTTAGGAATGTAGACAACTAAGGTTTTAAGTGACTTAAACTCTACTTTCCCATTCCTATCCACAGTTTAAACTTGCTCTGGCCATACAAAACAAGTTCCTTCCCTCTCCCCAAGCATCTTGCCTACTCTTTTGGCTTCTTCATCTAGTCTTTCCTTTTTCCTTATCCCTAAAATTCCTTCTACTATCTCTTAGTTATCTAGCTAGATCTATAGGCAAGCCTATTTATTTTTATGAATATATAACTAGCTTGAGAAGAATAGGTTATGCCAAGATTTGTGTGAAAGTAGGAAAACAAAGGCAGTTACTTGATACTATGAGTATCTAGAGACTTGATGAAGATTGAGGCTTAATTTACTCTAAAATTTCACTAACTTATCCTTGGAAACCAAGTTCAATCAATCAGGTTAGGATATGGGGACCACTAGGAGAAATTTTACTCTTAAAGGACAAGTTAAGGATAAGGAAAACTAACTTCCAGACTTAATGAAATCCCCTCAAGCAATCTAAGTACTCGTTTTCTGGAGAACATCACTGGAACCCTTAGAAAGATGTACCTTTAAGCTTTAACTTGCTTGCTACTAAATCTATTGAAGGGACTATCTCCTCCTATGCCTTTCTCTCTTATAAAATCTAAAGGTACTAAAGACCAAGCCTTGGTCTTTGTAAATGCCATTAAATAACATATAGAGGACTCTATAGCTAGAATGGAGCATAAATCAAAGCTCTCTAAAGCTTAGGAGTCAAAAATAGGAGAGAAAGGAAAAGAATTCAAGTTTATAACTAGGAAAAAACCTAGTAAAAAACCCAAAAGGAAAGGCTCTAACAAATCCCTTTATGATCATTACTTGGAATATTTTTTATTTCCATAAGAAGCAACAAGCAATTAATGATTATATTCTTAAAAAAACCATATATGGTTGACCTATATGAAACTAAAATAAAGGAGGACAAACTAAGCGAGGAGCTTTGTTTCTTTGGAAAATTTGACTACCATATCTAATTGTTCAGTCCATTATAATGGGAGAATCTTAGTGGCCTTATACCTTGATGTCATTAAAGAGCTTTAAGTTTAAAGTTATAATTAATTCATCAATCTAAGGATAAAATAAGACTCTTTTAGATGATATCAACTTTACATTTACTTATAATATTGATCTTGCTTCCCAAAGACATTTGCTATATGAGGATCTAAAGTTAATCTTAACTATAATCAGATCCCTTAGCTTATGGTAGAAGACTTTAATTGTATCCTTTATGCTTAATAATTTGAAGGATTAGCTCATATACCTAAACACTGATGAGTAATTTAGGAGCAATTTAAGGAGTTCAGGTCTAACAGACATAAAATTTTATAGTAATTTATTTACCTAGAGTAACAAGTAAAAAGGTCATTAGATTATTAAAAAGAAGCTTGAAAGAGGACTAACTAATTCCTTATGGATGTCTCTATTCCCTAACAATTATGACTTCATTGATTCTCCTCTAATATATAATCATAGTCTAATTAAAATTCAACTATTATTAGCAAAAAGAAAAGTGAAAGCATCTTTCATATTTTTCAATCTTTTAACCAAACTAAAGGGATATGAGAAAGTAGTTACGAAGGGAATAACACTTTAGGTTGAAGGTTATGAAGCTTATAAACTTAGGTGGAAGCTATAGCAAGTTTGATAAGAGCTTAAGATCAATAAAGATATGTAAGAAACAAATTGCTTTATATTCAGGAAAAACCTTTTACAAATATTAGTAGGTTTTATTCCATTCTTTAAGAAAAAAGTTTCTTTAAACAAATACTTGCAAGTATTAGATGCTCACAATTATTTGCTAAAAAAATCCTATTATATAATGGCTTCATAAGGGGGATAGAAATTATGATTTTTTTCTACATTACAATATAACAAAAAATAAACTACAACAAAATAGGCTATTTAGCATATCTTAATGGCGACATAAGTTAGGAATAAGAAAAGCTAAAGCTTTAGCTTAGAGCTATTTTAATGATTTCTTAGGAACTGAAGCTAACTTTTCTTTATATATGTAAGTCTTAAGTGGTTTCATCTCTCCCAGCTTCTCATAGGAACAAATAGATTTTCTCATCTCACTTGTATCTTTTTTGGAGCCTAAATAGACTCTCTTTAGTATGCATCCTGATAAGCACATAAACTTGATGGATTTGATGCTTCATTCTTTCAAAAATCTTAGAGTTGGATGAGTAATTAGGTCACCTAGGTAATGCAAGAATTCTTCTCTTCAAGGAAACTATTTAAATTAAATAAGATTTTTTTATGTCTTGTCTCTAAGATTCCCTAGCCCTCGTCCTTCCAATAATATAGACCTATTACCTATGGCAACATTATCTACAAGGTCAACTCAAATATCTTAGCAACCAGATTAAAAAATGTGTTAAAAAGCATAGCCAATCCAATATAAGGATCTTGCATACCTGGGAGAAGTAATAGGGTTAATATCCTAATTGCTTTGGAGCTTTTCAAATTTTATCATATAAAGCAATCAATTAAAGGCTGCTCAATAAAAATTAATTTTTACAAAGCTTTGGACTCCATCAGCTGGAAATTTATCATGCCTACCTTTCAAACTTTTAGCTTTCCAAGAGTTTTTATTCAATGGATTGATTAATGTAACTCTACTCCTTCCTATAGTGTCTTTACCAATAATGAACATACATATGTGTTTAAAGGAGCAAAAGGGATCAGATGAGGAGACCCACTTTCATTTTGTTGGAGTTATGTAAATATAGTGCCCTAGAAAGCAAGTGTATTTATATGTACAGGGGTCAAGGCCAAATCTATGAAAAAGCAGGCCAAAGAGAACATCAAAGGAAACTATTTCCACTGTGATGAGATGGGCCACTAGAAAAGAAACTGTCCAGTCTACCTTAAGTCCCTCAAAAGAAAACAAGGTATGGGTTTCCTAAGTCTGTTAGGAACTAGAAATGTGGTAGATTTATCTGTTTCTTGGATATTAGATTCAGGAGCCACTAACCATGTTTGCAATTTGTTGCAGGGGTTCCAGCAAAGGAGAAGACTA
>JAOTAY010000006.1:22445715-22455806 GCA_025629805.1 Erythroxylum baracoense | reverse complement strand
AGCAAAGGAGTCGGTAATATCACTATCTTGTTTATGTTTATTATTATCCTTACACCATATCATGTATAGATTGGCATAATGATTTGAATATATTGCTTCCGCTGCAAATAAGATTTCTAAGAAATTTTGAAATCTTCCAGTTCTCCAAATATGACATGCTTTCTTTTCCCAATCCAACACATTTTACATTTTTACTCTTTGCATTAAAGTATTAAATCAACTTATTTCTCATAATATCAGCCAATGTATGCTTTTTAAATTTCATCACAAATGCTAGGTTCAAAAGCTTTATAACTTTTCTTTTGCTTATGATCTTATCTTGATTCGTAAGTCTAATAAAGCAATATTTTAAAAGTCAATCATTTGTGTATACTAATGCAAGTGATTTAGCTAAAGAATTGTCCAACATATTAGGTCTTAAACTTTAAGTTCTCCTTTCAAATATTTGGGGATCTCTATCACTACCACCAAACTCGCGTATAAAGATTGTTTAGCTCTATTTGATTCCATACTTAGAAGAGCTAAAAGGTGGAAAAATAAAGCTCTATCACATGTTAAGAAGCTCTAACTAATAACTATAGTGCTTAATAACCATTATATCTATTAGGGCTATAATCTCTTCTTGTCTCAGACCTAATAAAAATAATTGAAATGATTATCATGAGTTTTTTTATGGTATGGTGATTAGGTTGTGAAAGCACTCAATATTAATTTCAATTCTCTAACTTCTTGTAATAGTCGCGGAACTAGGTTGAATCCCAAGAGAGCTAAAAATTAGTTTCTTAATTGCAACTAAGGAAACAAAGTGGAGGCTTATGATTAGTTAACTAATTTAATAAAATTAACAAGGAATCAAATAAATCAACTAAATATAAAATTGATAAATTAAAGAGTACTTAACTTCAATTCAAGGGAAAGATCTCATCTAATTATAACATTGATCATTGGTCTAAAAAGAATAATTTTCACAATCCAAGAAGTTAGTCTAAAACATATTAGGATAGTCATAATAACTCTCAAATTTCCAAATTTAATTGGTTCAAACCTAGCATTTAAACCAAAAATTCCCATCAACTGAGTGGGTATAATAGCATTCCATATCAATTAAATGATAGCAATAAGTTTAGTGATAAAGACTAGACCTTAAAATAAATAATTGAGATAGTTATAACTATTCAACTTAGTTTTCTTATTTCTTATAAGTTAAATATGCAAATTCATAAATAACCTATCTACTACTTATACAATCCTTCATGACAATTATAGATTACTCAATTTATGGATAGCTATAGAATAATCAACATTAAATTAATTTATTATATCAATTAATTATAAATTATTCATGAAATATAAGAACACAAAACAAGATATACTTGAATTAAAACATGAATATAAGTTTAGAACAAAACCTCACATGGTTACAACTAGAGTTTTGAATCCCTTTGAATCATAATATTTGGGTTTAGCCATACATAGCTTTAGTTCCAACACCAAAAATAGAGGAAAAGATGAAAAAATGAGAGAAAAGTAAGAAAAAACAAAAAAAGAGATTGTTAAAGGTGAAAGACATGTTTTTCTCCCTCTTTCCTACCTTAAAACTAATCTCCTTCTATCTGGCTAAATGCCCAAATTGGGCCAGAGGTTTTTAGGTTTGATTAATTTAGGACTAAACATTGTAATTTTCTCAGTCAAGGGTTAATTTTTTGTGAGTCTGGTCAATTTATACAACTTTGGATGGAAATATGGCTGTGTCAAACATGTGCCATTATGGATAGACAATTGGCCTTCAAATGCCATATCAATAACAAACATGGCTTATATGGATTTATTGAAATCAAAAATTAAAAAAATGTTCAGAACCCTAAATTAGTCATGGAAAACAAGTAGGGTTCAGTTGGGAGAACATGGACTGGACATGGGAGGGCTGCCGGAGGCCAAGGTAGCTATCTTATTCCTCCTTTCAAGGTTTTTGCTTGTTATTTTGTTGAGCCATAAAGTTATTTCAAATATTTTTCCCTCATTTATCTTATATGTGTTATGAATATTACATTCATCTCTTTATCTTGTTTTGATTTTGTCATGTATGGGTTTAGGGTGGCCGTGAATTTGTTTGTCCCATCTTGTTTAGATTTGTAACTAGTGTGTGATGGTTTTATTTCTTTCTATATCTAGTTTAGATGTGATTATTTTCTTCATCTTTGTGAGTTTTTATTGTCAACTTCTTCTTAATTGTGAAAGAGGAGCTTTTATAGAGATTGTTAAAGTTACAGTATAAGAAAGGAATTTTATGTTGTCTTCTTTGGTGTGTTGTAGAGAAGCAGTTAACATTGACAGTACAGAAGAAGAATTGTCTTCAAATAATGAAGGAATTGTCATAATATTAAAAAAGTGCTTGTGGTAAATTTGAATTTATGATATATACATTATTTATCGTCATTCTTTTTATTGAATATTTCTTAAACTAATAAAAACTCATTTTGAAGTAGTGATTGATTTTACACTGAATTATTTTGTGGTTTAGTTCTTATGATTTTTACTTTTCACATTGTCTGTCCATAATGAAGATATGATTAGTGTTGCTTATGATGAGTGAATTCAGGTTATTGACAGTGATGCTTACTTTCCCTTGAGATAAAGAAGGATTTATTAGCATCTTACAGTTGAAGTGATTATGGAGTTTTAAATATGGGTAATGATGGTTTATCAAAGGTTATTGGAATTATTAGAGACCAAATTGATGTATACTTTAAATTTTGTTGTTTTTGTCTTTAAATTAATGTTCTATTGATGTATACTTTCTGGTTGTTCATTATATGAGTTTATTGGTTTGCAGAGCATATTGGTGTTACTTCTGTGGTTAGTGAGTAGTAACTCAGTTAAGGAATGGATTTTGAATAGATATTGGAAGGTAGTGATGCAGTTGTATTATCATTGAAGGAACAAATTGGTAATAACTTATCCTCTCTTCTGTTTATACTCCTTTGATTCATTTTAATGTCATAGTAAAACCATATGAATCTATTATGCATCATGTCCCATGCTTCAATGTCTGACTTTGACTTTAGGGTTTGCATTTCATCATTCTTGACTTTGTCTCAAACAATAGATGCGAAATACTTGTGAATGAGCTCAATTAGTAGTTCTTCATGATAATGAGGTTGAGTAGAGGATTGAATTTGTTGCTTTCTTTAGTTGTAATGAAGGGTTAGCTAGAAATTTTTAAAATTTTCATCTTTGACAGTAGAGGAATGCGTTCTAACCTTGATTCGAGCTCATACAACCTGATTTCTTCAACTTACCCAGTTGAATGGGACTATAATGGAGAGGCTAAATATTGTTACTGTAATTTGAAAGCACCTAGATAGACTTCCTGAACTGATGAAAATCTAAGAAAAAGGTTTTATAGTTTTTGACTATTTTCGGTAATTTGATACATTTTGATGTTGTTTTATATAAATATGTTTGTATTTTTCAGGAACGAAATGCTCTTCTTTGTTTACTCATAGAGTGAAAATATCTGTGGATTTTATGAATGACATGATCAAAAGTTTTGTCCAAGAGCAAAACAGATTATTTTAGAGCTAAAAAAACAGAGAGAAGATGTTATACCTTCAAACTAATATATTGAATATTAAAGTGTTAGAGTTAAGAGAAAATGATGCACATGTTTTGAAAGTTGAAATTATTAAAGAAAATTTGAAAATGCAGAATGAGTTACATGCCATGAGGAGTAGTAATGAAAGACATTCAACAAAGTGTTGGAAATTTGTAGCTTGTTTAAGCTTTTGTTTACTTGTTTGGCTTATGTTTGGTAGACTAAATAATAAAGGCAAGTCAGGCAACAGTTGTATGTTTGAAGCCTTATCTAGAAATGGTTTGATGTATTAGAACAATGTTTAAATGTAATTGTATTAAGAATGTACATCTTGTGTATGGTTTTGATTTTTTAAGATTATAACTAAATTTTTCTGGTGTTATCTTGATAATAGAAAATTTGTGTACTTTTTTCCTTCATTAATAGTTCTACCATGCTATGTAAAAAGATTTGTTGATCTACTATTCATAAACTTTTAAAAAAATAAAAATAGTAAAAGATAAGAGTTCCAAAAGGGTTGTCTGTCATTACATTCATTCATAACATGTAAATATCAACAAGATCCTTACATTAATAACATTCAATAGATATTCAACCTATCAACAGTGTTCAGTACACAAATATCACAAAATGCAAGGACAAAAGTATCATCCATTGTTCACTACAGAAAATAATAACATTTACAGTTTTGTTTACATTTTCTCCTTTCCTTTTGAAGATGCAATTTGACTTTGTTGACTTGCATTCATATGCCCAGTAACAACTTGGTTGCTTTTATTTGATTTATGTCCATGGTTTATTAGTCTCTGACTTCGCCTTCCAGACTGCAGAGAAAATGCAACATTGGACTTAATGTATGGAAAGATGAGCTTAACATTAAAATTTTACAGTTGTATCACTTACATTTAGCATCTGCAACCTTGTCGTTGGATTTATGCATAACCCCATCCCTTCCATCCGTTTCTTGAACTTAGTA
The DNA here is from genome assembly GCA_025629805.1 of Erythroxylum baracoense. Classification (NCBI taxonomy): domain Eukaryota; kingdom Viridiplantae; phylum Streptophyta; class Magnoliopsida; order Malpighiales; family Erythroxylaceae; genus Erythroxylum; species Erythroxylum baracoense. The sequence goes on along the minus strand of JAOTAY010000006.1, from coordinate 22,451,235 downwards.
TTTGCTTCATGTTGAGGAGAAAAGTATGTGATAAGCCTTTTTCCTAAAATTTTTTATTGACAATCTAGATCTGGCAACACCAAACATCCTCGTTCAACTTCATTATCTGCTACACCATAGCTAGTCCCTCTTTTCCTTTTGGAGGTGGCCTTTAAAGATGTAGAAATTGTTTCTGAAGCACCTCTAGGTGTTGGGAGAACAACTGAGGCTGTTGCATATACACTTCCACATATATGAGTAGTAGATGAGGTGTTGGTAGTACTTGTAGTAGTTTTGGGACCAACGGATATTGACACAATTGTAGAGGTAGAGGCAGATGCATATGCTCCTCTTTTACCTTTCTTTCCGCATTCAGCTTTGTTAGATGTAGATGCAGAGGCGTTTACTGGGATTTCTATGTTGGTTTGAATTGTTAAGATGTCTTCTTAGGTTAACTGTGAATTGGTTATGCTTTCCTCCATATGGAAATAAGTTGGCTGCTCTTGGTAGGGATCTTCAAACTGGGCTGGAACCTTATGTTGATAATAGTGAAAAAGAAAAAATACTATCAGATTTCCACTACTAACAAAAAGAATCTTAGTTGTACTAAAAGAAGACAAAATAATATAGAAATTACCTTTCTACCATTCTAAGGATAACCTCTTTTGTTATGTCTTTTATGGCAGTGGCTGTATGTGGTGATCATGCCCCTCCTAGACATGTGGTCAGCAATTTTCTTTTTGTTACATTTTGTAGTCTTTTGAGGCTCATCAACACTCTTTTTCTAGTTATTTTGGGCCTACCAGATCCTTGTTTGAATTCTAGTGGCCTAATAGTCTTTTCATTGCTAATGGGGCAGCCCTTCATACTAAGCATTAGTTGAATAGCCTTTCCCTATGCTTTGAAATATTGGCTCTTCCATAAGCAACTTGAAGTGTAGTCTTCAATATTAACCCTTTTGTCTTTGATGGCACATATGGCATATGCACAAGGAATGCCAGAGAGTGTATATCTCCTACAAGAGCAACTTTTGTCCTGAAGTCTCACTTTATATTTATCCTCACCGTGATCAATCTTATACGCTCCTTCTATATTGTGATATACTGAGTAATGTTGGCATTCTTATCAATAGTTTCCCATATTCTTAGCCCCAAAGTTCCTTCCACTTCGCAACCTCTTTTCTTTTCCTCATAATTCTTTTCATCATTTCTTTTCCAATGTGCTCAAACAATCCTAAAATTGACAACTTTCTTACATCAAGCAGAGTCTTATTGAATGCCTCACATAAGTTGTTTTTAACCAACTCAATCATAGAGTCTTCTTTGTGTAATGCTCTGCACCATTGTTAAACTGGTGCATAACTCTCAATATCTTTTGCCACCCTTTCCTTCTTGACTTTTAATTTTTGCAAATTTTCTTCAAACTCCTATACTATACAGGATTTTGCAATCTTCCAAAAGTGGTCCTTTATCTCTTCCCCTTTATGTCCTCTTCCTTACCAATTTACATAAACATTTCTAACACAAAATATGTGCTCAACATCTGGACAAAAATATGCAATGGCTTTATCAAGTCCCTGCAAGGAAAAACATAGCCATTTCAATAGGCAAAATCATTAACATTTAAGTTTATTTAATCACAGTTATAGTATGCACATAAATAGTAACAAAATAGAAGTAAAAACAATTTTATGTGAATAGCTTTTAACTTTTTTTAGTCTATCATTATAGTCCAACGAATTCTAGAGCCCAAGTGACGTAAATTTTCTTGTAGTCTTTTAATGAACCACTTCCACATGACAATAATCTGATCTTCAACTATAGCCCAAGCAATAGGAAACATTTGATTGTTTCCATCTCTTCCCACAGCACATAACAGTTCACCCTTAGTGATGGTCTTAAGCTAACATCCATCTAGGCCAAGATAATGCCTGCACCCATGCCTAAACCCGTGTTTAATAACTTCTAAACGTATGTATATTCTTTCAAAAATAGGTGGAGATGTCGGGATTGGCCGAGACACAATCATTTGAATTGTGCTACCTGGGTTGGTCTGCCTAATGACTTCAGCATAAGACCAAAGCTTCCCAAACTCCTCTCCAATGTTAGTCACAACACTGTCTAATTTTTTTCTTTGCTCTTTTGACCATACTCATACATACTTCATCACCAAAACAGTCCTTAACATAAAATTTAATATCCTAATTATTCATAAATGGCTCCCTTTTAAGCTTATCCATTAGCAACTCAGATAAGATCTTGGTTTTTATCTTGGGATTTGTATAAACTTTATTACAATCATGAGTGTCCCTGAATTTCCTAACTTGAAATGACTGTAGCTTCCTATCAAATGCTCCTTATATATACCAAGGACAGTTCTCTGTCCTACATTTATCTTGGACAAATTTAGGCATATTTTTAATAAACATCACGTCCCTCTTTGTTTTGATGGATAATAAACTCACTGCACGCTTAAGTTGCAAATGATTAAGGAAAAGCATCTTTAATTCAATGTAAGGATCAGCTGCATTTTTATCTTAAATAGGGTATTTTCTTTTCCTCCTTGCCACATCATCTACATATTATCTATATCACTAACAAGTTCCATATATTCATCATTTTCATAATATTCAGAGAAAAAAAACTACCTCTTCTTCATCATCTCCATCATTTCCATCACCTGCATCATCTTCGTGCTCTCCATCATCTCCGTCATGTTCATCTCTTTCCTCTAAATCCTTTTCACCATCTTTATCCTTCATATTTGCATCAACATTTGAGACATCATCTAAATTTTCTATAGTCTCAAAATTTTCATCATTATTATCAACATTACCTCTAAACCTTACATTATTCACATCTTGATCATCATCTCTAACTACATTATCCTGATTAAGCTCATTATATTCATTCTCAATTATTTCGATAGGGGTATCTACACCATGTTCAATTAATATATCAATACCACCTGTAAACATCATCTCACTAACCATATGTAACACACTAGCATCATCTTGTACAACCCTCAAACCATTAGGCTGTACAAAACTAGGCATAAGATAAAAAATATTTTTCACACTGTTATACCCACTTATCTTACATATATTAACTAGTTCAAAATAGCTGAGTAAGTCAGGATCAAATTCAATTTCATCCACAAAGCCATCCTCATACCTTAGATTATCTGCTACATTAACGAAACATCCCACATAGTGAAACCTCAAAATTAACTTATCAAATGCCATTATGCTAACCTTAATAGCCAACCCCAGAAAAAGCAACAGACGAAGCCAGAATGGTGAAAAGAAACCCTGCAGTAAAAGTGAGAAATTGAAGCATAACACATTTTGCTCAACATATTCCTAATAATTCCATTTTGCAACTAATTCATTCCAAACATATGGTTCAAGAGGTATATATAGAACATAAAATATAGCTAGAATCATGATAGGGAATATGAATAGTACAGTGAACTATTTATCAAAGAAGTGGATTTTTATAGTGAAGGAATAGGTATAATGATTGTACAACAGTGCCACCTAATAGAATATGTTAGCAAAATGCTTTCAGATTGATATAAGCATTTTTTAGCAATGGTGACGACCATCATATAATCGTTATATTATCTAACAAGAAGGCATTATGTGATTAAAACTGATCACCATAGTATAAATTAGTTAATGGATTAGAAAATCACCACTATTTTTCAACAAACTAGGCTTACTAAATTGATTGTTTCCTAATTTCCCATTTGCTATAAGAAGAGAAATCATAATTCTACAATCTATTCATTATTTCGAATGAAAAGTTCTGAATTATTTATCTTTTTTAGTATCACAGGTGCAACTAATGTGCTTTAAAAGATAAAGGAAAACTGGAGAGAAGATGACTTTATTCAATGTAAGGCTAACTTAGATTAGTCAAGAGGAGTATGAGGGAGCATCCTATACATATAGTAATGCAACCTTAAAGTTTAAAAGATGATTAGTAATAGTTAAGTTAGTGGCATTACGTACTAAGCTCATATAATTGTTTCATGCAATAGCTCAGGGAGGCCATTCAGGTTGGTTAAGTATATGTAAGAAGTTAATCTTTTTTTTCCATAAGTTACAAAGGGATTTATATCAATACATAAGGAATGTAAAATTTGTTTAAAGAATAAGTATGAGAATATGGCTTCTCCTACACTGTTACCCATTCAAACTAAGTATGGTCTAACATCAACATAGATTTTATAGAAGGTTTACCTAAATCATAAAAATATTTAGTAATATTTTCATTATATCATTTGTATATGATTGTAAAAATTGCTTGAGAATGCATGTCAAATCCTCTTGTAATCTAACTAAATGATCTCATATAAATGCTAAGTTGATGCTTTACAAACTTAACATTAATAAGTTAAATAGTTAACTTATTGTTAAAACTTAACAAGTTAGCAATTTAAATTGCAAGGGACGAGATTGTATTATAGTTTACTTGATAGAGCTCCAAGGTGGATCTTAAAAGGAAGCCTTCATTGTGTTTTTTCTGCAGAGATATTTTTTTTCAAATATTATTTACCTCTCTTTAATAGTCCTTTCCCTAATACATTCAGATATGATTTTTTTAATTTCCAAAAGCTCCATCTAGTCCTTAGAGGATAGCTTTGCAATGTTGTTGTATTTAACTTAACTGTGTGGAAACACAACAATAAACATATGCTACAGTCTGTATAATTTTAAAAGTCTTATATCAGGTTAATTTGGGAATGTAAACACTTTGACAATTTTTTCTTAAGAATTGTAATATTAATATGTTTGTATATAAGGGACCATAAGATGAATGAACTTTACGAACTATAACCCTGTTTGTTTCTTAGGACTTTTGGAGCTATAAAGAACTAGGACTTCCGTGATACATGAAATATAAATCCAAACCTTATCAAATTTTCAATAAATTTATTTTTCATCAGTAATCTTTCTAATATAGTGGAGAAATTAAAAAAAAGAATCAAAATAGAAAATGAGAAAATACAAGAGGAAAGTATATATGTAAAAGGAAGGGGAATCTGATAGTGTTATATATGGTACTATCATCATTGATCAGAATGATATCTACCAAGTACCTTATAAATGACAGTGATGTGGGTACCGTTCCGTACCGGTCAGTATCGGCCGAAAAACGGAACGGTACTGACGCTTTTAGTATCGGATTTAAATACTAGTTAGTACCGGCCGGTAGCTATAATATCAGCCCAATACCGATCATGATCGAAAATTTTAAAAAATATAGGGGCTTTTTTGCAAAATTTTTAAATTTTTTAAAAAATATTCTCCCTCCTCTCTCTCTTTCCCTCCCCCTTCTTTTTTTCAAAGTTTTTATAATTAATTATTTAGTTAAACTTTTATTGTGATTTTAAATTTTAAATTTTAAAATAAAATAAATATTTTTATTACTAATAATAATTATACATTAAACTAAAGTTAAAAATAAATTATTTTATTTAAATTTATTTTAATCTTTTATATAATATTTATTAATAAAGTATTAATAAAAATAT
>JAOTAY010000006.1:22403201-22443623 GCA_025629805.1 Erythroxylum baracoense | reverse complement strand
GATATTTATTATTCTTTTTATTGATGTTTTGTGTAATTATTATTTATTATATAATGAAAATTGAAATTGTAATATTTTAAACACTTTATATTGTTCTTAATTTTATATTTGTATGATAATGATTGTCTTTTTTATATAAATTGTAGTTATTATTTATATGTAAAATATCTGAAAATTATTATTATTTCATATTAATTGTGATTATTATTTATTTTTTTTATTTTTGGAGATAGGGTTAAAAATATACAGTCTAACTGTACAATATGATAATGGACTATTTTGTAATTTTTTAAAAATTCAGGGACTATTTTATAAATTTAAAAAATTACCCAAAACGGTATCCGGTATTGACCGATACCGATACAGTACCGTACCAGAAGCCAGTCCGGTATTGAATTCGGTACGATATTCGTAACATTGATAAATGACATTATAAATGAACAAAATAATGAGTAGATGAAATGTACTTGGCAATTGCAGGAGAGAAACAGGAAGGCAGATTAACCAGATGATGTGTGAAGGACGCGACACAACCCCTTGAACGGAGACTGGAAGGTGGATCAACCAACGATGATGATGTGTGAAGGAGGCAACATAACCTCTTGAACAGAGACTGGAAGGCAGATTGGTCGACGGTGATGGAGAAGGTGGCAAGACAGAGATGGTGAAAATTTGTGGATTAAAGTTTGAAACTGTTTTCTATTCAATAAAAAAACATATTACCATCCGACCCACATGTATTTTTAATGTGGCATTTAAATTCCACTAGCTCTCCACAAACACTTTTATATATATTAACAAAGCGTGTTTGACACGCCCACATTTTCATCCAACATTGTCTAAAATTGAGCAGACTCGCTAAGATTTAGCCCTTAATTGAGCAAAATTTAATGTTTAGTCCTAAATTAATCAAATCCAAAATCCTCTAGCCCCAATTTGGGCATTTAGCCCCTTCTATCTTACAAAGATCCCTATCTAAAACAAATCCAAACCCCTAAATAAAAGGGATGGAAAATTTAATTCTAACTCTTTAACTAAATCTGGCATTAGGTGTGATCTCGCCTTCTCCACCGTAGTAATCTATTCATTTTTTCCAAAATTCAAGATTTTGACCAATAATGCTCCAATTTATTGCAATCGCTAATTGCAATCTCCTAAAACAAAACAAACATTGATTTTCCTATCTAAGCACCCAAATATAACAAAAAAAGAGATAATTTCAATTAACATAAGTAAATAACCTTTTTTCAAATTCTCCCACACCAAACTCATGCTTATCCTTAAACATACATCAATTCAATACATCAATCATCCTCATATCAACCTCTCATCTTCTTTCATATTATCTAAAAATATCCAAAAGCTACTTCACATTAAAGGTTTACTATAAAATAACAATTCAGAGATTAAGCACTCGTAGGACACATTGCAAGAATGAAATCATAACATCTCATCAATTTCGTTAAACTCAAATGAAACAAGACTTAACACCCTCCCAGGGATTCCACTATATGCACTCAAACTGTTTAGGGTATATTAAGCTCTCAAATCAAAGCACAACGAGTTATTTCCATAAACTTGCTCATGAATCATATCTCCACTATTTACCAAAAATGAACCTCATGCATAAATTCAAAGGACTTGATAAGGGTTGTAACATGCCTTAGGCAAGGTATAACAAAAGGAATTTTTTGGGTTAAATAAATTTAAAGAAATCATACAAAATTATGCTCACAAGTTTTAACTTAAATCAATCCAAAACTCACTAAATTCAAATAGCATCATTTTCAATCACTTTTTTTGTTTCTTTTCATTTTTTCATTTTATATTATTATTATTATTATTATTTAAATAAAATAAAATAAAAATAACAAGCTTCTTTCAAACCCAAACCGACTACTAAGATGTATAAGGTTTGATCACATTCATGAATGTTAGTATTCTAAAATTTTAAGGGTTCCATTCTAGAAAGTTAAATTTCATAGGGCGTGATCTCGCCTTATGAGATTTGTCATTCTGGATTTTTAAGGGGTTCATTCTAGAAAGCTAACTCGCATAAGGCGTGATCTCTTATGAGATTTAGTATTCTGAAATTTTAAGTCTCTAATCCTAACAACTGAATTACATAAGGCATGATCACGCCTTACAAAAATTTAGTATTACGGAATTTTAGGACCCATGTCCCCCTTATGCCAGTAAACTATTTTTTCAAAAACAAGCAAATGAAATTATATATAACTAAAACAAAATTAATAATAACTAACATATTTTAGGTTACCTCCTAGAAAGTGCAATTTTTTAATGTCGTTATGCGGGCCTTTTTCTTCTCAATCTTCTATGTAATTGCAATTTTGTACTTCTTAAGTAGTGCTACTAACACCTCCTTTTGCCCTATAGTCAACCTTTTTGAGATGATCGTAGGAAATGACTCTCCTTTACCTAAATAGATATATTTTAGGTGATAAGGTAAGACCTTTAATTATATCTTTAGAGCCTGCAAGATAGACGATAATATTTTTTATGAGTTATAGTAATTTCAACATTTAAATTTTTCAAATCTATTTGTATCGTTAATACTGATTCAACAACTTCATAAGTTTCATCAACTTGCTCGTTCTCTTCCGGTTTAGCACTAAATTTCAACTCATCATCAACACTTTTTCTTTAAAAATATCATGCACAAATGAATCCACAATATCCGTACGGTAATTAGATTGAAAATTATTAGGGTACTTCATTGCTTTAAAAATATTGAATTTCACTATCTCTCCATCAAATTCAATAGAAGGAGTACCCTCATACACATCGATTTTCATATTGATCTTCTTTATAAATGGCTTTCTTAACAAAATCGAAGCTGAATGTTCAACACTATCTCCATCCATCTTCAAGATGTAAAAATCTACTGGGAATACCAAACCATTAACTTGGACTAAAGCATCCTCAATAATACCAATAGGATGCACATAAGAACGATCGTTCAATTAAATAATCACATTAGTTTCTTTAAAATAATTCATATTCAAAGCTCACCAAAATTGAGTATGGTGTGATATTAATAGATGCACATAAGTCTAACACAGCACACTCAATTTTCTTATCAACAATAACACACGGAACTGTAAACATACCTGGATCTTTGCATTTTTCTGCTAATTTTCTATTTATCATAGCTGATACATTCTTACCCAAAATTATTCTCTCCTTGTCCTTCAACTTCATTTTATTTGTGGATAGTTATTTTAAGAACTTTGCATATTTCAGAATTCGCTTGATGGCTTCTAGAAGTGGTATATTGATTTTCACCTTTTTAAAGGTTTCTATGATCTCTCTTTCATTCCTCTTCTTTTGATTTAGCCAACTCGCTAGGAAAAGAAGGTATACGTGAATTAGTTGACATCGATGAAGATAAATTATCTTTTACCTTTATTGATTCTTAAGTTGGAGGATCATCTTTCTTTTCTTCTTTATTATGCTTTTCTACCTCCATTGATAAGAAATCCAAATTGAATTTCCTTACCACTTGTTAAAGTCACCGCATTCACATTCTCTTTAGGATTCGCCACTGCTTGGGAAGGTAATTTTCCAGATGAATATGCTTTCAATTTACATTAAGTGATATGATTTCCTAACTTCTAAAGACTTACCTTTGTTTCTTGTTGAAATTTTTTAGTATTACCAGCAAGTTCCTTAATAATTTCATCTAAAGATATACCTAAATTTGAAGATTGAGATGGAGCATATATAGGAGCTTGAGGTTGTCAACTGAAATTAAAAGGTTGATATCATTTTTGCCCTTATTTATTTCTATAGCTAAAGTTTGGTTGATCCCTTCATCCTGGATTATAATGATTGGAATTAAAGTCATATTTTTGTGCAACTTGACTAAGAAATTTCCCATTTGAGCTAGCAAAAGGGAGTCTTATTTAGGATGCCTAGAGAATGAGCATATTCCTCACACTCATGCTAACTACAATTAACCTACATCTATTTGATTAACTAGGGCATTTAAATTTGAAATTTTACCCTCAAGGTTTGTGTTACTTACCTCATTCACGTGCTTAACAACTTTATCCATCCTTCTCCCGAATTATTCATAATTTTTAGCCATATTTGATATCAATTGTCTTGTCGTTTTAGGTGTTTTATTTACCAAAGCTCCTTGACTAGCTACATCAAACATAATCCTATCTATTGGCAATAGTCTTTCATAAAAGTATTGAATCAAAAGTTGGTTAGGAATTTGATGATAGGGGTAGTTTGCACATGACTCTTTAGACCTATCCCAATATATACAATGTTTCTTCGATGAATTGTCTTATCTCACATATCTTTTCTTTGATATTGGATGATTATGAAGCAGGAAAGAACTTCTCTGGGAACAATCTTTTCATCTCATCCCATATTATCACTAAACCAAGGGAGGTAATTTATCCAATCATTTGCCTTATCTTTCAATGAGAAATGAAAGACTCTAAGATGAATTTATTCTTCTTTCACCCTTATGGTTTCATTCTAGAGCAGAAAACATGAAATTCCTTTAGGTATTTATGTGGTCCTTACCTACAAGACCACGAAACTTTGGGAGTAAGTAAATCAAAATAGATTTTAAATCAAAATCTACCTTGACATCTGGAAATTATATGCGTAAGGTTTGTTGAATCAAATTTAGTGCTGCTAACTCCCTCAACATTATAGTGTTAGGATTGGACATCTTTTCTTCAACTTCTTAAAAATTAGAGTCTTCTTCAATTGTTAGATCTATCTTAACTTTCACTTCTAAAAGTGAATGATTGTTTCCTTGCTTAGTCTCCTTCCTTAAGGAATGTGCTATCTTTTTAATTTCTGGATTATATTTCAATTCGCCTATCTGAGAAAAATGAGTTAGACAAGAGATTAGTAGTAAACTATAAAATAACACAAAAGACTAAAAACTGAAATAGTTCCCTAGTAATGGCACCAATTTTGATTAGGTTGTCAAAACTCCCAAAATTAATTTCAATTCTCTAGCTTCTTATAGTAGTCGTAGGACTAAGTCGAATCCCAAAAGAACTAAAAAGTAGATTCTTAATTTCAGTTAAGAAAAAAAGTGGGGGTTTATGATTAATTAACTAATTTACTACAATTAACAAGGAATCAAAATAAATCAGTTGAATATAAAAGTGATAAATTCAAGAGTACTTAACTTCGATTCAAAGAAAAGATCTCATCTAAATTGTAACATCGATCATTATTCTAAAAAGAATAGTATTCACAATTCAGGTAGTTAGTTTGAAACATATTAGGATAGCTATAATAAGTCCCAAAATTTCCTAATTTAATTGGTTTAAACCCAACATTCAAATCAAAACTTACCATCAATTTATTGGGTATGATAGCATTCCATATTAGTTAAATAATAAAAATAAGTTTAGTGAAAAAGACTAGACGCTAAATTAAATAATTGAGATAGTTATAACTGTTCAATTTAGTTTTCTTATTTCTTAAAAGTTAAATATGCAAATTCATAAATAACCTGTTTGCCACTTGCACCTTTAAGATAATTACAGATCATTGAATTAATGGATAGTTGGAGAATAATCAACATTAAATTAATTTTTCAGATCAATCGATATTAATTATTCACGAAATATAAGAACACAAAACAAGAAATACTTAAATTAAAACATGAATATAAGTTTAGAACAAAACCTCATAATGTTACAACTAGATTTTTGAATCCCCTTGAATAAGAATATTCAGGTATAACGACACATGGCTTTAGTTCCAACACCAAAATTAGAAGAAAAGATCAAAGATTGAGATAAAACTAAGAAGAAATGAAAAAGAGATTATTGAAGAAGGTGAAAGACATGTTTTTCTCTCTCTTTCCTACTCTAAACCTAGTCTCCTATCTTACAAAAATCCCTATCTAAAACAAACCCAAATCCCTACATAATAGGGATGGAAATAAGTTTGCTAATTGAATTTCAACTCTATTATAGTAATCTGTCCACTTTTTTCGTGATTTTGACCAATAATGCTCCAATTTGATGCAATCTTCACTTTTCATCCCCTAAAACAAAACAAACATTATATTTAAGTACCAAATTAATATAGCCAACACAAAAGAGATAATTTCAATTAACATAATTGAATAACATCTTGTCGTATGATGGAGTAAGTAACACTAGAATAGCCAAAGTTTGTTGCAAAGAAGTATGTTTACCTAAGGAATAGGGAAGACTTGGTCCAAGATCCATAATAGACACCAATGATGTTTTGCTTGCCAAAGAATATGGAGGCCTTTTAATAGTTAGGAATCTTTATGAGTTAAATAGATGTATAAGGAATATCTTTTGAAACATGAAAAGCAAACCTGATAACTCTTATAACATTAATCAATTACTAAATCTGAGAATTTCAATATCTGAGGAAATTAAATTCCATACTAGAAATGGGGAAAGAATTAGCTTTTGATTTGACAATTGGAATAACTTAAGTCATCATTTTCCCTCTGAATACAACACACTTTAGCTTTATATTCTTGCTTGAACAAAAGTTGCAGAGATTATCAGGGAAGGAATATGGCATTATGATTGTAGAGGTTTCTTAACAATCTTGGCTTTAGTCCTTAACTATAGTCCTGATCTAAAGAAAGAGGATTAAACTATTTGGTTAAGGCATAAGTCTAAAATCTTCACCTACAACTCTACCTATCCCTCTTCGAAACATTTGAGAACATAATTCCATGGAAGAAATTATTATGGTTTAATAGAAATTTACTAAAAATTTCTTTTATTCTTTAGTTGGATTAAAAAAAGACTCAAAATCATGGATGAAATTAACTGGCAGTCTAATGGTAAGGACCTTTGCAAATTCTATAACTTTTCCTAAACACTTAGATAATATTTTCTTCCAGTATAGTCATGTAATTGTCATTTAAAATTAGTTTCTAAGTCAATACAAGTTACATTACCAATTTACTGGTCTTCTTTGATAAGTTGGTCCTTAGGAATCAAATTCTAAAATAAACATGATTTAACCATCTTTAAATTTAGGTTAAGTTATTGTACGTAAGGAATATGGAGAGAGAAATAAAAGTACTTTCTAACAAGTAGAAATGGATACTTAAACTTTACTCAAACTCCTTCTCAACTGGACTAGGGAGGTTATTAATATTAAAGAAATTCACTTATAGTGCATTAAATAGTTTAGATTAAATTAGAACTTGCCCATAACCTCTTTTAGATGAGGGGAATAAAAACTTTTCAAGCCTAATTCTTTTATCTCAACTTTTTTTAAAAAATTAAAAGTGATTTAATTAATATAAGAAATATTTACATCAAAGATACAAACACAAGGGTGAGAAACCCTCACCAGATACAAAACACCAAAGAGGGGACAAGTATTTTAATGTAATAACCATATGGGGCATCCAAAAATAGCCTCGAGGAATAATTTTAATCTTTTTTAATTCTTAAAAAACACTTATGTTAACAATTATTATACTAATAATTATAAATTTTTATTTATTAGTTATTAGCTATTGTTTATCAATTATGTATGAGGTATTAAAACACACCTATAATATTCTTTATATATACTAATACTATAAAGGCAACCCTTGGTCAAAGGGCAAAGATAAACAAGGATTGGTTATATCTTAGATTCCAGTTATACTAGCTGAGACACAAGTCCTTTTTCTCTTCACAGGCACCAGCTCTCAAGGCCTACCTTTTAAGAATCTAAACTAATCAATCCTTCCCTCCATAACTTAGACCTCAAATAGGATCTATAGTTTAAGATTTTTTTATACACAGGATCCTCATAAAGAGGAAAATGTATAGCATACTTATCTTTTTGTATGATTGGAACTACATTATTCAAGAATCAAGCTTTTAAGATAGAAAAAGCATAAATGGTTCAGCCCCCTTAAAGATTCCTAATATTCACTAGATTATAATGGTTAAAGCAAGTAAGTCAACATCCACCCCCTTTAAAGATTCCTGACAAAGGACAACGCATCCTTCAGACAGATGATAGTAATCATTATTGAGGTGTCATATCGATTAAAGAGATTGATAGGAGATGAAATTATTGTGTTCATATCAGTGGCTAGTTTAAGGAATCAGAAAAAGCACTATCACACCATATACAATGAGATTTTGGCTATAAAGAAGGGCATTGAAAGTTTTATTTCCACCTTAGCCCTTATCACTTTATGATAGAAATGGACAATATATCTTTTCCAAAAATCCTTAAGCCCTAATAGAAGATATTGCCTGAAAACTAATTATTTCATTAGAAAGATTGATTATCTCGCTATAAATTCATAGTCCATAATATTCAAGGTCATCATAACATGTTAGTTGATTTCCTATCAAGACTTGAAGATTCAATCCAAATTCTCACTCCTATCTTGGAAAAACCAATTCCTCTCTTTATAATCCCCATTATGGTTTTCTTGCTTGATGTTTAAATTAAGAAATTCATTCCTCCAATAACCAGAAACCCTCCTCAAAACCTAGATGAAATTGTTGTTCTTCTACTCAAGAGTCTTTTTTAGTATCTTCATCTTGCTCTTACCATGTTAAACATTCCTTCGCATCCACATCACTTTGACATGTTGACACCCTATCGCACACTACACCATCTTCATGATTCTCTTTCTAAACCAACTATGTGGCATCTCTGAGCTTTATTTGCCCTCTATATCTGTCCCATTACTTTATCTCTATTACTTGTTTACCAAAATCTAGCTAATCCCACCAATGTCAATTCTCTATTGTGGACATTCTTGGAATGATTCCAACTATTGGCAAAGTGACACATCAAATTAGGTCAGATACTTAACAATATCAGTTATGGAGTATCCCCTTAATAGAATAGAAAGTTCAGTCTTTCTTCATCATCCACTTTCCTTATAATATGACTGAAAATGGTTATATTTTCTCCATTAATCATTTTCAAATATGGAAGACATCTATTGACTAGCCTAAAAACAAGATAAACATAATGAGTGATTTTTATCACTTTCTCGATCGCCTTAATTATTATCCAAATTTTAGCAAACCTACTACTTGTACATCTCTAGGCCCATCCCCTAGAGACTTTGCTTTACCAAAGCTCATTTTATCGACTATCGGATATCGGCCTTTTGTTGACTAGTTTGCTTATATGGGTTTTAGCGTCATGGCTGGAGAGCTACCATGTCCATCTAGTTATGAACCCTCGACTTATGAAATTAGAGAAAGCTCCATTGCTCATAAGTCCAAAAAAGAGCCCAAATCCATTCCAGACTATTTCCAAGACAATTAAGTCCCGTGACCCCCAATTGGGACAATTGCCGAAATAGCTCGTTTCATTAAAGAAATGGAAAAATTAGATGATGAAATGTCTATATCTGATGATTACAGTAGACTCCAATCCTTATCTGCACCACCATGTTGAGACTTTCTATCTTATTATTTAGGAATATTATTGGACCCTATGTTTCCCAATAATTTTTACTTTTACTATGAATTTTTTTATTTTATCTTCCATTATTGTACCATGTGGGTTGTTTATATCTTTATTTAAAAGTCATTTGTCTTGTTCTTTCTTGCTTGGTCTATAAGACCAAAGGTTCTTTTTCTTTGTAATCACGCCTTATTCACACATATTATCAATAATATGAAGTGTGTTTTTCTATCTTATGATTTTCTTGTAAGTTTTTTCTTTCTAAAAGTTTGATTCTTGAATAATAAAGTTTCAGTCAAACAAAAAGACAAGTATGCTTTATACTTGTCTCTTTATGAGATTTTTTTGTATCAGAAAATTTTGGAATGTAGCTCCAGTTTGAAGTTTAAGATATGTCGGAAAAAATTGGTTAGTTTAGATTCCTAAAAGACAAACCTTAAGAGCCAGACACTCGTGAATGAAAAAAAGCGCTTGTGCTTCGGTTAGAGTAACTAAAATCTAAGGTACAGTATATGACTCTGCAATCCTAGGTCCATATGTTAAAACAAATTTACAAATCCAACTGATAATTCTCATATTTTGCAGATTCTTCTGTGAACACGAAATTAATGCCAGATTCCCGCATTCGAGCCCTGACACACAATGCCATTTTTGCTGAATTTCTACCGGCTTGTGCGTTTCGGAACCTTTAATTACACTTTTAACCATATCCAGTGGGCTTTCTTTTTGGGTTGATTGTAACATCGTAAGAGCCCACTGAAAAGGGATAATATTGAAAAGTTTGCAAGGGTATGCTTTGCCTTCTAGCCCAGACACGTTACAAATACTCCATTGCTACTGAGCATTATAATTGTAAAATTATCAAAAGCTTAAATCTCCACATTTGTTTCCAGAAAAAAGATTCAAATTTGTTTTACGTAAGAGCATAATCTATGGCGATGAAGAGAATTGACCAGTCAACTATTAATTAGTAGAATCTGTTGCGTCTTCTTGGTTATGAACATTTTTTCCAAGTTGTTTAGAAACTGGAATTTATTCATTTAAGAGAATAAAGATTTGTCAAATTGGAAGTAGCTTTCGTCTTGCAGTCAATATTAGTTAACCGACTAAATTCCTTTTCTGATTGTGAAATAATCGCACATGTGATGATAAGATGTTATACGCATTTAAATGAGCCATGTTGACTAGAATTTAAAGGCCTCGGGGGGATAGATTTTCCATATCCAAGCTAGTGACTTCAATTACTTTGGTCCCAAACGTTGATATCTAGTGTGTTTGATAGGGATAAGACCAAATCCAAGCTCACTACAGCTGCAACTTGCAAGCTGGGTTCCTCAAAAAAAATAATTTAATTGAAATCTGTATTTCTATTCCTTGTAACAAAACCGTTCTCTTTTGTGTAGCATGAGATATTATTAAGCTCTTTCCTGATTGACTTAGAAGGCACAATAACAAAGCAAAATAGTTGTCTGCCTGATTCTTGAATGGACTAGATTTTTAGGTAATTGACAAGGCCGAGAGTTGGTTTATCTGTTTCAAGCTCGTCGGTAATGGAGCAATTATGTTCATTTTCATTTTGAATTCCGTGTCTTTTCTTGGTTTCAATTTCTTCGTTCTTAGTAGACAAAACTTGAGGTAACACGTTTTCAACTTTTATTTTCGAAGATGATGACAAAGTATTCCCCATCCATCAATCACAAAGAGTCATCCCTTAGTACTTGTATGGGTGGGTGGGTTCCTTTCAAACTGGAAAGTCTACAAGAGGCATAAATGAGAAATTAAAAAAAAAATGTTTCCCAGAAAAGAATCATGCTTTTGGGACTTTTATTTTATAATCAGAACTCGAACAGGTTTCTCCCGGTGGCCAAGAATATTAAGCTTAATGGAAAATCTGCAGTACAGGGCAGAGTATCCTTCTACAATAAATTGACTCCACATTTCATCCCTTGCGTTCTGTGACAAAAATTTTCAACAAGAGAATGATTTCTGCCTCGAAAGTTAAGTCCATCCATTCCATCCCCCCTTACAAAAACGAAAAACAAAAACCTTGAAACAGAAACAAGTGAAAGAAACAAACAACTGCGTCTAGCTATAGGGAATCAAATTGGTTTCTGTAAGAAGAAAGCAAACAGAGGAAACAACATTCATCCTTAAACTGAATAATTTGCTAGATTGAAATGATTATGGAATAAACAATTTTGCTTATCACATAGACACACAATTAACCCTAAAAAGATAACCTCTCGCATACTATCATGTATGTATTTGTTGGCTATCTCAAAAACAAGAGCCTGATTCTCCACTCTATTGTAAGTTCCTAAATTGCCATAATTCGTCCATGTTCCATAAGGTATCTCCAAAGTCACATCCAATCCATCCACTTTCTGCCGTGTGGGAATTGCCTGCAGAGTTGCCAACTCCTCCCGACACTGACATATTTGCCAAATTGATGGCTTCCATGCCATAGCAATTGCTTTCAACAAAGCAATCCTTAACAAAAGTCGTGTGATCACTATTGTTGTCTATGACATGAAAAGGACTAGTTGGGTACTGCGATACCCTTGGTATTTCTGGGATATTTAGTGATTCTGTAGAAGAAAGACATGAACCTGTGCACTGCTCTGAGTCTGCATTTTGGTCCTGAAGCTCTATACCTTGCATTGTCATAGTCCTGTCAAAAGGGATGTTGTGGCTGGGAGTTCCCTGCTGTTGTTGTGGCAGCTTCGGTGGCTGTGGTAGCAATGTTAAAAGCTGAGAAGCATAATTGGCAGGCTGAGAAGATGCGTTGTTGTAGTATGACATGGAAGCTGTGGAAGTTGAGCCATCTATCTTCTGGAGCAACCTTGGCATCCAAAAACTCCTAATTATATCCTGAAATTGCGTGCTATTTGCGTCTATTTTAAGGTGGCGTGCCTGCTTTTGCACTCGAGTTCTCCAGTAGTTCTTGATCTCATTGTCTGTTCTTCCAGGTAGAACTTGTGCAATTTTTGACCACCTTTTGGCGACGGAACAAATAAAGTAAAGAAGGTGAATGGTAAGCGCTAAATCTACTCCAAGTTGTTGGATCAATATACAACTTGATCATTGTGAGTGAAGTATATAAAGCTTGAAAAACACAAGTTTCGTCATGATTAAGAATCCAATTGCAGGGAAATTTTTGAACCAAGCTGTAATTTCAATGATTACGGACAGTTCATGAATGATCAATCAATATAAATCAAGAAGGTGAACAGCTTACCTATTGCCCCACCTAGAATGGAGGTCAAGGATCAAGAGCTGTTCTTGAGGACTAAGATTTCCTCGTTTTACATCTGGCTTTAGATAATTTAGCCATCTTAATCTGCAACTCTTGCCTGTTCTTCTCAACCCTTTAGCAAAAAACACCAACATGCAAAAGTTGGTAAAAGTTCATAGATTGATATACTCTTGAAACATATCTCTAAGAATTAAAACATCTTTGCGTTACCTGCACGTTGCGCAAGCAAATTCCAGCGACCCTCGCCGTGACGAGCAATGTAATGAATGAGAAGAGTATCTTCTTCAAGAGTCCAAGGACCTCTCCTGAGTTCACAATCATCTTCACTAGAACTGCTTGTCGACTTGGTTAAAGAACGCATAGCCAGCTCTCTCATGGGACGAGAACTCAGAAAAGAAAGTAAAATCCGAAAGGAAAACAATATTGGAGTGTCAAAGCTGAAGTGTGGCAAACTCCCGATTGGCAGTTTATGACTTATATACCCTTCCAAGAAGCCTATAATCTTGTAGTTGATATACAACTTTTTCAAAAAGAATAGCCAGTGGAAGTAATCTTACCATGGAGTTTCCATCCAACTTCCTTCCTTGAAATTTATTCTTACGTCAGATTATAGAAAGGAAAAAAGAGGCGAATACTATTTTCTCTCATTGAAGTTTTAACTTTGATTGATTTTCCGATATGACAAAGCTAGTCAATTTGTAGAATGTATAAATATTATATATCTAAAATGAGAGAGTATTTTCTTAGTTATCATGAAATTTTCCTATCTTCTCATTTAATTATGTTATATTTGTATGAAAATAAAAATCCTCAACCATCTTAGTTCAAATTTGGTGTACTTCCAATTTCGTCTTATTAGAGATCGTCAATTTGTGTTTTTGTACAATTTCTTCATATAAACCTTAGAGGGCGGCTTTATAGTCAAGACGAGATCTTCCTATCTTGACAACCAAAGGAAAAATACATCATATGTTAGTATCAAATGCACAAGCAGTATAAGATGGGAAACCTCAACAGCACATTAGGAACATTAAATATGTGAATTTTTATTTTTAATTTAATTTATATAAAAAACATATTAAGTTAGAGTGTTAAAAAAGTGACTCACTCTTTTAATAAGTACAAGGTAGCATTAAGATTTTATTGCCATATCACATTTATATTTATATAAATTCACAATTAACATTCAATTTATTAATGGTTTAAACAAATTCTTTCGATTCCTTCATTCCAAATTTAATTTCTTAGTATACTATTTCCCAATTTTGTTACTATTAATAGCGTTGACGTAGCTAACTACATTTTGTCATATTGATGACACGTGTAGTAAGATTGTCATGTGTAAAATTAATATTTAAAAATAAAAAATCTCTAAAATACCTAGATCAAAGCTCAAAGGTTTCTAGCAAAGTTTCGCTTCCTCTTTGTCACATCTATTCTATGATATGTTCATATTATAAACCAACCACCATATTATATCCCTTCATAATTTCTTGATTTGCCCATATTCATGTACTATAAAAGGTTCTAATATTGAAACACTAACATGAACAAGAATAGTGAGACATGAAGAATCCTGGATAAAAAGTAGAATCCTTCAAAGACAATCCAACTTAAAGATATAAGAACAAATACACAAAAGTATGCAAAAACTTAGACATGAAAATTCAAACAAATGGAATACAAAGTAGAAGAGATGAAAATGGTAAACAAAAGCTAACCATGAAACCAAAATTGAAGGTTTTGATAATAGATAGAGAAATGGCAACAATAGAGAGCTCATAATTTCCACTACGACACACCAAAATCTTAGTAACCAAAATACCCGAACTAACATAGCATGTCAATGCAATAAGAGCAGCGATTTTCCACATCTTCACTAACTCGACATAGAACATAGACTTCACCACTTTAAGACTCTTCACCGGCTTATAGTCCTTTATATTACGAAAGTGAGCTCTAGTAAGAAGTGGGGTAGTGTTTGTGATTGGTGGTTAGAAGAGATAACTTCCATAAAAAAACAATACGTGCAACAAAGCTGATGGTTAAGAGTGCAAAGGATTTTGCTATTTGCTATCTTATTTTTTATTTTTATTTTAAAAAATTAATTTTACACGTCGTAATTATAGTAAACATTTCGATGTGGCAAACAAGTCATCTTACATAGCTAGTCATATCAACATTGTTAATGAATATTTAATGACGGGATATTTTAGCGAAAATTTGAAAGTTGGAGCATTTTGATGTCATTTTTTAAATTTTGGACTAGTATTGCAAAATTGAGTAAAGTTTCAATTTTTATAAATAAAGTTTCAATTTATATAATTTACACTAATATATTTTATTTATTTTTATTCCTTAATTATAATTCATATAACATATTATTGATATAATATGTTTTCATAATAAATACTTAAGGAAGGAGTGAATGAACTATTTTTAAATTGAAAATGAGTGATGAAAATTTTAAAAGCATTTCTAAAATATATATATAATACTTGTGAGATGATGTGAGTTTAATTCAATCAACATAATTAAGCAATAAAATCAAGTAAACAAATATAAATAATAGTGTAAGAGAAACTACACCAAATATATAATGATTTGGTCCTCTTAAAGACCTACTTTACTCGCTAAGTGTCTTTGAATATTAAGTTCCATCACGAACCTCTTTTTTTAAGGATTAAGAGAAATTGCTAAAACATTTCTTCCTTAATTTATTTTTAAAACATCTTATAAAGAATATGAAATATAATTCTCTTAACCAAATTTGATCTTAGTGTATAGAAATATAATACAAGATTATTTTTTTATGTGAACAAAATTTTAAACTCAAGAAAAATATTTTTTAATGATATCCATATTGGTTTATACCTTGCAGCCAATCTCTTTGGTTGTATTTTAGTGACAAATTATTTAAAGGCATTCTTTATCTTGTACATGTGTAGATGTATATGATAAAGTCCATGAAATAATTGTAAATTGCAAATAAAATTATAATGAGATTATAATTATGAGATTCATATTGCACTTATGTATTATTTTTAAATGTTCCTAGTCATTGTTCTATTAAGATTGGACATTAGTAGAACGTAAAAAGACTAGCACACGTTTTGTTTTTCCTCATGAAGGAAGTAGTTGATCTCGTAAGCTAAAGTATAAAGATACTTAAACAAATGTGTGGGTGCTTGTTAGATAACTAGTTCACTGAACATATCCGATACGAGAAATCCATTTGGAACATTACTAGTATGTCTATGAAATTCTCATTGTGATGATTATATAAGTGATCCTTTGACTTGAGATCATTAAAGTTATCTTATATGAGGATTGTTATGTTTTGATACTACTTATGATCTATTTAATCATGAGTCGTTTAATCAGTAGTTATTAGATGTAGCATGAACTATATGAAGGTAGTTGAGTGATCAAAATAGGATTCATCACCCTAAAGCAATTAAGGAGAATGTTTCGTTGTTCTCGATTAGTATTGATTTAGGAAATCTTTGGCCAAGGTGAAATGATGCTTTGTAAATAGTTTACAAATGTCATTAATTTAATCGATAGCTAATGACAGAGAACTAATATAATTAGACTCAAAATAGAGTAGACATTAATTTCATGCTTTATGTCTAATCGAAACATTGTATGATGAAAGGATTGAATTATACGAAAAAATCATGCACGGAAAGATTAGTCAAAACTACTTTAACATTCCTAAATATTTGGGTGGTCATGATGCATTGCTAGACGCCAATCTTGATCTATGATTATAAATCGTTTAATTAGAGAATTAAAGATAAATTAAAAGAAGTTTTAATTTATCTAATTCTAATTATAATTTATAATTATGGCCAACATATTTGGAAACCTAATGGGTCTCACAATAGAATGAGTTGAAGAGAGCAAAGTTAATTTAGTCAAGTTAGACTTGATTATAAAATTTGAGAAATATTATGATTAAATATGAAATATTTAATAAATAAGAATTATTTGTAAGAATTATTTGTAATTCTAATTAAAGTTTAATTGAAATTAGAATTTAATTTCAATTAAATTACTAAAACGTCCTAAGCTTATTATAAATAGGCTTAAGCTCTATGGAGCTAGCACTTCTTCCTTAATCCTCTCTGTAAGAGTTACAGAGTTCTCTCAACTTATTATGTGAATATCATTAAAGGCTGGACATTTATGCGGCTACGATGGTTGAGACAAATCGATTTCGGAAACAGTTTGAAAGATACGACAAGATTATAATCAAGCTTCGAAATAAGGTACGAATTTAGATTCACACATTATTGTGATTATTTGTTAATCATTTTATAGAATTAAGGTGATCTTGGTTTTCAGAAAATCAAAATATGAAAAAGTTTCATAATTATTCCTCTATGGTCAGGATCAAATCTCAACCACAATAACCCTTTATTGGTCTCACAATTCAATATAATGCTTGGTGATATAAAATGATTATTAGGTCCTTCTATATGAATTAACATTAGTGTGTCAATTTGTTAAGGGATGGATACCTATTTGTTGGTTGTTAAAATTTTGTACTATTCTAAAGGACTATTTTTTAAAAAAAGTAATTAATTTCATTGAATAAAATATATACAGTCTAGATGTACAAATGGTCTATATTAATCCAAAAGATCTAGATTACATAGGATTATGATTCCTATTAATCATATTGATCATGATATCTAAAGAATTATGCAAAACAAAAAATCAATATTACTCCAATTTTTAGAGAACTATATTGCAGTTAACTTGGAGAATATTTTCTATTTTGAGTTAACCACCACTTTAAGTGATCAATTTGACTATTCTTCATTCATCTTAAGGGAAAAAAAGTATACTTTGATCCTTAATATTTTCTTTAAAATTCTAAAAATATGTCAATATTTCATATGTACTAATAACCCCCAAACATTATATAAACATATCAAATATTACAAAAATGGAGACATAAACTCTATCTTAAACTTGTTTGACATTGTGTTCAATTTGTCATATACAAAAATGGAAGACATCAACTCTGCCTTAAACTTGTTTGACATTGTGTTCAATTTGTCATATATTACTAAATTTCATTTAAGGAGACTATAATTGCCACTATGAGACTTCAAATCATTACTTCTTCTTTAAATCTCTAATTTTTCAATTAGGGTCAAATCCCTAATATTATCTTCATCTCGATCTTGTATTTATCAAGATCAATTGAATTTAACTATAAGTGAATCACATTACTTCAATATTTCGCTTTATATATAGGTGAAATTATGATCTTTAAAATATGGCATGATGAACAATTTATTGAAAATTATTGTTTAATTAAAAAACGGTGGAGATAATATCTACATAAAAGAAGGAAGTTGAAACAAAAGAAGTGAAGTAGAGACACCTGGTAACAACAAAGATATTAAAGAATTAGTGCAAATTTTGAAAAAGAAAGGCCATAAAAGGAACATGGAAAGAAATTAAGGAGAAATTCAAAAAAAATAAAGTTGGACATTGATATTTTTTACCGAAGAGAATGAGTTGAAGTTGATGTTGATGTTAGTTAATATAATTATAGGATTCCTTATAATTATTGTCTCTTTAATTATGAATTACATTATAAAAATAGATATAGTATTGACAAATTGACAATTAAGTTTCATATAATGACCAACTTGCAATCTTACTAATATCGAAATGAATTTCATGTTACATTTTATCTTTTTTCCCTTATAATTCAATATAAATATACATAAAAGGCATGTTAACATTAAAGGAAAATCTATAGAAAAAAGATTTTTATACATAATAGACTAATTTGTTAGTTAAGGTTTGGCATCAAAAGATACAAAAATTGGCATGATATTATATTAAAGTAAAATATATACAACTTGTTTCTAATACAAGTTTGGTATTCAAAAGATATTTAAGAAATACAACAACATGTTGTTAAGTTCAATAAGTTCTTTTTTGGTGATTGTTAGCATATTTATTCTTTATTTGAAATAACATAAAAATTTAAAATGATTTTGGTCCACTAATTTTTATGGAAATGGTAGCCTGATATTCACTAGATTATAATATTTATCCTTGTGACTTCCACTATGGTAGTCATCAATGTCCAAGAAGCTACAACAATCACTTTATTCACTAATCATTAATTAATGGTCATACTAATTTGACACATTAAAGTCATTTTGAGTTTCGATAAAGCTTCTTCATTTATTAAGGTAAAAGTCATAAACCTCCTTTGTAGTTTAAGAAACTTAGGAAAACATAATCTTTACAATCCTTAAAAAAACTCCTAATTTTTAGTTTTTCAAAAAAAACCTATTCTCTTAGGCTTCGGTTAAAAAATAAAGACAAAATACATGTATTATCAATATCAAACGTGGACTAATAAAATATCATTAACATGATAACCTAATTCAGCTTTTAAACTCGATCTGAATGAATTAAATTCAAATTAAATTAATAATTAAAATAAATTATTTTTTGTAACAAATTTAATTATTTTTGTTTGAATTTAAGAGTTGTATTGAATTTTTATATAAATAAAATTTGATTAGTCCACGCCTGGTATTCATACAATATGTGTCTCGTCATTATTTTATCTAAAGTCTACAATGAGGGGTTTTTGGAAAAACTAAAAACTAGAAGGAGTTTTTTTTAATAATTAGATCATGGGATTTTTCTAAGATTTCTTAAACTATATAGACATTTATGTCTTTTACCCTTCTCATTATTTTTAGAAATTTCCTCATTATTTTCTTCATCTATGTCTTTATTTTTTTTCATCATCATGGTTATCTTCATCTTTAACATCTACATCTTTAAATATACTTTTAACATATATAAACACACACACACACACACACACACACACACACACACACACACAAAACAAACATAAACATATACATACGTACACATACACACACATACGTGCACACACACACAAACACTTATACATATATAACATATGTATCTTGAATATCATGTTTACTTAAACCAATTATATTTTTTCCTATTAATCTTATTTTGTAGCTTGAACATATCTTCAACTTATTGACTTTCTATACCCAAACCATTTTGGAACATTTTACCTTTCGGATTCATTTTGTATATATGGATATATTTCACATTTTGGATTCTCATTTCTTTTTTCTCACCTATCTCATTTTATATTCCAATCAATTTTATGTTTCATTATATCAACCTTTCCGTTGCATTACTTTCTTCTATCCTACCTTGGACATTTTATCCATCTTGTACATCCATATTGTGTTATTCATCTTGTCCTCCAAATGTCCCCAGCTTATTAGTCCTATTAATAACTAAAATTTTTAGTGTATAAATGTGCATATGACAACTTGTTTGTAATATAAACATTAATAATCCTTTCTATTCTCATCAAACTTGCAACCTCATGCTATTATAGTTTGATTATATTAACCTTTATGACTTACTAAATTTGCTCCCAAAAATTCTATAGTAACTTTTATGAATGTTTGGTATTAAAATCTATCCTCATCTCATATATTTACATATAATTCACAAAGTCATTTTCAACTTTATCAAATATGTTTAATTACCCTCTCACATATCTTGTCTCAAGCTATAATTTTAGCTCACTATCTTAATTCAAAATTACAAATTGGTTCATTTCATCCAAGAGATTATATACGAGTATATAATTAAATAATTAATCAAATAATACAATAGTTATCGTAACAAATAAGTAAAATAACTATGTAGTGTACATAAACAATACATAATAATGTTATAACTTTAAGATCACAATCGTTAATAAATAATCAAATAAGGGTCCTTATATAAATAATTATAACATCAACATTAGACAAATTTAAGTTATTGTGTTTGAACTTTCTATCACCACTCAACAGGAGAATAGAAGACATAATTTCATAACTTCTTTGCTTATAAAACTTTGATGTGGGAATATCTCCTAATCTTGGACTTCAAGGAAAAGAGTGAAATGGAAAAGAAGTTAGGGATTTAAATCATTAATTGAGAAATTAGAGATTTAGAGGAAAGGCAACCAACAAGATTGCAACAATGACAATTGTGAGTGCCTTAAGTAAAAATTGGTTATTTCGTCATTTGAAATAGTGACAACAGTGTTAGACAGCTAAAGTCAATATCTTTTGTCCTATAAGAATACTTTGGTATGATTTATATATTATTGAAAGCTTATATACATGGAAGCATTAAGGTAGTTTTTTTACAAAAATTTTGAGAGAAACATTAAAGATTAAAACATACAATTGACTATCGTCCTTAATACATTTCATGTTGAAGTTCTTCAAATGACTAAGTGATTTTGTCTTGGAATCTTAATATATGAATTTCTTCAAATAAATTGAATAATCTTTAACTAGAATGTTCCTATTTTAATTTTAATTTTTTTAGTAGAGTAATATTCCTAAAAAAAATCCATCCTTCCAAGTTTTAACACTTACATGCTTTACCTGTAATTAATATAATTCTATTTTAATTATATTAAATAAATCATAAGTAGCTCAATATTTTGGTATCACTAAAATTAAGCTTTAAAATCTTTTTTTTAAATGATCCATTAACATGATCCTAAAAAGAGGGGTTACAAAGCTACAATTAGTCATGATAGCTTTTATAAATAAACATAAAATCTACAGGAATGAAGTTATCCAGAGCTATTAAACAACTTACATACAAGAAAGTGTTATTCATCCTTACTCATTAAAAATGCCAATGGTTGTTATCGAAATATTGGCTGCTAGGAGACAGTACGTCCTTTCCCTAACCATATTCCAGTATTACTTCTCCTACCCATCTATATGTCTACATTTCTCTAGAGCCATGTCTCCATCACCTAATTAACACAACTACTCGAGTTCTAATCAGACAAACATCATTTAATTAAAAATTAGTTACTACATCTTTTGTGTATTTGATATGCCAATATATGTAGTCTTATATTCCTTATCGACTCATGTAGTATATTTTCCATTAGAGTAGCTATCCCCTGAAATATTATTTTACTCCTTTCATTCCATATCATATATAAGGCAAATCCAAAATCAATCTTCAACACTTTTAAGTCCTCTTTTTTTAGATTGTTATATAGAAAATTAATTAATCATATCAAGTAAGCTTGAACCACCTAGAAAAATATTACAAAAGGACCTATTTTGAAACCAAATGAAGGAAGATAATGTGCATTTAAAAAAAAGATGGGTTATCAACTCAGGTTCTTCAAAACAAAGGAAACATATTATAGGAAGGTTTGTGAAATTTTGGGGCCTATTAGTAATGCTTAATCTTCTTCTAAGAGCTAACCATAAAAACATAAGGGCATGTGGGCTTGCTTATTTCATCTAAACCAACACGTTCCAAGCTACTTTAGGAGCATAAGTTCTTAACATTTCCCTATATAAAGAGTTAAACCCACAATATAGGTAGCAATTCTAATTGATAGTATTTTCCCAATCAGGATTGAACACAATGCCAAAAAGATGTTCCCTTATACTAGTTCGTGGCAATAACTCTAAGTTTAATGAATATTGTTCAAAACTTAACTCACCAGAGCACTATCTAGTTTCAAGCTACTCAAAGAGACTATTTCATTGTTGTTAATTAAAGGCCTCATACTAGACGAATTATCATGCTAAAAGAATGTGGAATCACCATTACTAATCTTAGTTAAGAAATATGATCTAATTTTGTCCCTTAGTTTTAGTAAGCTCACCATTTTCTAAGAGGAATTATACCATGGTAGCACAAACCAAAAGCTTTCACTGCTTAAAATAGTGAGAATGCATCTATTTGACCCACGATGCTCGCTTGTCGATGAGAATACGTCAAATTCTTTTTTCATAAGGACCTTATTAGTAGTTCCATTTGGAATTATCATTAGACGACCTTCCTCTTTAAGTAGACAAAGTTCACTTCACTTCAAAAGTTAAGTTATCTCTAGTCCAAAGGAATTGGCTTATCGATCTTTAATTATTTTCACTATATTTATTGGAAATGAGATGACCAATACATATGTAAACTATTCAACATTGAGTTAAATAGCTGCACCTAACCAACTAGAAATAAACTTTTAATGCACTAGCTAGATAATCTCCTATAAATTCTCTATACTAATGCTTTAAACTCACTAGAAAATGGTTTTAGGAAGATATTGGGATACCTAGGTAAGTAAGAAATGGCTACATTGCCCTCAAACTAATTATAGAATTGAGCTAGATAGAAACGTGTTACGAACTTCTAGAGATAACCATATAAATATGTCTTTGTTGGTGAAGAGTCCTAAAATGTCTCTAGAGTAAGCCATTAAGACACTGACTGATCAAGCATCATCCTTAGAGAAGAGTATTAAGTCATCAACAAAAGAAAGGCTACAAATTTTCAGATTCTTACATTTTGAGTGGTACTTGAATTTTTTCTCCTAATGGATAATCAAATTGATGAGTCTAGTTAACACTTAAATGCCTAAATTAAAGAGGTAAGGACAAAGAGGTTGTCCTTGCCTCAAACCTCTACCACATTCGAGGATATTGGTCGGTTCTCCATTGACTAATATGTTGTAGGAAATAGTTCTAATGCATTAACTAATCCAATTTATAAACAAATCAGAAAAGCCAAAAGCTTTTAAGGTATTTAAGCTCTAATCAATTGATTCAAAGGCCTTATAAAAGTTAATCTTAGGAGCACAATTCTTATTAGAAAGCTTTCTATTGTAATTCTTAAAGAGCTCTTAGTCTATTAAGATACTATCCCAATCAATTTTCCCTTGATAAAAGCACCACAGGAAGCACAAATAAGTTTAGTTAGCACATTTTTAAGCATATTATTTATTATCTTGGAAATCACCTAAATTCCTTTAAATTTTTAGGGGAATTCACCTTAAAGATCAAATAAAAAAGGTCTTATAAAGTTCCTTAAACATTTTTCCATGTTTAAAGAATTATAACACTGCATAAATTACCAAATTCTTAATTATAAGTCATTCTTTCTAAAAGAAAAAGCCATTAAGTCCATCATGCCCTAAGGCTTTATAAGGATTAAGAGAAAAAAACAAGTCTCTCTGCATCTAAAGTAGTGAAAGGACTAATCAAGTAGTCCTTGTGATTAGAGGAAATATGCTCTTTAATGCTAGAATATAGCAGTTGAACATAGGATAAACAATTAGAACCTAAGCCATGGGTAGCACTTAATTAAAGAACCATTATCCAACATTAAAGAAGAAATTATACTAACATTCCTCTTTGATAGCACTTACTTATAGAAGAATCACTAACTCTTTGTTTTAGAATTAAGAAGTTAACATTCATTGCTTGGCTATTATTTAATAGAGCAATATTTCCTCACTTTATAGCTTGTAATCAATAGGATTAAACAAGAAGAGAGATTGAATCCTTGAGAGATTTTCCCTATAAATAGAGATAATAGTTAAAGTGTTACCAACCTTTCAAATATTGAATTTAAGCTCCTCTTTCACTTGTTGTAGCTTCCTTATACATATAAACATCTTGAGGCCTTAGACTTATAAGCTTAACCCTATGTGAATAGCCTCTTCAAACCCTTTAACATCAGTTAAATAATTGTTGCATCTAAAAGGTGTGTAGCTCCTTTAAATTGTGATGAAATTTTAAATCAAAATTGGTGAATGATCAAAAAAGTGGATTATGAAAAGTAGTTTTACTATTTGGGAATTCATATATCTATTGAGCATTAGCAAGGGCCATATCAAGCTTTTTCTTTTCTAAAAACCAATATGCTTATTACACCATGTGAAGAAATTCGATTCCATTTTGAGAAAATTCATTTGCAAGTAGCTCACACAATCTTTTAGGTCCTCTATGTAATTTCTTGAGCATGTTTTGGTATCTGCTTTAGATAGAAAGATCACACTATTGAAGTCTTCCATTATGATTTAAGGAGATGTGATTGTAGAGGCAATATCTTTTAATTTGTTACACAAATATCTCCTTTGAAAAAGTGATTAAAATTATAATGAAATTGACTTAAAAGGAGCATCTCACTTGCTTCATCTTGACTGACATATGGATTAATTAATCTGTGCATATGGAATGGAGAATTTCAATTCTATTTGGATTAAAAGTGATTAAAATCCTTTAATAAAAATAGCATTGGTTGTTAGTGATGACTTACCAATGCTTCCAAAAAGACTACAATTCTTACATTTATTCTCAACTAGATTTATTTCTAATAAACCAGTTAAACAAGGTTTGATAGTGTATAAAAAAATTCATGCAGAGAATTTTGCTATGTGGAACTGTTGAGCCCTCTTGTGTTCCAAGCTAATAATGATATTATAAAGAAGAAGAATGGTCTATATTTCTCCTATTATAATTCCTTCTTTCAACCTACTTAAAATTATATAAATCAAAGTTAGTTACAATAAGCAAAATGAGATCCTTTTTAGGTGTAAAGTTAGTAATGTTCAGCTCAACCCCTACTATCTAATTTCTATGCATCAAATTAATCCATATATTATTGATATTGATGGATGGATCAATATCCACTTGATTAATTTTAGAGGTACTAAGTTGAATGGCTTTTATAATAGAGATGTTAGTAATCACCGACTTAAACATATTTTTTCTTGAATATTGGGAGTTGCTTGCTCATAGCCTGAGGGATATAGATCACCATACAAATTAAATTTATTTGTAATTTATCTATTATTATATGTATGTTACAATATAATAAAAGCTTTCAAAGGATTGTAAGGCTTATTAGGTTTGTTATTGGAATTAATAAATTTTATTAAATATTATAAGATAAATTTGTTATTTTTAATAATTCATACATATCTTAACAAGCACTAATTATAAGAAGAAATTTGTATAATATTTAAGATGTTTTTATTTCATATTTATATTATTTGATCTTTAAAGTAAAATAAAAGTTATGAAGTCTTAGAAGCATGAAAGCTTTTAAGTTTTATACTTTAAAGATGCCATCACGTAAGAGTCCACACTTAAAAGT
Source organism: Erythroxylum baracoense (assembly GCA_025629805.1). Taxonomy (NCBI): domain Eukaryota; kingdom Viridiplantae; phylum Streptophyta; class Magnoliopsida; order Malpighiales; family Erythroxylaceae; genus Erythroxylum; species Erythroxylum baracoense. The sequence continues at coordinate 22,417,906 of JAOTAY010000006.1, read as the reverse complement.
AAATGAAGAAGCGCCCAATCCATAAAACCAAAGCCGAAATGGATAGTGAATTTTGACACAGACTATAATACTAGGAATCGTCGATGGGTCCGGCTTAACAACAAGAAATTATAGAAAAGAATAGTGTAGTAAGATTATATAATGTGTTTAGATAAAGATCAAGACTTGATTAACATAAGATAGTGCCGACTGAGTAGGGTCTAGACTCCAGAATTCAACTCATTTACTCAAACTCAAAGGGACCCTAAACAAGAAAATTATTAGAGGAGAAAGAGAAATTAAATAATTGAAAATGAACTATCGGAATCATTTCGGTTAGTAATCCATAATCTATTCCATTTACTAGTTCTAGATGACGTTAAAAACGGAGGAACGTGCTTGACTGGATCAAAGACATGTTAAATCACTTAAGAATGGACCTTAAAACGTGCCGCTATTGCCTATTGGTGTTTGCCAAATCAGGCGGCATTCTGAGCCTTTGCTTGGAATCTCAAAACATATACTTAAAATTAAATAATTGTATAACTTTTCTGTTTTTCTTGCCCGTAGCTTTGCCTTTCTTTGTTTTTCTATGTGGTTCTTGTTGCTCAAATATCCTATTCTGAGATAGAAAAGTAACACACGAAAAGGTTCCTAAAATTCGTCTATCGTACATGTCTATGATATGAAGGCAGCTATATTTGACTCTTTTGAAAGTACAGTTCCTGTCACGAGGGCTTTTCTGAGAATTGGCAGCAGCAGCACCAGAAAAGAGTTCCTTAAATTCGTCTAATGTGCATAAATCTTACACCACAATGGTTGGTTTCTGTTTTCTGCAAAACTATTGCACAGCCATGACACACCCCAAAGGGATGAGTCAATAGTGGATTGCTCATTAAAGCTGGTTTCCACGGTCCATGAGTTGAAGATGCTTTATTTATTTCGCCCTGTTCTTGTTAAATTTAAAGTGAAAAGCGCAGTATGCAACTACCAAACCAAGAGACAAATTTGGTTTTGGAGCTAAAGATGAATACATTTGATTAGTTTCAAGCAAACGCAAGTTGATCCAACGACAAGGAACGATTCTTTTGGCTGATGTAATCTACCAAAGTACTTCTGTAATAATGTCAGTTTGCCTGTTGGAAGTCCAATTCAAGCGTGAAGAGGAGGACACGATATGATTGCGGATACAAGGCATGGTCTTGGTTCACGGTATACAAGTCATTCTAACACACTACTGCGGATAATAATGACACAACGTTGATGGCCATTTTCCCAAGAGTTACTGGTCGTACTGATCGGCAAGACCATTATTGTGATCAGTTAAAAAAAGACTACCAAATCATACTGAATGTACGTTTTTAGTTTTTTATTAAGAAGTTGACCGTCTCATTTGACAATCAGCTATTAAACAACAACAAATTAATATAAATGATTTAACTAACAGATAACATAAGTTATTTATTTAAGACGTTTAATAAAATTAAATTTTTAGTATTAACTGTTTATATATAAAATAATTTATAAGGTTATAAATTAAAAAATTTATAAGAACATAATTGTTATATCTTAGCATTTTTTAATATTCTTATAAAAATTAAATGGAGAAAAAAACTATCATTTAAAGGAAAAAAAGTCAAAAAGAAAACAAAAATTGAGTATGCAAAGAATAAGAAAGAGGACAAATTTGTTATCTCTATCTCTATCTCTATCTCTATCTATCTCTTTCTTTTTCTCTTCTCTATCATATCAACAATAATAATCTGACATATTTTTATTTTTGTTTTTAAATAAATTAAAAAAAACTAAAAATCACTGAAAAACCAACTATTGGAATGTACAGATAAAGCGTGATTATCGCAAAGAAGGTGCAAACAAGTTTCACATTGAATCAAAGTAATTATGACACCATTGAAAACTTAGCAGGTAATGCAGGCTATCGAGTTGGAGTAGTTTATGTTTTGTCCTCTCCATCATTTTATTCTTTATTTTATTTTTCATGCGGCTCTACAGATTAAATTAAAAAGGAATATAATAACAGGAATAAAATATAAAATTTTATTAAAAATTTTACATATTTCATGATAAGAAAATAATTTTACAAGAGTAGCCTCAATCTCTTTTTCTATGATATATTGGATGGTATAAAGGATAAATAATTTCTAGAAATTAAAAAAATAAGTGGAATAAAAAAGTGTAAATTATTTAGTAATGTAATCATCCGGAGAAAAAAGAATCGTGAATCATACAGGAGGCTCCAAGTTCGAGTCGCATTACCTTTTGACCATAAATTGGATTAAAGCCCATTCGAAGTGTCAATATTGAAGGGCAAAGTAGGCCTGATGAATTTTAAATTATCTATAACTTGGCCCAATCTAATAAAATTTAGACAGGCACGCACAAACAAAGCAAATATGAAATAACACCAATACCAAAAGAAAAAAGTTCATCTTGTATTGGTTAATTTGATACTTCTCGACGCTGGGCTTTTTTTTCTCTCCGTTTATATCAACAAAGTACGTTGATATGTTTAATTAATCTCTTGGTACTTTGTTTCATCATCTTTCACTAAAACAAGAAAAAGAAAATAACAAATGTTTCATCTTTGAAAGCAATTTATGAAGGAAAGATGATAGTCTTCAATTTTCTTAACAATATGATAGCTATGAATAAATCTTTTATATGCTAAGAGAAATTGAACCAAACAACAACGTACAGGTTTATTTTGACAATGCAATTTTTAATTGAATTCCATAGTATTCATCAAATATCTTCGTAGTCGACTTTCATCCCTAGTTAGATTCATCACGCCTTTCTTTTTGTAGTACATTGAAAAGCATAAAGAAAACATTAAATTCTAATTTTTGATGCAAGAAGAGGCGATTAAGCTCCTTTCTCATTGAACTACAAGGTCTAGTAGTGTCTTAAATGCATTACTACTTGTGCTAAAACCATGGAGAGGTATCGAAAGTCTAGGAAGGTGAAGGATGTTTTAGGATTAAATTTAAATGAAACGATATATGAAAAAGAATATTATGTTCTAAAGCATTTGGTTATATATCCTAATAAATAATCTCATTATTATGAAAAAAGACCGGATATAAGTGTGGGTGTGTGTGTTTATATATATATATATATACTTTAAATTTGAAGAGATTGAATTGTAGGTCTTCTTCCTTTTATTATAAGAGGATAATTTTACATGTAAAATCGTAGCAGAAGGTAGGCTACAATAATTGCAACATTTAGGCTTCTAAGGTCACTGTTTATAGGTTGGTTTTTAGTTGTACGGAATACATTACTGAAGCCTGCGGTAGCTATCCCAAATCATGCAACGATAAAATGAGAATGGAGCCTTTTCGAATGGCCTGACTAAATCTAACAACTACATTTTTTTAAAATATAAAGGGGGCGTGAAAGCCAAAGAGGAAATTACAAAGCGGCCCTGTTAAGAGGGTCAAAACGACGAGAGATGGGGCAATGCGCACAAGGAGCAGTCGTGCCTATCGCAGTAGCTAGGGTAAAGTGTTTCTAACAGATCATGTCAAAAAAGGAGATGCGCGATTGATGGTGGGGGTCTGGGATTGGGCAAAAATATTCCCCGAGCCCCTGTCAGCCGAGGCGTCCCACGTGGGATTGGTGAGGAAGTACTGCGGCGGAGCAAGAGTGCGGCCAGAAAAGCCGTCGGTGGGGGCGATAGGACGCATGGGCAGTTGTTCATTCTTTATGGCAAGAGAGACGTCTTGGGGTGGTCTGTCGAGTAGGATGGTGGAGAAATGGGCATTCCCGAGGGCTTGTTTCGCCAATGAATCTACGATGGAGTTTGCTCGCTTGTTGCAGTAGGTGAAGGAGATTTCCTCGTAGCAGCGACAAGTGTTCAAGATTCTTGTCGCTAATGGCCAAATACCGACGAGTGCATTGATTGAACCTTCTTGATTTAATTGATCGATTGCGTCTAGACAATCGGACTCAATAAGCAACTTTCTAATTCCGAAATCCCATGTTAGTTGCATGCCGATTAGGATTGCCCATAATTTAGCCTGTGAAACATTGCATCTTCCCAGTTTCTGTTGAAATTCCAGAAGCCAGGTTCCAGTATTGTCTCTGAGCACACCTGCCACTGCTGCCTTATGGGTTGGCCTACAGACTGCCGCATCAACATTCAGCTTGTAATATGTTTCAGGTGGGGATGTCCAACGTACAGGGGTAGCTAGAGGTGAGGTTGTGTCTCTTGATGGAGCAGAGGCGTCAAGGGGTAAGTTCGGTCTGAAACTCCAGCTTATTTCCTTAACAACACCTTTGATTTGATTTAGTAATTGAATGTCGGTTGTGGTTGGACTGCCATGTGTTTTAGCATTTCTAGCATTCCAGAGCTTCCAACATATGGTAGAGAACCAGATGTTCCACTGGATGTTTTCCTACAAAAAGGAAAAGGATAAATTAGTTAGAATCCACTGCTTGGTGGAGTATTCTGTCCAAAAACCTTCTGGGAGGCTGTGGCTAATGCTCTGCCAAGCTGTTTTGCTACGGAAACAGTCTCTAAGGATATGGAGAGATGTTTCGGCCTCACTCCAGAGATGGTATTGCGGGCTATCAGTGATTTTGCATTTAAACCTTCGGTAGTTAGACCATAGGGCTTGCTTGATAACCTTCCATAGGAATAGTTTGACTCGTTCCTGTGTCCTTAATTTCCAAATTAAGTTCCAGGAAGTCTCCTTAGGATCCCAGGAATGATTGCAGAGTGAGTCATGGCCAGATGAAGTTGTGAATCGCCCGTTGGAGGTCCATTTCCAGTGAATTCTATCCGAGCCCATGATTTCATTAGGTGGAGGGATAGCTCCTAATTCCTCCAGCTTTTCCTCTGGTAGTAGAGTTTGAAGTTTCCTCCAGTCCCAATCCCCATATTCAATGGTGTAGAAGTCTGCTTTCATGTATAATTCCTCTAGTGGGATAGGTGAAGTGGCATGTTGTAGGAGTGGAGTGTCAGAGAGAGTCCATTTGTCTAGCCAAAAATAGATTCAGTTCCCGGCACCCATGTTCCACTTTATACCTTGCTGGACGATAGACCAAACCTTTTTGATGTGGTTCCACAGATGGGAACCTTTCTTCTGTGGGAACTGTCTGATAATCATGTCTTGATGGAGATTGTATTTGGCCATGAATATGGCTTTCCATAGTTTTCAGCAGTCAGAAGCTAAGTCCTACGCTAGTTTAAGGAGTAGGGATAGATTGGCATCTCGCATGCTTCTTAAACCCAAACCACCCCTGAGTTTGGGTTGACAAACCTCTTTCCACTTAACCAGAGCTGGTTTCTTTGCACCGTGTTTCTCTCCCCAGAGAAAAGACTTCCTTACCTTATCTAATGCAGTACATACACCAATAGGAAATATGGTAGATTGCATTTGATAAGTGGGTAGAGAACCTAAAATAGCTTTGCAGAGGGTAAGACGTCCTGCAATAGATATTTTGTGAGGGTCCCAGTAGCTAGCTCGTTTTTTGAACTTATGCAATGTATCCTTGAACAGAGCTTTTGTAAGCCTCTTTTGGAATATTGGGGCACCCAGATAACTTCCAATCTTAGGAACTAGGGTGTTGTCGAGCTTGGAACTTAAGTAATGAGCAAAAGAGAGAGGGGTGTTTGGGGACAAGTACAGCATAGATTTCTCCTTGCTTATTGATTGACCCGAAAAAGTAGAGAAAGTGTTTAGGATATGTAAGATAGTATCTACCTGTTGGAGAGAGGCCTCAGCAAAGAGGATGAGGTCGTCTGCAAAAAGTAAGTGGGATAAAACTATATTTTGATGCCCAAAGGTTAGAGGCTTCCACTTTCCAGCTTGTACAGCTTGGTTAATAGCATGGGTTAAGCGCTCCATGCAAAGGACAAAAATGTAGGCGGAGATAGGGTCCCCTTGTCGAACTCCCCGGTTAGGGGAGAAGAGGTGTCCTAAAAGACCTTCCCATAGGACTTGTGTGGTGCCGTATGTTAGAGAAGTCATAATAACTGTGGATAAGTAAGGAGGAATCTCATCATCAAGTAAAGTGTCATGGATAAAGTCCCAACTTAGGCTATCAAAAGCTTTAGCAATGTTGATCTTTATGGCCATGAAGTATTGTTTCTTCTTGGCTAATTTCATAGAATGAAAAGCTTCCTGGGCAGTAATAATACTTTTAATTATGTGCCTCCCTTGGACAAAACTGGATTGTGAGTGATGAATCAAATGAGGCATGATAGGCTTCATTCTATTAGCAATGACTTTAGTGATGATTTTGGCATTGATGTTTATGAGGCTAATAGGACGGAAGTGGTGCAGTCGTTCTGGTGTTGTAACCTTGAGGATCAACGTGATAATGCCTCTACATTTAGTTAAAAACAATCTTACTTAAGATCAAAGCTTCAAATCAAGTGAAATTTACATATATTAGCAGCAATAGCCTTTTTAGGAGATGGAAGGCATGAATTTGCAAAGTTAGTCAAGTAAAATGAGTTAGAGCACCAAGTCTTGATCTCTGTCAAACCAAATCTGGGGTGGGTATATAAGGACCTCCTTTAGGGAAGGTAATACCATCCTCTCATTGTGGATGTTGTGGAACCCTATAAATCCCAAGCATTTAGAGCTTTATCCAATGGATTGTTACGTGCCAAACACACATCCCCCATGTACTCAGAGCATGCCCAATTTGATTTTCCCTTTTGAAATGATATGATTGGTTCCAAACCTAAGAAATTAATATGAAATTCTACTTCTTTGTATGTCTTTCACTTTAATGTTCAGAAACAAAAGTTTTTTCAATTTTCTAGTTGTCAATCTTGATATTAGCAATTTAGGGTTCTATTAATCAAATACTCTGGCTCATTAGTTAGTCATTTTGAGGATTATGTAGTCAACTGTAGCGCAGCTCATATAGAGAAAATACATTTATTGCAACAACGATGAGTCAAGAAGATCATAACTATATCATTCAAATTTAAATAATTTGTTTTAATACCTGATAAGTCTCAAGGCTGTAACAAGATCTAAATAGTCTTTTAACCATCATTTCAAATGAATTACAGTCTTCTAATCCTATCAAAGAAAATGTAAAAGTAGCTTATCAAGTCTCTTAATCTATATGTGAACAAAACATGCTTCTTAATTATTAGGAAATCAGGATTGGATTTGATCATGTGCATAGTAGAATAATTATAAAACATATTTCGTATTTTACTTTTTGAAGCCAAGATCACTTAAATTTTATAGCATGATGAACACATAAAATGTAATAAAGCATAAATCATAAATCATATTTTATTTTGAAACATCACCCCTTTTTTTTTCAAATCATTTTTTAAATCGGCTCATCTAAACTACCATAACTACACAAGTGTCTAATAACGGTATCTACAGAACATGTTAAAAGAATTTTATAACTATTATAGAAAGGTATTAGACAAGTGCTAGCTCACTTAGAGTCTAAGCCTATTTATAATAGGTTTTGGATATTTTAGTAAAATAATTCAAATTAAATTTTCAATTAAATTTTAATCAAAATTATAATCAATTCTAATTAAATATCAATTGGGCCCAAATAAGATTCAATATCTCATATTAGTCTTTATCTAGTGTTTAATCATAAAATTTTTCAAACTTTATAATCAAGTCTAACTTAATTAAAACACTTTTCTCTCTTCAACATGTTCTTTGTGTGTGACTCATAGGTTTCTAAATATATTGACAATATATACAAATTATAACCTTATATCATATTTAGGATTAGATAAATCAAACTCCTTTAATTTATCTTTAAATCTCTAACTAAACAATTTATATACATATATCAAGATTATCATTTATTAATGCATCGTGACCATCTAAATATTAGCTTTGACTAACCTTTTTGTGCATAACTTTTACATATAATTCAATTTTTTCATCAAACAATGTTTCAGTTAGATATAAAGTATGAAAATAATATCTACCTTATTTGAGTCTAATCATATTAGTTCTCTACCATTAGTGATTAATTCAACTAATGACATTTGAAAAATATTTTTAAAATGTTACTAGTCAAGGATTTCTTGAATTAACACTAATTGAGAACAATGAAACATTCTCCCTAAGTGCGAATTAACACTAATTGAGAACAATGAAACATTCTCCCTAAGTGCTTTAGTGTGATAAATCCTATATTGATCACTTAACTACCTCGATATAATTTATGTTATATCTAGTGACTACTGACTGAGCTACCCTTGACTAGAATAGGTATTAAGTAGTATCGAAACATAAAAATTCATATATGAGATACTTTGGTGATCTCAAATCAAATGATCAATTATATAATCATAACAATGAGAACTTTCATAAACATACATGTAATATTTCAAATAGATTTCTTATATGGGATCCATTTAATGAATTTTTTCTCTAGCAAGCACTCACAATTTTTTTAATTATCTCTATACTTTAGTTAATAAGATTTACTACTTCTTTTTTTTGTTGAATCTCAGTTATCCCTAAACCCACTAGGCCAGGACTAATCCTGTTCGCACTAGGTCGACCCATTAAGGTGTAAAGTGCTCCCAGCAATTTATAAGGAAGAAATATAACTTATCTTAGTCTTTTTATATCTTATCAATGTCCAGTCTTAATAGTACAATGACTAGGAATAATTTAGAGATAATACATAAATTCAATATGAATATCATAATTATCATTTCCTCATCATTTCATTTGCAATGTATATTTATCACATGGACTTTGTCATATCTATCTAAATGTATATAAGATAAAGAATGCCTATAATAATTATATAAGTAAACTATAACTAATTGATTGGCTATAGGGTATAAACTAACATTAACACTCCTTGGTAAATGATAGACACGTAAGCACACGTAAATAGGTTAATTATTATTTTTCTAATTGCCAAATAATAAAAAACAATATTATTAGAAAGATTAGAACTTGAAATGAAAAACAAATCTCTCTAAAATTCTTTTAACCTATAGAAATAAAGATTAATAACTATTAGTGATTTAATCAATGATGGACATAAGTTAATCATACAATCTTACACTGAATTTGATGTTTTTATAGCATTTGTGTATATATATTTTGATTGTGACATGTCTTTGTTGTCTTTAAAACTCAAACTTCGTTATCTTTTGAATTGCTTTCATTACTAATTTTTTCTATTTAAAAAGATAATTGTTGATTTACATTATTAAAGAATTGATTTGATAATTAATCAAATTTATATGTAATGATAAATCTCTAAAATAAAGGATAATTTATTTGTTGAATTTGAATTAGATATTTATTATTAAATGTGGTTCTTAAATTAGGATATTTGTTTATAGTCCAGGTAATTTATTACTTGAAGAACTATATCTCTATATGTAGAATTTTAAAATATGATGTTTTGTCCATTCCATTTTTTTCTATACATCAAAAAATGATTCCCATTATCACTGTAAAAGAACTGTTGAAACTTTGAGAGCCAAAGGGAAGGGATAAGAATCACCATTCACTCGAACCATTTTATTATGGACTCCTAAAAATGTAGTTTGATGTTTCTATTTGTTCTCATAACAATGGATAAACAATGAATATTTTGAGGGTTTTGTCTATTGCATTGAAGTTTTAAACTTTTGATGTAAAACCAAATGTTAAAAGTTAGGTAGGTTTTTATGTTTGGACCCTAGAAATCTACAAAACTAAAAAAAATATTCAAACTCCAAAATGCAAATCATGAAAAAAAATTGTCTAAAGATGAATTCCAGTGAAACTCAACAACATTGAGCAATAACCTATGTTAAAGGCAGTTCGTTTTAGGAGCTCGATGTTGATAAATGGTGTTAGCACCTTTCATCACTACCCTTAATGCTAATAACTCCTTAAAATATTTTAAAATTTTTAATTAAAATTAAATTAAATTGGCATGTTGAGAAAATGTTTTATTGAGGTACATGAATAAATCAAAGCTAAACTAATGATTAGCCTTGTTTGGCTACTAAATTAGGCTAGTCCAACTCAAGTATGAAAGGGATTCATTTATTATAATAGTTATTCCACTTAAAAATTCATCATAATTATTAATTTGATTAGTTCAATAATAATTAGAAACTAATAATTTTTATTCATTTTAATTAATTCAACAATAAAATTATTATAACTAAATGACTTGAATTTTTAAATATTAATATTTTATAACTATAAATTCATGACTATTATAGATAAATAATTTTTTATTTAGTATATGATTTTTGGTTCTCATAGAAAATTAATAGGTTGTATTCCTGAAAATTTTATTTTATGGAAAATGCCCATTATCAAGAGGACATCCAAATATCTACAAATTGTGACATATATGAGATGTGTCATCAATGAGTTAACTTAGTGATTGTAAATGCAATTATTACTTAAAGAAGGTCTAACACAACAAGTTATTAATGTTAATAGCTTATATAAGAGTTATATGTTAAAAGTTATTTTGGCTTTCATAAATGTTAAGGTGAAGCACATTTTTATACTCTCAACATTGCCACAACTAGGAGGTGAAATGTTAAGCACGCTCTGAAATTTGGAATCACTAAATATGAAAACATATAGTTGGTTGGTGATGATGTTTATGAGAGAAAATAGAAGAAGGAAATTGACAAGGACTTTATTCCCAATAAGTTTTTGGATTAAAATAATTAGAGTTATTTCTTATCGAGCTTCAAGAACTTTATCATGTGAACTAGTTAACCATATCCCACATAGTGTTAGTTACATTTTGGCAATATAAGTAATCATTTTGCGTTGAACTAAGTATATTATACTAAACTATATGTAGTGAGTTCATTTATTTATACACAAACTTGATATTTTAATCATTTTAGTGTCTTTGTTAATTGTATTATGCATGAAACTCCATTTGACTACAATAATTGGCATTCAGTTATTATATAAATGGTGATTGAGAGCTTATCTAATCTTTCAATTTCATTAATAAGGAAAATCTAATTATTTAAAGAACATTGTTGAGGTCAACAAAAGTGAGAAGTTAAATGGCAACAATTATGAAATTTAGAGCATGGAAATCCAATATAACTTGGAATAGAAAAAGCCTCTAGAACCATTTAATATAAGTATATTAAAATTCCTCGGGAAGGCAATATGGTCTAACATACAAAAAGTATGAAACTACTAAAGATATGTGGTTTGTTTAGGTTGCACATTTTGGAGATACCTTAGTGACCAAATTAAGGTTGTTCAGTGTCAAGTTTAACATGTATAAGAAACGACTTGATCATATAATAAAATAGCATTTGAGTTCAAAAGAAATCATTAGCTTACATTATTTTGTTGAGCAATATAGAAAATGATATTATTTGTAGGTTCAGAACTAAAGACATATGATTTGCTTTGGCTGCATATTTTAAAGGTACATTAGTGACCAAATTAAGGTAGTTTAGTATCAAGTTTGAGATGTATAAGAAATGACTTGATCTTATAATACAAAATCATCTAAGGCATATGTCAAACAAGATAAGTAAGTTGCAAGAAATTGGTCATGAGTTATTTAGTGACAAATAAGTGCAAGTTATGATCAATTGTTAACCTTTAAAGTTAAAAGCATATCAAAATACATCAAACTTATACTGAGAGCATCAAGATGATGGAAGATTCTACTAGGCAACTTGTATTAGAAGAAGAATGCATTTAAGCTTCTAAGATGACCTTTGAGCTAGTGATAAATAAGTGTAAGTTATGATTTATTGTCTTCCCTTAAGTTAGGAGCATATGAAAATAAATCAAACTTATACTAAGAGCATTAAAATGATGGAAGATTCTATAAGGAAACTTATATTAGAAGAATAATGTATTTAAGCTTCTAAGATGACCTCCAAGGTATATGTAGTTAGTTGTAGCTCACATAGAGCTATGAACAATAAGTGTAACCATTATGGTAAGCCTAAAGGAAAACAAAAAGGTAAGAAGAATAATTACAATACTCATAAATCTAAGAAGGTTAAGTGGAACCAATATGGAAAAGGAAAATGTCCTTTTTAAAATTAGAACATGAAAGGAGTTAAGTACTTTAATTGTGATAAGGTCACGCCTATGATTGTAGCAATCTTAAAAATATGCAATCTTATAGCACAAACATTGATTCTATGGATGACTCTTATTCTTTTTTTTTTCAATTGAAACAAATTCATTATAGATTGAAAAATTAGAATAAAGGATAGGAAATCCTTTACAAAATTCTAGAAAATCTTATATAAAACATGATATACTTATGTAGGAGACAACTTAAGAGTTATTATAAAAAAGATTGGAACATATAAATTAGAAATGTGTGATGGTTGATCCTTAATCGTATATAAGGTTTTATTTGCTCCAAAGGTTAAACAAAATTTTATTTTTGTGTTGGTATTGATTAACCTTGGATTTGATGTAAACTTTCATAGTGGTAGAATGGATTTATATCTTAGAACCATTTATTATGGTAATGGATTTATATTAGATGGTTTTATTATTTTGGATGTTGTTTATTCAAATAGTAATATAAGTTATTTGTTGTTTTCATCATCTAATAATTTCAATAACGATTCAAATTTGTAGTATAGCAGACTATATTACATTGGTCAAAATTGAATAGTTAAAGTAGGTCTTTTAGGTGATCTACATCAAATGGATCTACATATTTGCGAATATTGTCTAGCAAGTAAAATGACAAGAAAGGGAATACGAACCGTCTATCCATTACAATTAATTTATATATGGTCTAATGAATGTAAGAGTAAGATGTGAAACTATGTATTTTGTCACTTTTATAGATAATTATACTCAGTTTTGTCATGTCTATTTAATTTTTCCCAAATTAGAAGCAATTAAATTGTTTCATAAATTATAGTAAAAAAATAGTTAGACAAGAAAATAAAAGCATAAAAATTGATCTAGGATAATAATACTTAGTTGATAAGTTCAAGTTGTTAAGTGATGAAAAATGAATTAAAAGACAGTTGACTATTCCTCGAACTCCACAACTAAATGGTGTCGTAAAAAGATAAAATAGAATGCTACTTAAAAATGATTAGGTCAATGATGGTAAAAGCAAATTTATCAATCACCCGTTAAGGTAATGAACTATAACCACTTATGTACTTAATCTAGTGCCCATAAAATCAAATACAAGTTCTCCATATAAGTTTTAAACAGGTAAAAAACCTAATATGAATAATTCTATGACCATAAAGGTATGCTGTCTACGTTCATAACCTCTCTCACAGATATGAGAAACTAGGCCCCGGAAGGAAAAAGTATCTTTTTTAGATACTCTAAAAAATTAAAAGGATATGTGTTTATAAGTGAATGAGGTAATGAAGGAGTAATTAATTTGAATAATGGAATATCATATTTTTAGAAAATGACTTTCTAAACAAATGTAAAATAGGGAAAAATCTATTTTTATATGAGACTTCTGATCAAAATGATTATGTTACAATGAATTAGGAAGATAGAATTCATCTGAGTCAGAAAAGTCTAGAACTTAAAGATTCAATTCAAGCTCAATTTAGGTTGTAACCTAGTAAAAGTTTATATAGCATAATACATTCATAAATTTGTTTTTCTAAACCTCATTTATGTTGAAATAATCGTGAAATAAATCCCCGACTTCATTTTAAAATTTAAGAGAAAATTCAAATGATTATTCTATAAGAAAAGAATGAGTCAAGGAATGTATAGAAGACTCATATTGGTCCTACTAAAGAAGAATTAATGAAAGCAATAAAGAAGGAAAATGACTTCTTTAAGATTAAATCAAGTATATGACTTGGTTGTTCTCCCTAATAGGCAAAAAATTATTGAAAACAAATAGGTTCTCAAAATTTTAAATAACAGTTGATAGTAATTTTAGAAGATACAAGGCATACCTTATAGCTAAAGGATATAAATAGTATGAAAGAATTGACTACAAAGAGACATTTTCAACAGTTAGGAGCTTTTCTTCAATCCTTCTCCTCTTAGCTATAACATCCAACTTAGATCTTAACTGCCTGTTTGATTCAAGGAATAGAATAGTTATTCTGAGGAATAGAAAAGAAGAGGAATAGAATAGAATATGTATTACTTTGTTTGGTTCAAGGAATAGAATAGATAAAGAATTTCTATGCTAGTGTTTGGTTTGAAAATATAAACTTGGAATGACAAAGGAATAACTAACAAAAAGACCAAAATATTCTTCTTCTTCTTCTTCTTCTTATTATTATTAACTTTGTACTTATTATTATTATTAATTTTAGTATTTCAATTAATTATATTATATTTATGTTATTATTATTAAATTCCTTATTATTATTAATCTTCTTTTTCTTCTTCTTCCTAATTTTAATATTATTAATATTATTGTTATTATTAAATTCCTGATTATTATTAATTTTCTACTTATCATATTATTAAATATCTCATCTAAAGCAAATCCCAAGTTGATTACAGATATATAGATATTTATAAATATGAAACTCCATCTGGTTTGATTAATGTCCTACGTAGGTGTCTATGTGTGAATTTGATATATAATAGAATGCACCAGCTACTGATAAACCATTTGCTTTCTTTATCATACATATTCCTCGTCCACCTACACAAGACCATATATACATACACCTTTCAACTAAATGCTTGATGCCTGGACATCTGGATGAAACAATGGAGAGTAAAGAGAAACGGGAAAACAAATAGAAGAATCAAGAC
>JAOTAY010000006.1:22379505-22403101 GCA_025629805.1 Erythroxylum baracoense | reverse complement strand
ATGCCTCAACAATTCTCAAAAAGAAGGGCCTAGTCTTTGATATAGCTATCAAATGCAAAACAACCTCTGTATCAGAATGGTGTTAAAAATTGATCAGAAGGGCCTATTCTTTAATTGAGCAAGAGAAGGCCACTGATCCAGACACGAAGCGTCTGTTGCTGCGTGAGTGAAGAGTGCTCTGCTGGGTGAGTGACAAATTTTTTAAGTTGAGGGGTTAGCTTGTCTAATAGAAAGAGAAGACGTGTTTACCTATTCTGAATTTGTGCGGAATAGGTAAAGATGGAGGGGAGGGTTTTTTAGCTATTCTGCTCTATACGGAATAGCTAACGTTTAGTAATAGTTATTCTGCGGTTCTTTTGCAAACCAAACAAAGGAATAGTTAACGAGTAGGAATAGGTGGGTAATAGAATTCCTATTAACTTCAACCAAACAACCCATAAATTATATCAAATGGATGTAAAGATTGTTTTTTAAAACGGAGAATTAGAAGAAGAAAAAATATATATGAA
Source organism: Erythroxylum baracoense (assembly GCA_025629805.1). Classification (NCBI taxonomy): domain Eukaryota; kingdom Viridiplantae; phylum Streptophyta; class Magnoliopsida; order Malpighiales; family Erythroxylaceae; genus Erythroxylum; species Erythroxylum baracoense. The sequence continues at coordinate 22,402,592 of JAOTAY010000006.1, read as the reverse complement.
AGAACTTGTAGGTTTCATCAACCCAGGTCAAGAACATAAAGTGTGTTAATTATTATAATCGATTTCTAGTTTGAAGCAGTCTTCATGATAGTGGTATATTCATTTCTATAACATACTTATTTTATATTATTTTTGTATGATCGATGAAGACTACTATGTATATGTTAAAAGCTCCAAAGATAAATTTGCTATTTATCTTTATGTGTAAATGACATTTTGATTGCTTGTAATGATTGTGAGTTTGTTAAGCAATTAAAAAGCTAATTATCACCTTAATTGAGTTAAGGGGGTGCTTAATTGATGGGTTTAGGAAAGGGTTAATTTGTAAGGAATGAAAAATTAGTGGTTGGTTATTGATTATCATTATAGGGGCAATAGTTTGATATCCCACTTTTGGGGAATCCTTCATACTCTCCATTTAGTAGAGGAATGAAACTCATTTCTTAATAGTGACTCGTTTTTTAAAAAATATTTTTAATACTAATTAATTAAAATATAATTAATTAGTTGATTAATTACAATATAATTAATTAAAATATAATTCATTCATTAATTTAAATATTATAATTAATTAAAATAAAATGAATTAATTAAAATAAAATTAATTTACAATATGATTAATTAAATTATTATTATTAATTAATTACATTACATTATAATTAATTAAAAAATAAATTTTTATTTTTTAATAATTTTTACAAACTAACCATTCAATGATAATGGTAATCATTCCTTCCTCTTAACCAACCATCATAATTATAATGATAATATCTATTTTTATTCTTCACTATATTCATTCTCATTCCTATTACCATTCTCCCATGCGAACCAACTGCCCCCTAAAAGACAAAAGTGAAGTTGCATATATTCTTAGAGTTAAGATATCAAGTGATCGTTCAAAGAAATTGTTGTCACTTTCTTAAGTGAATTATATTTTAAAAATTCTTAAACTATTTTGTATGTATAATTGCAAACCAACTGATAATCCTATTACTAAAGGCAAAGGTATTAATAAGAAGTTTTGCTCGTCAACCCTTAAAAAAAGGGAACAAATAAAGAAAATCTTATATTCCGCTGCAATTGGAGAACTTATATATGCAATAATATATATAAGGTCAAATATTTGTTATGTTATTTGAAAGGTATTATTGATTATGCATTTTATTATCAAGGAAACAACCTATGCATATAAGGTCATATTGATGCATGTCAGAGAAGAGATTTACATAAGAGAAAATCTATCCTTATATTTGTTTTCTTACTCAACCACGATGCAATATCATAGAAAATCAAGAAAGAATCTTGTGTTGCGTTATCTATAATGAAAGCTAAATTTATAGCATTTTCAATTACAATACTAGAAGTTATTTGGCTTAGACGATTCTTAGTTCATTTAAGAACAACTAAAGGCAAGATTGATCTAGTATTAATCAACTGTGATAGTCTAATGACAATCACTTAAGCAAAAGATGACAAATTTTATTGCAAAATCAAGTATATATATATACTAAGTATAATTGTTTGAAAGATATAGTTATATAAGGAGAAGTGAATATGAACGATATAACTACAAATGATATAACGTCATACACAGTAATTGATAAATATTTCTACATGTATTTTTATTCATTGTATTATCATGTCTAATTGCAAAATATATATTAACATTGTTTATTATATGATAAGAATTATGTAATACTCATTTGTTTGAAACATTTTGCATATGAATCAAAGAGTATGTAAGACAAATAAGAGATTGACCCTCTCACATGAGAAATTGCCTCCATTATTTGTAATAACCAGAGATAAAGCAAGTTTAAAGTTTATTATCTAGGTGATAATTAAGAGCATAAAGCTTAAACCATAAATGTTGCTTGAGATAATAAATCAAAAGTAAATTAGTTTAGAGTGATCAAAATGGTTATTATATCTGTCTTATGTTGCCATATAAGAGTTTTAAAAGATAAATTTTGGAAAAGACTAGTGAACTTAAGTTAAATAATAAATATGTTTAAACTGACATTTATAATGTATTTCATGAAAAACAAACACTCTAAATAAAAAAAGTTAGTATCTTAGCATATGACCCTTATCATATACAAGTACGATTGTGAAAATGAATCAATGTAAGTCATAAATCTCAACTTAAATAGTGGGAGACCCTAGAGATTAGATGAGCTTCATAGTATACCCTTATGGCTCTTATCTGAGTATTAAGAATAAAATTTAAGGTTAGTTATTTTAGAATATCACCAAAAGATCATGTGTGATGCAATCTTACGAGATAATTCTAAGAAGGTCATTTTGATTGGTGATTTACATTAAAAATTATATTCAAATGTGATATCTTTTCTTTGTAAAATAAATGAAAACAAATTACAAGATGATGAAATAAATGACATCAAAGAAGAAAAATATGTGATATATAACTTACGATATAATGTAATAAATCTATTTAAGGATTGATGTTTTAGTAGAGATGTCGTATATTCCTAACAGATTTATGACAATGCAGTTTCATCCTCGAATTATTAGATAAGTATGGGAAATGTAGAATTTCAATCGAATGAACTCATCGTATGTAAGTAGGAGATGATAAACACAAACATATATAAACGAGCTAGTTGTTCTTTTAACTGCCAAATTTTTTTAGTCAATGAAAATAAAAATTAACTTTCACAAGTGATTTAATCAATGGTATATACAAGTTGATCCTACGATCTTCACTAATTTTGACAGTAAGATTCTGCTATCGTAGACACAATCTTTGAATCATATATTGACAGACATACTGTGAAGTCACAGATACGGATAAAGCTTTTAAGTTTGCAGAGGATAAAGTTACAGTGGCTTAACCTTATATACGGTTGGTAATTAAATGAAAATTGAAGATTTTAAGCAACAGTTTAAAGAGGAAAAAAAAAAAAAGAATCCCATAATTGAGAGAGGCTTTGGGTAGAATGTGTGAGTCGAAGCAGTAGATGTTGTGCGATGATTGCATACAAGCTAGTTGATGTTGTCATATGTCCATAACCACTTAAGAAAGTGGTTCTTTAATGCCCTCTTCTTTAGCTTTCTGATATTGGATATGCCCATTTTATGTCCAAATGCACCACTTGAGTTGCCAAATAAACACAGTGGTTGCAATACGATCTTGTTTTGATCTTGTGGTGCTGATGAAAGTAGGTGTTAATTAATTATTCAAAGGAAAGGGTAACCGAGAAATTTCAAAAAACAAGGAAGGATTATCAAAATGGGACCGCTGAGGATTTTCACACCTACATAAAAAATTTTGAGACCCATACTAAATAATGGCCATTTATCGTTGTTTATGAGATGACAAAAGGTTAAGCTACAAGACTTTTTGTTTTTTAAGTTTTCTTCTTCTTTTGATATTGCTTGGATAAACGAAAATAAGAATTGAACTTCTGTGCTTTGGGTACAATTGAACTTCTCTCAGCACTTGCAATATACAGCTGAATCCATATTCATTCAAAGTGCCACCAGTTACATAGATTTGTTTATTTTATAGAGCTCCTGATGACCACTTCCTTCTTCTTTGTGAAACTGAAAAATGTTCATATACCTCCCTTGGGGAGCCAAAACCTTGTCAAGGTCCCCCCTATAATTGGATATATATCCTGGGAGTGGGACCCATCAGGGAACACGACTAAAGATGCTGGAATCGCCACGTGGCCTCCTCAAGCTGCTTCAATTTCATCTCTGTTCTTTAATTCACTCATCAATAAGAAGAAAATGTGAAACCTCTTGCATAGAAGGAGCATATTTGTTTCCCGCACTATAAATACACAAACTTATGCACCCACCATTATCCAGAGAATAACCAACTTGGCTCTCCCAACAACGACCTGTCTGCAAAGTTCAATGGCTGATTTTCCTGCAGATTTGCAAAGCTTTAGACAATCGCTTCCCTTCTTAGATATTGATCAAACCATGGAAACAATAACCCAATTCACAGACATGTTGGACAATTCAAGTTTGAATTGTCATAACTTCATGCCTTACTCTAATCACAACTTCTATACCCAACAAGCACCAGAATTTCCAGGGAACTTGACAGAAAATCTTCATGCTGTGTTCCACCAAAGCGGCAGCAGCCAGAACGTTATCCCAGTTTCTAAGCCAATTGGCTCTCCTGCAAATGAAAGTGAAACTCTTGATGGGAGGAAAAGAAAAGCAAAGGTTGTATCGGAAAGCAGTTCTATGAACTCGTCTCCACAAGTTTCTGACAGTGGGATTAAGAGGAAAAATGTAATCAATTCAAAGCAGTTCTATTGACTCTTCTTTTCTTTTTTCAAGAAACGTTACTGTTAATCTTGATTTCTGTAGCGTTACAAAGTCTGATGAAATTGGGCCCTATTTTCTGTGACTACAGCTACAGAGTTCAAGAAGAGGAAAGAGACTAAAGAACAATGATGAGGAAAAACCCAAGGAAGTTGTCCATGTCAGAGCTAGAAGGGGTCAAGCCACTGATAGCCACAGTTTGGCGGAACGGGTATATTTGGACTGAAAAACCAAATAACTTAGACTACTAATCTTTTATTGTAATACAGTTGAATAGTTAAATGTCATATCCTGCATTAGCAGGTTAGAAGAGGAAAAATCAACGAGAGGCTGAGATGCTTACAAGATATAGTCCCTGGCTGCTACAAGGTATGTGTTACCCTCCTCATTGCCTTGGGAAAAGCGTTAACCTTTACTTAAGTGACATATTCTGTACTGTTTATTGTTCGCAGACCATGGGCATGGCAGTGATGTTGGACGAGATAATTAATTATGTTCAGTCCTTGCAGAATCAAGTTGAGGTGAGCTCATACTGTTTGCTGCAGACACATCGTCTGAAAGGATTTATGACTCCTGAACTAAGATATTTAATTCTTTTCTTCTTGTGAATTCAGTTTCTATCCATGAAGCTCACCGCAGCAAGCACATTTTATGACTTCAATGCAGAGCCAGACGCCGTAGAAACATTGCAGGTCCTCACTGTTCATAAATCTTTTGGCTAAGTAGTAGGAATTCTTTTTTGGAAATGTTCAGTAAAGTTATTTTAATTTGTAAAAGTGGCATGGATAGCAGAGTACCAAGAAATCTTTGCATTTTTTTGACTAACATTTATGTTTCCATATATACAGAGGACAAAGGCACGAGAAGCAAAAGAAATGGAGAGATTGATGACAGAAAGATATGGAGGACATGGTTTCTTCCACTCAACATGGTCCATTTGACTTCATTTTTGGATGTTACAACACATGGAAATGTTCTGTTTCCCAATACTTTTGTATTTCCACGTATATATATATATTCATCACCACCTTATGCTATAACATTAGCACAAGTGGCCATTCTATTGTATACGTGTACAATTAGCAAAAACAGGTGTGAGAATTTAATTCTTATTCAACATTTTCCCTTTTATTATTACAATTTTGCTATTCTGAAACGTTAAAGGTGTAATCATGGTGACTAATCTTAATAGATCTATTGAAAGAGGGTCATATCTGAAACTTGACAAAGGGGTTAAGGAATTTTTGTTGGTAACCCTCCTTCCCATGATTTATAAAATAAAGGAAAATGTCCCTATTGGGTCTTTAGTCATGCAAGGCACAAGTAATAACCAAGTCATTGATTTTAGATAGGAGCAAATACAGTGATTCACTTGACATGTCCCCTAAATATGTGTTGTGTGGGCAATGAAGGTGATTGAGGTTGAACTGAATGAACTTTATAGGCCTGGTGAGACGAATTCAAAATGATGCTCATCATCATCGTCAGCGGCATGAACAAGAAGATACTTCTAAAAGCTAACCAGGACATACACAGTACTAAAAGTTCCATGTTGGAATTTTTTTTGGATAATGAGAGTCTATAGAAAACTAAAGAATGGAGAAGTGACAGTTGTCTTGGAAAAATTGTCCAGAGAAAACCACTAAAGACTACAGTAATTTGGAATATTAGGGTGATAATTTTTTCTTCTAACCAGCAACACATGCTTTAGGCAACTTGCAGGCAGAAGCAGTATCTAAGGAACAGCAGGACCTAAACTTTTACTGAAAGGACAGAAGCAATTGGCAGAGAGAGAACAATTCAAAGTGTACCTAGGAAGCTTGATATTAGAAGGAAAAAAAAGAAGAAGATGTTCATCAAATGACAGCTTATGGCCTTGTTTGGCAATAGCTGATTCTATTAGCTAATAGCTAATAGCTGATTATAACAGCTGATTTGACCAGCGGATTGCATTAGCTGTTTATTAGAGTGTTTGGTAAAATTAACTGTTTAGTATTAGCTGTTTATGTATAAAATGACATATAAGGACATTACTTTAAAAAAGTTATAATGACATGAGTATTATATTTTAATATTTTTTAAATATTTTTATAAGAATTTAAATTTTAAATATTTAATTTTACAAAAATTAAGTTTATAAATCTATTAAAAATATAATAATTATTATCATCATCATAAATCCAGAAAAATCTCTACTTTTAAATAATATCCGATCCACATTGAAGCCTCATCATTTACATAGTTACTAAAAGTATACTATTAATGCAATAAAAATAAAAGCACAAGAGTTCCTACTTGAGTAAATATATTTGAGATTGGAGGGCATATTTGGCATTGGAGTAATCAGTTAAGGCAAAACGCTGCCTCTCCTTAACTTGTTGGAAATCAGCTTATTATGTTGGTAAAAACAGCTGGTCAATATAGTCAACCAGCTAAATTGGTTGAATCAACTACTTTTTTAGCTGATAAGTTGGCCAAAGTGCTGGCCAAACAGGTCTCTCCATTCTCAGGACTCGAACTCGAGACTTCTAGTTAAGGGATGAGAGTGCTGAACTCGAGACCTCTGTTCAAGACATTAGTGTTAGGAAAAGTTTTCCTTCTTCAACTAATATGCCCTTGTTCAGAAAATTGGACCACATCTTCTATTCTCGTAACCTAATTCTTACCCTATTTTATTAAATCTCTTCTACATATTTATATAAGATCTATATAAATGTGTGGATAAAATTGACTAAAACAAGATTAGAATACCCTTACAGGTACAGAGAATTTGGTGTGTAAAAAATATGTGATAGAGTGACAGTTATTTTGATGTTTTAATCGTTCATTGTTATATTATTTTAATAATATATAGCAATCTGTGTAATTTATACATTTTCATAATAAGCATATTGCGAAGAATTGACGAGTTGGATAACTGGAAAATTATAGAATAAGTTCAGTAAATAATCTTAGATTGCTCTGTATGTCTGCTTCCATTCTTTAAAATACTTCTTTTACTTTTCAACGTTCTTATTCATTGTTTGTGATTTGTTGGATTGATTTTATTAAAAGGAGGTTCAATGTGATTCTTATTGAATTTAAGAAAATTAGAATCTGAAGAAGGGATTTTAAATCCTTTCCTTCTCGCTTTGAAATTGGCGGTTGCAAAAAGAAAAGAAAACAGAACCAGAAAAGTTTCAAATTTACTACTAACTACTAAAAAAAATAAGAAAAGTAGAGAGTGGAGAGTGGAGAAATTAAAATTTTTTTGACTTTTTCATATAAAAACAAGAAATCATAGATCAAGATAAGTCTCTATTACTATTATTACTTATATAGAAACAAAAATTTGGCTTTTTAAATTGCATTAAAAAGATCATATTTCTAAGATTAATTTTGTGAGTTTATATAATTTGAAACTGAAAATACTATATTAATTAGTATTATAGTGGGTAATAACACTTTTGATATGCTATTAGAGTTTATTTTAGACCATTTTCAAATGTTCGCATTCACATAATTGTATGTTTGTTAATAAAGAAATATAATTTATTGGAATTGTATACTTATAAGATGTTGCTTCTCCATAATAATTACCTGATGACATTTTCAAGTTCTATGTTTCCATGTGTCTATCTTTTCAATATCACCACCACTGATACTAGGGGAGATATGCTTAAAATATTCACTTATAAGAATCATCTGTTGTTGTTTATTGTTGCTACTAGATTAATGTCAAATCTAGTAGCAGCAAAGCTAAATAGGGTAAGAAGGACAAAAAGAATGATAAAGCCCTAATAAAGTTTAGTCAAGTCCATAAGGAGTAGAGGTATTACTTTTAAAATAAGGCTAGTCACTTTAAAAAAGATTTTTCAAAAAGAAATATATGGTTTAAAAAGAAATGTATACATTACGTTTTAGCATTTTCCAGATAGTCTTATTGAAGTACCTAATAATAACTTGTAGTTAGATTCTTATGCAACTATAAACATGTCACATGTTACATAGGAATTCCTTTCAACCTAACCTATAAAATGAAAAGTTCTTGTATATAAGGAACATAATGAAGCATGAATTAAGAGAATTGGGACGTACAAATTAATCTTGGAAACCGGATAATATTTGGATCTAGAAATGTGTCTTTTTGTTTCTAGATATAATCATAAGCTAGTTTATATTGAAGAGTTTACAGATATAGGATTTAACTTTAAGATTAAAAACAAAGTTTTTTCATTATATAAACACAAGTACTATTAAGGTTTTGGTACTTTTGTTGATTGTTTATATCACTTCAATCTTGGTGTTGATTTTGTCAAGTCTCCATTTCATGTTGAAAATAGTATATCTATTAAACGTAGCACACATAATAAGTATTCTACTTTCTTGTAGCATAAAAAGTTATGTCATGTATCCAAAGAAAGGACATTGAGGTTAGTGAAAAGTAAAATCTTATCCCAATTGAATTTTGCTAACTAGGATGAATGTGTGGATTATATTAAAGGTAACCAAACCAAACACATACCAAGGAATCCATCTACAAGAAGCGGTCAAATTCTTGAGTTGATATATACTAACGTCTGCGGTCCTTTTGATGTTTCATCTTAAGTATTAAAAAACATTTCTTCACTTTTATTAATGACTTCTCATAGTACTGTGACTTGTATTTGTTGTATGAAAATTTTCAATTAATGGACATCCTCAAGGTTTTCATTAATGAGGTGGAAAGTCAGTTAGATAGAAAAATAAAAGTTGTGAAGATTGATAAAAGGGGTGAATATTATAGTATGTTTGATGAAAAATAAAAGTAGTGAAGATTGATAAAAGTGGTGAATATTATAATATGTTTGATGGAAGTGTATAAAGTTTGGGTCTATTTGCAAAATTTCTTAAAATTCCGGCATACATGCATAATAAATAATGCACGATAAACCATAATAAAATAGTATAACTGAAAGGTGAAATCGTACTCTTATAGACATGGTTCGAAGTATGCTAAGTTACAACAATATACATTTATTCTTTTGGATGTAGTATTAAAGAATGTTGCATATCTTCTTAAAAGGTTCGTAGTAAGGCAATTTCTAAGACTCCTTACCAACTGTAGATAGAAGGGAAACCTAGTTTAAGATACCTTCATGTTTGGGGTACTTGACATAAACAAAGGTATATAATTCATATGAAAAGAAGCTTGATGTAAGGACCATTAATAGTTACTTTATCGGTTATCTCAAAATGTCAATAGGTATAGATTTTACTGTCCTAACCACATTATGAGAATATTTAAGTATAGTAATGCTTGTTTCATTAAGAGTGGTCAATTTAATAGGAGTATGGAGCCATAAAAGGTAGATATTTGATAAATTTAAGTGAAAATTACTACATTCAGTATGTCTCCTCAAGTTGTTATCCCTCTTAATGTATCAAAGTCAGACAATATGATGGAATAACAAATCAATATTCAAAACTCACAAGATGGATATATAGGTAAGAGTCAGCTAACGATGTGTAATTATAACCAATTCTTTTAAAAAAATCTAGAAACTAAATTTGTCCAAAACAATGTCATAAAATATGTTGTAATGTTATTGTCCCTAAAAAAACTCAACTTTGTTTCTTATACCATGTCCGTATATACATGTTGCTCCATACTAGCTGGCTTCTTTTTGTCTATCATTTCCTGTAATACATTTATAATATGAATTATAGTACCATTTTCTAATTACTAAATATTATAAGTTGCATTTAATAATATTATATTTTAAGTAAAGTATCAACAAAAGATTACCTTAATTTTGTACTTTAGCCTTAAGCTTCATACAATCTGCCTTCTTATGCCTAAACTTTTGGTAGTATTTTTATTTTCCTTTGAAACCCTCATTCTTGAGAGCAATGGAATCTAAGGCTACTCCTTTCCCGTTCCATTTCTTGCCCCTATTTTATTTCTTAAAAAACTTGTTATTATTAGTATTCTTTGAAGGAAGCCATTGCCACACTTCTTGTCCTTCCTTTTTTTATACCGTCCTCCTCCTTGGCACTAATCGTGGTCATCTCCTCTATAATTCATTACTCAACTTCACCTAATGGAACTAAGATGAGACGAAAGTGAAACCATGATAAACAATACAATTTAGTCCTTATCAAGCTCTATATTGATCATCTTAATCTTGTGATAGGAAGCTACAATTCTGTCATTATGCTCTCTAATCCCACTAATACATTTATAAATAATGGAATGTAGAATGCTTAAGAGCTTATTCTTCTTATTCTTAGAGAACTTCTTATACTTCTTGTAAGTGACTTCAAGAAATTCCTTAATATTCTCAATTTTTGGAATGTCAACACCTATAGATTCCTTTATGTGATTTATAATCATCAAATAACATTAATTTGAGTACCCATTCACTACAAAGCTTCTTAACACTAGCAAAAGTCTTAGAAATGGGTTAGGAGGAGACTCTTCTCTTAAGATTATATCTAATTTTATGATTGTAAAGTTCATCACGAGAGATGCAACCAATTATTTGTGATTAGTCCTACTAAGTTTTAAAATGGCAGGGAATTGAGGATTGTTTGGAGCTAAAGAAAAATCATAAAAGAAACATTAATACGTGTGCAATACAATATCATGCCATTCACTTTTTCTTTAACTTTCTTAAAAGATTTATAAAAGTGATCATCGAATGCTAGTGTCCATTGATAATAGAAAATATACTGTGCATTAAATATCACAATCAAATGCATCAGTCAACTATTAAAAGAATAGTAAATTTGTGTAGATTTATAATATTCAATATTTCTCTTCAGCAATTTAAGCGTCTTACTACATAGTAAACTTATTAATAGGATATTTTCGTTATTAGTGTGGATCTTAGTAAAAAAAATTGATCGATATTGGAAGAAAAAAGTAAATGAAATTATATGAATGCCTATACTTACAAAAGGTAAGTTCATAAGCTTACAATATTCAATTATATTCAAAACATGATAATAAAAAGTCAGCATAACAAAATGATAAATTAAACAAATGATAACTAGTAAAAAAAGACATAAAGTTATCCAAAGTATAACAAAGTTATCATGTAAATAGATGAAATATTCATTGTAATTAAAACATATAAAGAAACCTCTCTCAAAGCAATAACAATGATAGAAACTTTATTTATTTTTAGTGGAAAAAACTATAAATATTCAAACAATGATAAATTCGCAAATTAAGAAGGAACGTTGTAAATAAATACTCAACAACGGAAAAATGATAAATTTTTATCTGTGGAAAATTTGTAAGTGTTTAGTGGTAGGATAATTTTAAATATTTAGTAGTAGACTTGTTAATATTCATTAATAACATAATTCCAAATATTTGATAATGACATAATACTAAATATTCAACAATGACATTATTGTAAATATTTGATAGAGATATATCTGTAAATATTTATCCTTTAATTTTTAGATGAGTTTTTTGGCCCATAGGCAACTCACAACTTAACCTAATAATATATCAGTGTTAGAGAAATTATTCTTTACGATTTTAGAGGGGTTTTACTACGTGATCCATGACATCAATTTGCACAAAGAATTGTCAACAAGAGATTGAAGAACGAAAAATTTTTAGCTATGAAGAATTTCAAAACTACTCATATTTCAACCATTTTTGTTGAAAAACCTATCAAAAGAACATGTAATACTTATATGAATATTTGTTTTCCAAAAAGGGTATGCTTATGTTTACAAAAATTTCCAAAAGTTAAGTATGAAAAGAATGAAAATTAAAAAATTAAGAGGTAAAAACGTCTTCAAAACTTAAAAAATGACTCTGATTATAATGGTTAGTATTTGGGCGACAAATAATAACATTAAATTAATAACATGAACATGCCTTAACCGACTAAAATAAAATTCTATAAATTTGAACGATGTGAAAACAATGAGATTAGAGGAATAGCCTTTAAAGGTGATGAACATTGATTAAAAGACATGATTCTTTAATGAACTATTGCAAAACAAAAATTAGGGCTTTTAGAATCATATTCACCCGTCTTTTCCATACATACCACACAACCATGACTTGATCATATGTCATAAATACATAAAAGTACATCAAGTAGGATAAAATATATTTTATGATGGGCTATAAGTCTACGGAAAAGACTTGAACAAGATTGGCGAATGGACCTAAGCCCCATGACATATTTAGCAATATAATATACTTCCTATAATGTCTTAAATGTCATATACATATAATTAAGATGGTAATTGCTGTGAGATTATGCTAGCCCATACTAATCAATTCAATATTTTTAATATCTCTCAATCCTCCAATTTGGGTCACGAGATTAGAAGAGACGATGGATAGATAATTGTACAATTATGTATTTAAAATGAGAGGAAAATATGGAATTGAGGTTTTCTTTGTGATCGGGACTCACCAACTAATGGATATCACAATAAGAAATTAAAAAGATTCACATCAACATTATCGTAACACTTAACTATCGAAATTATGGGGTCAAAAGTTCCATTAGTTAGAGATTTAACTTAGATTTTTTGAAGTATTATAGTTCTTTTGTATATGTTGAAAAAGCTAATTTGAAACTTATTTGCACCAAAATTAAATTTAAATCACAATATTTTAAAGTGTTTAAAAACAACTCTAACGTTTGAAAAGTATTCAGTATTAACGATAAACAACTCAAGTTTGACCTGACCTGAAATTAATAGACTTGGCCTAAGTTGGCAAACTTTGGGCCTAACTCAAATATTTTTGTAGGCTTTACGCAGGGCTCATACTCGAGCTCCATGACCTGGCTAAGTATAAAACTTGAATATGTATCTATTATAACTAATCTAGCTCCCTGCTTCCCTTCTTGTCTCCATCACTTCGCACATAAACAACAAGCCTTCGTAGTCATCACATCTTCTCCTCACCCTCATACATAAAGTTAGCTTTTTGGAGCCCTGCTTGATGTGGATGTTGGGGTGCCTGAGCCTACCTGTTCAATTGCATACATACAAGAATGAACATCATTTATAATCCAAATGCCTAAGATATTGGGTTAACGGGTCTTCCTCGTATATATGCACTTTATCATTCTCATTCTCTTCCGATGGGGGATATCCATTCACATGTGACCATCACAATAATCTTCCCCTCACATGTAAGCCCCCTCCACATCAAGTACACTTCTCCTCGAAGGAAGCCTTTTTTTCTTTTAACATATTTGGGTGCGGCGTCACTAGAGAACTCAGTGCCAACTCTTTCTTACTCAACCATGAGAAAACCCGCAAAGTCATGAGAGATTAATTTTAGATAGTACATAAGCTCGTACCTGAACTTGCGTGTGCGAATGCATACATACAAAAATGGATACCATCTATAACCTAAAAGCCTGAGCTATTCGGTTAATGGGCCTTCCTTGTATATATGCACTTTATCATCTCATTCTTTTCTGACGTGGAATATCCACTCACATGTAACTATCAAAATAGTAGGTTCAAGATAGTTCAGTTCAACCATCTTATGTTTTGTTCGTTGGATTAAAAAAAAAGTGAGGTGTCAGTTTGATTTTGGTAGCACTGGTTTCTTGATTTCCTCCTCTTAAGCGTCTCTAAGCCAATGAATGAAGTTGTTTAATTAATGCTTCTTTTTTTAGGTTTGTTGGGAATTTAAATTGTAGAAGGAAAGATGATGAACAATAATGATGAAGGTAGGTTAGAACTGGAGAGGGAGATGAAGATGTTTTAGGCTGTTTGGAACATCAAGTTAGGTTGTGCGCATTTAGAGCCTTCTTACTTTGGACAGTCTTCAAGCTACTTGACTTGGCTTAGGCTTATGTAATACGAGCCAGACTTGATCAAACTTCGAATGAGTTATTGAATCCAGCTGGCTAAGATTAAATATAGGGTAAAGAATGAGTGAGTAGAGTGGGAGATTCAAATTATGTTACGGTGCGTTGTGGGCCGATGGGCCTTCGAACATATGAAAAAGGGCACTGATTTGTTATTATAAGTGGGCCATGATTGGTCCCTCTTTGTTTATAACAAAGCCTGATTATACAAGCGCAAAAAGAGCATTCAAATTTTGAACCAGGCTCGCTCTACTTTATCTTGGAGCTTTGCAGTTTGCACTTTGCACCCTTAAACTAAGAATAAAACCAAACTTATCCGACAACTAAATTACTTTAAAAGGGCAAAGATAAAGCTGAAACGTTAACGTTTCAGTAGAGGTATGTGATTGTGAACAAAAGGCATAAAAGGAAAAATAAAGGTGGATGATGGTACATTAGTTTGTGAAAGATGCGTGTTTTATTGGGTTAATCATCGTAAAGTGGAAAGCTTTAAAACATTAGCGTATGGGATTGTCTGTTATGGGCATGATTTTGAGGCAAAAAGAAACATACGCAGCTTTTCCCCATAAGCAGTTTATAACTCTGTAATTTTCTATTACACTTTGTCCAAGAACTCCACCTCGGGATGGTTACTGCTGCTATGATCTACTTATATTCACAAAACGGCATCGTAGGGGTTGCAGTTTTTAGATGTGGACACCTTTGATAGAACAAACACACGTACCAATTTTGCCCTTTAATGCAAGGTAAATGGGGTTAGTTTAGGAGATCAAATCTCCTTTACCATTTATATTGTTACTATCATATTTTATTAAATATGATCAAATCTCCTTTACCATTTATATTGAATCATATAAATATGTTGATGAAATTTAATAAAATTTGATTAAAACCGAATAAGTAGAACAGATAATTTGATGAGTTAATTTAGTGATATAATGAGTTATGATATTCATTTCATCTAGATTACTCTCTTGCTTGAGTGTTATACTGTTATTTTCTAAGAGTGTACCAAGGTTTATGTAATAATCAATTATTAAAAAAATCAACTAGTTCGGTCCGTTCAATAATAAAAAATTAACTATCTAAATTTTCAATTTAGTTTTAAACTTTTGGATTTAATTTAATTTAATTAAATAACTCTTTTTATTAAAAGCTTATTAATTTATTAATTAAACAGTCAATTTTTGTAAATAAGTAATTTATTATAAACTAAAATAAATCAATTAAATTTTATTTAACAATTTCTTTTTCAATTAAATTTTAATTTTTTTGATAGATAATATTAATCTCTTTCAATTACATTTCAAAATTTTAAATTTTATTTGATTTTTGGCTGATTTGATGATGATATATTATCAGTTGAACCTTTTAAACCTTAAACTTCTACTCTTACTTGTTTAACTTTCAGTCCAATTTTTAAAACATTGGTAATAATAATTTCTTTCTTGCTTAATAAGTATAATATAATTAGTTGTCTTTTATGTTTTGAAGTATCTGAGAATTATTTTTTTATTTTAATGGCTTAAAAATGATAAATAGAAAGAAATAAAAAATACATTGAATTTACAAATATTAATTAAATTAAATTTGACATTTAAATTTATATTATTATATAATCAAATAATTTATTCAAAATATATAAAATTTAAATTATTACATGCATAAACAATTTAATTAGTGGGTATTAAAAAAAGTTTAAAAATGGTTTCTTTGGAAAGATAATAAATTGATCACCTAATTCTTGTACTTTAATGGAATCCCTTGGCAAAAATTGGAATGGGTAGATCATTGAGAACTCAAAGAGAATTGCAAACAACATTTTTGATACGTTGTGCGTCTTGGAACTAAAAATAAGAGAAAGAAAGTGCCCCACCATTCTCAATGAACTTACTTGACAGTAATGTAGGGAAGATCGTCCTTCATTATTTTATATATGGTGGACCCACATGGTTTTCTTCCCAAGTTGATCCAGATGCCTATCATGCAAATGAATGGCCACCTTCTTAGCAACTAATCTTCTTTATATAACTTTTACATGTCCAAAGAGCTCTTTGTCAACTACATAACTTATTGAGAGAAGCTTTGTCTGCAACTCTTCCTTGTAGCTCATGCAAGGAAATTAAAGGTAAGTACTATACCTTCAGCAGCTTAGCTCCGGTTCTATCTCAGTTCCCTTTCCAATGGCTAAACATAAAGCCCCTAAAATACCCAACAAAGGGATCTATCAAAACCAAATACCTTTGTCTCAGAAGTTGGAGAAGAATCCTTCCTGGTTCGCAGTAAGAGGCATTTTCAACTGCAAATACCTCCAACTACAACTGCAGCAGCAGGAAGCAAAGCAACAAAAACAATCGCAGCAGCAAAAGCAAGAACCGGAGCAACAAAAGCAACTTCAACAACAACACCAACCTCAAACAAAGGAAAAGAAACATCACAAGTATCAAGAACAAGCTTTGGAGGAAACCAGCAAAAGATGCAAGAAGTTGAGGTGTTCAGGCTCTCTTTGTAATAACACAAAAGTCATGCATAGGCCTGAAATAGCCTCCCCTGAAATCCATAAGAAAAGGGCATCAATGGGCTCCACTAGTAATCACGATGCTTCAAGCAGATCCATGAAAACTCCTTTACGTGAGCTCAATGGGGCTGTTTCCACTACTAATTCTTCCCTCTCTGCACCTTCCAACTCACTGATTAGCGGCGGGACTTCCTTTAAAGGAATGCCGTTCAGAAGGTTCTCTGGTTGCTACGAGTGTCGAATGGTGGTTGATCCTGTTCTTGGAATAGCCAGAGACCCGTCAATGAGAGGTAGCATCTGCTCTTGCCCTGACTGTGGTGAGATTTTCATGAAACCTGAAAGCTTGGAGCTTCATCAGGCTGTTAGACATGCAGGTAATTAACTCGTTATTGCTTTAAAGTTTCAACCAACTTTGTACTTCTGATGTATCTTTTTCCACTTATCCTGTTTAAACCACTCATCTGTCTATCATGATGTTACCAAATATCCCAGTTTCTGAACTGGGACCAGAGGATACAAGCAAGAATATAGTGGAAATCATATTCCAATCAAGCTGGCTAAAGAAACAAACTCCCGTTTGCAAAATAGATCGCATCCTCAAAGTCCACAACACACAAAGAACCATCTCCAAATTTGAAGAGTACAGGGATTCCATCAAATCCAAGGCCACAAAACTCTCAAAGAAACACCCACGATGCATAGCAGACGGCAATGAGCTCTTGAGGTTTCACTCCACCACATTTACATGCTCTCTAGGCCTGAACGGATCATCCAACTTGTGCAATTCCATCCCTCACTGTAATGTCTGTAGTATCATCAAGAATGGCTTTAAAGAATCGACCACTATAAATGTCAACGGACATGGGATTTTAACCACGGCAACAAGTGGAAAAGCACATGACAAAGCTGAAATATCGGGGGATGGCGGTCTTAGTGATCACAAGAGGGCAATGATGGTATGCAGAGTGATTGCTGGGAGGGTTAAGAAGAGCATGGAGGGTGACATGGAGGACTACGACTCAGTCGCCGGAGCTGTGGGGGTTTACTCTAATTTGGACGAGCTTTACGTGTTTAATCACAGAGCCATTTTACCTTGTTTTGTTGTTATCTACAGTGGTTTTTAGTTACGTCCAATTTGAAGCGACCTTGTACTTGTTGCTTGATTTTGCACCAGCAATGCTTGAATGTCGATGCCATTGCTTGTAATCTTGGCGACCCTCGGGTCAGCGAGTACCAATAAGTTCGGCAGGTGCTACCAGTACCAGTACAGGACATTAAATGGTTATTGGGTGTATCGCACGATGTCCCGTTTACCAAAACTACGATTCATGTAAACGAGGCACAGCAGCAATTAATGGCTTTTGTTTTCACCCTAACCTTACTGAACTGAGATTCACCTCCACGAGACAATGTGACACTCCCGTAAATTCTGCTGTTACTTCTATATGTTACCCAAACTCTGGTCTGATCACTACTAGTTAATTTGTTTAGAGTACAGAAAAGACAGGCATTACCCACCTTCACATGACATCGTTTGAAACTAGTATTCCAATTTGTCATCTCGCATGGGATCTATCTGTTCAACCCACTGATTGTCTATGCTCCACTTGATGTATGGCAGAAAAAGATTCCTTGGTTTTAGTTTGTTCCATCTTAAGCTGAGCAGTGACTGACAACTAAAAGGCCCAAGACACTGACAAATCTCCAATTTCTTGCATGTCAATGTGTCGTTTTGCTTCAGGAAATGGACGTCTCGGAGCTGATTCCTGTGTCTGTGAGCTGGGGAAAGGCGTGACTTCGACGAGTCACAAATACTAACAGAGACCAGGCCACTTTTTTGCATATGCAACAGCGTGGGCTAGCACTTGTTCTCTGGCTTTGTTTTGTAGCTGGCTTGTATGGGCAGTCGTGCATTTTTGGTTTCTGCATCTGAAATTTCTCTATTATTTGACTCTTCTTTTGTACTCATTGTCTCATGATTTTGGATTTTCTTGAATCCAGACAAAAAAGGTTAAGCATCCCAGTATGAGCCTGATAAGCACTAACTGGGAAAAAATAACTGTGCATTTCACCATACATCTTGAATCTTGAGATGGAATCTAAAACAGTTTTATGGGGCTACTCAACCACTGGTAAATGCCACCAAAAATAAAGATATGTATGGTCTGATTAGTTGAGAGTAATTGGTCAGTGCTTAGCATACAAGACAATTTTGCTTGTCCATTATCCGCAGCTTCTGTGCGGTGCCATTAATTCTAAAGCCTGAAAAGGACGAGAAAAAGGATCACACATGCATAAAACGAGAAACAGAAGCAGCATTCCAAATGTTGGCTCTTGGTGAATTTAATATACTGTTGACAAGTTTTTTAGAAATTATGCTCTTTCAGCAGTAATAACTAAACACAAACTGTTGCACTTGAGGATGATAGGAAGCAGAGGAAAGAAGCGTGTTGCAAATCAAATTACCACTCAATGCACAGCCCTTGGGAGGAGTAACCGCACCCTGCAAAGCCAACGAGACTCTCTGATTTTGTCACCAAGTGAATGTAAGTTTGTTATGGGCAATAATGAGTTGTTATAGAATATTCACGGTGACAATGTTTATTACAAGTTTATTACAATATGATCTATTCATAACGTTGCATATGGCTGTTGCCTTAGTGGGTAGAGACAGATAATAAAACACAAAAATTTTGTGTCCAGCAGTGTTTAGTTGCAGATACTATCTATTTTTGTTCAGTCTCCAGTTCATAAAAGTACAAATTTTTTGTTGCTTCCAAAACTGTGGCACAATTTTCTTGTGCCTATCATAAAAACAAAACACGCGAACTGTTGGACAAAAATACCCCTATATTATTACTATAAATAACAAAAAAAGATATTCTTAATAAAATATAAGGTTTGAATGTATCTTTAATCTATTATGTAATTAATTATATGAATGCTTAGATGTTTTATTAAATTATTATGTACTAAAATTTCTAACTTGTAGGATTTTTTTATTCAATAACTCATTTCATTAAATTTTTAGATTTCTCATTTCATTAAATATATAAGTTCTTCATTTTATTTCATCGTAATTAAAAAATACAAATATGATTAAAAAATATTGATACAATTATAAAAATATTTACGTAATTCATTTTATTGTTAACTCATACAAATTTTTTGCTATTCAATAGCTCATTTTATTAAATTTTTAGGTTCCTCATTTTTTAATTCCTTATTTATAGATACAATTAAAAAAATACTAATACAAATCATTCGTCTTAAAATAATCAATGAATTATATATTTCCAATTATATTATACTGCAGGGGTTCTTTGGTCATTGATATTGTTTTCTATGTTTTGTCAAGTGTAACCAAACACATTTCTATCCTCGAAACACACAGTTTTATCTATTTTGTCCATTACAACTAAACACTTTACTGTCTCCAATTTTTGTTCTATTTTGTCTCCAAATTTTTGTTTCCTTCCGTCTCAGTACATGGATCACAGTAACCATACGCAACGTAGAAGAGTGTCAATGTTGTCTTTCCTTAAGTGGGCCCAAAACCCACGATTCCCAAAATCACTGGTGCTTTTTGAATCTCCGATAGCATTGAAACCTTTTCTATATGTCATTAGAATCTATGAAGAAAATTGTGTATAAATGATAAAAGATTGTTACTAGGCGTCTTTTAATTCTTCTAAAAATTTGGCCATAGAATGAATTGTTTTTTAAAATTTTGATTTCTTATGTTTCGGTCATATTAATAATATTTTGATATATAATCAAAATTTTGATTTTAATTTTATCGTATGGATGTATTATTATTATTATTATTATTATTATTATTATTATTATTATTATAAATGACAGTTTGATGAAAATTAATTTGTTTGTCACCAAAGTGGCCAAATTAGTTTTGAATGTGTGGTTATATAATTTATGTATCTTATGAAATGCTATTATCATAATTTTATTAGTTGATAGAAATTAAGAATTTTACCCAAAGGTAAATCAATGTTTTATAACGAATAAATATGAAGAAAAATTGAATACTCTTGTTACATATGTATAGTTATCCAAAGATGCTAGATGTATTTAATAAAGTTTATTTAATCTTCTTACAAAGTTTAAATAGCATTCTAATGATGGTGATGATATGTATTGTTGTGTTTACCCAAAGGAAACCTACAATATATTTAATGTACGTGCTTCTTGTCTGAATCTGTTACTTACAGAGCATTTATATGTTTGCAGTTATTAGCCTTCACTCTCAAGCTTCTTTTGCTACCTTGTTCATTGGTGTGAATTTCTCTGAATGGAGCGAACAAGTCACTCTCCATTTCGATGCTTTGGATCTTGACTTGGCACAATTAGAAGATAAGCCTTCTGATCCTTATGATACCAGTATAGAGGCTGAAAAGGCACACTATAAGGCTTGAGCAAGGTCTAACATGCTATGTTTGAACTTTATGTGAATGACGATTGCCAACCATATTAAGTCTACTCTTCCTAGAACTGAAAATCAAAATGATAAAGATTTTCTTAAAGATAAGTTCTGTTATACCGATAAGGCCTTTGCAAGGACACTTATGGCTGAGCTCACGACCATAAAGTTTGATGGGTCAAAGAGTATGCAACAACATGTCCTTAATATGACTAATATCGCAACAAGACTTAAGACACTGGGTATGACTCTGGAAGACTCCTTCTTAGTATAGTTTATTATGAACTCACTTCCTATCATTCCACATCAATTATAACACATTAAATGATAAGTGGGATATTGATGAATTGTCTAGCAAGCTTATTCAGGAGGAAGTGAGATTAAAGAAACAAGGAGTTCATTCTATTAACCTAGTGGGTCAAAGAGCTGGAAAGAGACTCAAACCAAAGACCAAGAATTTTAAGAAGAAAAGACCTGCTAAAGTTCCATAGGTTGCTAATAGTGAAAGGAAGGGACAAAAGTTAGATAAATGTCACTTCTGTAAGAAAGAAAGACATTATCAGAAAGACTACCTAAAACATAAGGCTTAGTTCAAAAAGAAAGGTATACATTATGGTTCTATATACTTTGAATCAAACTTATTTGAAGTTCCTTTTAATACTTGGTGGTTTGATTCTAGTGCCACTACTCATGTTTCCAATGTTATGTAGGGATTCCTTACAATCCAAACCATAAGTCCAACTAGCAACTTTCTGTTAATAGGGAACCAGATGAAGCCCCAATTGAAAGTGTAGGGACTTACAGGCTGACATTAGATACTGGGCATCACTTGGATATATTGACCACTCTCTATGTACTTTCAATTTCTAGAAATTTAATTTCTATTTCTAGACTTGATGTTAGTGGATATACCTTTAAAGGTGGACATGGTTGTTTCAATTTATATAAGAATAATTCCTTTATTGGTTATTGAATGTTTATGGATGGTTTATATAAATTGAAACTTGATGATGTTTTTTTTGAATCCCTATTTATTGGTAATCATAATGTTGGAATAAAATGTAGTTTGGCGAATGAACATTCTAATTACATATGGCATAAATTTTTGGGTCATATATCCAAATAAAGGTTAGAAAGATTAGTAAAGAATGAGATTATACCGAATCTAGATTTTACTGATCATGGCTTATGTGTGGAATGCATTAAGAGCAAGCAAACCAAACGTAGAAAAAAAGGAGCCATAAGAAGTAGTCAGCTTCTTGAAATAATACACACTAACATTTATGGACCTTTTAACACTCCTTCCTTTAATGGAGAAAAATACTTCATCACCTTTATAGATGATTTTTCAAGGTATGGATACATCTATTTGCTGCATGAAAAATCTCAAGCTATAAATACCCTTAAGGTGTTTGTAAAGGAGGTTGAGAGGCAATTAGATAGTAAAGTAAAAATTATAAGATTCGATAGAGGTGGTGATTATTACAAAAAGTATGATGAATCTAGATAGTGTCCTAGTCCGTTTGCTAAGTTCCTTGAAAGTCATGGCATATATGCACAGTACACTATGCGAGGCACATCGCAACAAAATGGTGTGATAGAAAGGAATAGAACATTAATGGACATGGTTAGGAATATGATGAGTAATTCCTCATTACCCAAAAATTTATGGATGTGTGCACTTAAAAATTGCTATGTATATGCTAAATAGGGTTCCTAGTAAGGCAATTCATAAAACTTCTTTCGAGTTATGGACTGAAAGCAAACCTAGTTTAAAACTCCTATATGTTTGGGGTTATCCAACAGAAGCAAGTATCTATAATCCATATGAAAGAAAATTGGATTCTCGAACAGTTAGTGGTTACTTTATTGGTTAATCCTGTAACATCCCGTTTCCAGAGAACGGGTCAGACCAAAGGAACGGGTCCTGATGTGGTAAATTACCACATCTCATGCTCATGCAGTAGTGAATAGTGAGATATGTGCATATAAGAGT
>JAOTAY010000006.1:22356329-22379405 GCA_025629805.1 Erythroxylum baracoense | reverse complement strand
TTCAGCTAATAAGTTACTATCCAAACGGGGCCTATATTGTCTAGTGTCAGAAAGACATGAATGGATAAAAAAAGAAATCCTATTCGTTTTTTTGACGTTGGTGAGTAGTAGTAAAGTATGATGTTATAACAGCCGAGGCCCTAGAAGCAGGATTGGAGCATGTTTTTGTTAGGATGTTTTAACTCTATGTTATTTAATTTTGTCCATACATTTGTGTGAATCCTATATAAATATGTAGATAAGATTTTATTAAACAAGGTAGAAATTAATTAACAGAA
This sequence comes from Erythroxylum baracoense, assembly GCA_025629805.1. Classification (NCBI taxonomy): domain Eukaryota; kingdom Viridiplantae; phylum Streptophyta; class Magnoliopsida; order Malpighiales; family Erythroxylaceae; genus Erythroxylum; species Erythroxylum baracoense. The sequence goes on along the minus strand of JAOTAY010000006.1, from coordinate 22,379,127 downwards.
AGAGAAAATCTGATCCTTTTGAGATATATTCACGCCAATGAAATGAACAAGAAGGTAATTAACATGTCATTTGTCAAATCTACGTGGACCAATAGAAAATCAGTAGAAATTATGGATCCCTTGCATCATAGTGGACAGTTAAGATCATAAGGATGCTGCCAATTCATTAAAGCCATGATTGGAGAGTGAGAAGTTTTTTGCTTGTTTGTCTGTTGGTGTTTTTGGCCCTTTGAAGAGTTCCAAGGCGAAGATGGATAGATTCGTTGCATCCAAAAAGAAATTGAGAGGTAAAATTAAAATAAAGAGCAATTTAAAATGGGCCACGGTATGCCTAAATGAGAATGGGCAGTGTGGGCACTCCAACATAGATAAGAATTGGACGTGTGTGCATATGTATATCTTTCTTCTTTGACCCGCTTTTGACCAAGTCTTAGCTTGTGTCATCTAGCATGCATGAACAAAGAGGGAGAAAGGGGCGGGCTTGGGTCCCATAGTAACTGAATCGATAGTGCCAAATATTCCCAGTTTAGATTAAGTGAAGTTGGAGAGAGGGAGATAAGGAGAGAGGGAGAGGCGCAGCAACAAAATATGGGCAAGTTCAAGTATCCAACTACAGTGGGCTCAGGGAATGAAAGTGGAAAGAGGATGTCAGCCTGTCAGGGTATCGATTGCCTCCTCCTATGCCAATGGTGGCTCAAACAACAAATATATTGACATAGTTGAATAATTAATAATTCTGTTACAATAAGCCCTTCTTTAATCATCAACGAAAGATTAGGCAAGACCAGAAATCATCTGATCTTTCACTATGATAACAAATTAATTAATTCATGGTGATTGGACTCTATCTTAAGCAACCAGAAGAGAGAATCTGCATTGGATGATACAAATTGTGCTTTTCTTTTTTGAAAGTAAATCGAGAAGTTGAATTCAAACTAGTTCCAAAAAAGTTACACCAATATAACCAAGGAGACAATAGCACCACTAATGGTGTTAAAGCAATAAAAAGAAGCACATATTCCTTAACCATGAGATGACAATCACGTGAGATCCTTACACCCTTACTCCAAGTTTTATTGATTTATCAAGTTTGTACTCATAGTTGTAATTAGGTCTATGGCTGTGGCTGCCTCTTTATCTTACCAATATGTCTTTTATAGATGAGCTTTATACTGGTTTGGATATCTCCAAAGATCCTCTGATTCCTTTCCGTCCACATCATGTAAACTAATACTCCACTATGATAAAAGTAGAAATTGACGATGGAAAATTACTAACGAAGCAAATACCGTATGAAATTAGAGACAAAAAATAATTTTCCGTTCGTAAAATTGTTAAAAAAATTTGAAATTTGCGACAGACACAATATTCATTGGTAAAGATGGAGGAAAATTATTCTCGCAATTTTTCCGACATAATAGTGGTGGCCGTCGTAAAAATAGGTGGCAAAATAAGCATAAGGTGTATCGATGAATGAGTATCCGTCGGTAAATTCCGTCAGTAAAATTTTAAGTTAAACATCATCGTTCATTTCAGCTTCAACGTTTTTAAACAAAAGAAAACAAAGTCGTTTTCGTCTCACCTTAAACTTACCCGAAACGGCCCCCATTGTCCATCGTCTTCCCTCCTCATTTTCATTTCTTGGTTTTCTTCTTGTCGTCGTCGGTCTTCTCTCGTCCATCGTCCATCGTCTACATATACTGCTTTGCTCTCATCCATTGTCCATCCTCGTTATTTAAGTCGAGGTTAGTCGTATACGAACGTCAGTTTCATGGATGGGTTTACGAATGATGGTTTGAGTATTGATTGTTGCAGTATTGTGTGTTTTTTGAACTGCGGTTGGTGAATAATATGTTTGAACGTATTTTTGTTAGTAAAAAATGGAAAAATATAGCAGTAGAGATGAATTTCAGGTTGCTTATCAATTGTTCGATGAATTGTCCTTCTGAACAAAATCATATGTTGTTTTCCTAAAAATGAGAAATTAGTCATTTTTTAGCGTATTATGTTTAATTTTTCTATTTCTATATATTTTTATTTTAGTTTCTGAGTGTATACATAATTCTATGTTGAGATTAATTGTCAATAGCTAGGAAGTTTGAGATTTTAAACACAATAGTTAGGAATCAAGAACAAATGGAACTTGTAACTTTCTGAATATATTCTTGCTACTTGTATCTTGCTAAAAGCATTAGTTGGTGATATCATTATAGTGATGGGATAATTTTTTTATAATTAATGAAATTTTATTCAATTTCCAAAAAAACAATTGTATGATGCTTGGCCTTCATCTCAACGGCAACTTTAACTTCACTAATTGGTCTTCTTGTTTACATATTTGTAGTTTGTAATAATTAGTAAAATATATGGCACATAAAAGGTCTTTAAGAGGTTTTCAGTCCTCATATAAAATTTGATTCTTTAATTCTTTTTAGTTGTTAACTATCTTTTGCTTGCTTTTTAAAAGAAAAATATTAAATGTGTAAATTAAGATGTTTTAATAATGAACAACTTGTCATTTATGTTTTAGTAATTTATGTGTGAGTAGGTTATGCGATCAATTAGTTTAGATATGTTATATATTATCGTAAAAGGACTTAATCTCTAAATTGTATTATACCATATTTTAATATAATATAGAACAAAATATTTTTACTTTAAATATGATTATGGCGATTCAATTTTTAAAATCCTAATATTTAAAGTGAATATATAGATTTTAAGATCTCAAACTGTATTGGATAGTGTATAACCTTAATTGTGTTCACATCCTCTAACTTAGGAAGTTTTATCAAAATTCCCTATCTTTTATAGGTTAATACATTGGTGAACCTTTTTGGGCTTGTTATATATTTTAGCCTTTTTCTTTGTATCCCTTTTTGAAAGAACCTTGAACCTAAAATAAAAATAATTGCACCTTAGTTCATGAATAGTGGAGTTTTTATTTATGATTTGATATGGTTGTTGGTATGCAAAAAAAAAAAGTTTATATGAGATGGTGATTTGTAGGAAAAACGCAATATAAAAGGGAAATTTATGCCAAATAAAATAAAAATAAAAGAAAAATAAAAATAAGAAAAAGGTTAATAATTGAAAATTAATTGACATGGATTCTTTTATTTGAAAAGAATGAAGGAAAATAGGTTGTTGCAAATATATAAGGAGTCAGCGAAGTAATTTATGGATATATCTATTGATTTAGTTTCTCTTTCTCTAGTAACTATTAATGTTTTTTTCTCATATTCCCCTTTCTTTATTAACCCTATGGCCTTATTACATCCATGTTCAAATACCATTTACTTTTTCTTATACATATACATCCATTTAAGTAGTGGAGATTAGTTGATTTTCAACCTTATGGTATGTTCAATTTCATAAGAAGATGATGAGAGTACCTTACCAAAATTTCCAACACTTGTTTAAATGCGTGATTTCTTACGAGGATGTGTCAATTTAAAGTGTTTGAACTTTATGAAGGAGGTATAATGTCTTTACATTGCGTTTATAAGAGCATTATATTAAATACAAAATTTTATTTTTTGCAGACCCAATTTTGTGTTAAAGAGCGTCGCTACTCGTCCAAACTCATCCTTCTTCATTATAGTTTGTGGTTGTCCGTCCATCCAAATAAGTCGTCCAACTAATGTCTACCATATATTTTGCTTTAATAGTACGAGGATTTGTTTTTGGATTTTGTGTGAATGCAAAGGAGGTATTAATTTTGTGTTGTTATTTAGAATATTCTTATAATCATCGATAGGTTTTTATGTTCTTCTTTAATAGTCTAAGTATTTATGTTTGAGTTTTGTTTGAATCATTGATGAGTAGATATATGAATTACAAAATTATTTATTGTATGTGGAATGAGTTTGATCTCTTATGGATGATCCAATGCTAAATAACCCCTAGGATGAGATATAGGTTAGAAACCTGTGATGTGGCTCTCATGAGACTTATCAGTGTAAAATTCCATGGGCTAGGAGTCATAGCACGACTTGCTTTCTCGATTCATATGGTGTAACAAATCAAATTGTAGGTGATTAATGTAAATATAGTTATCTTGGTTTTGTATATTGTTGTTTAGAATATTGGTAGAATGATTGACGGCTAGATGCATGAATTATATAACTATTTACTACATGTAAAATAAGTTTGTATAATTGTGGATGATTTGAGGCATAATGAACTCCTAGGATAGTATGTAGGCTCGAAACTCGTGATGTAGCTCCTATGAGGCTTATCGGTGAAAAATTTTACGAGTCTAGGAGTCACAACGAGAACTTGCTTTCTCGATTCATATGGTATAACAATGCCATGTACCATAGTGCTTGCTTGAAATCAAACTTTGGAAATCAACTTGTAGGTGATTAATGAAAATATAGTTATCTTGGCTTTGTACGTTGTTGTTAGGAATATTGTTAGAATGATTGATGGCTAGATGTATGAATTACATAATTATTTGTTACATGTTGAATAATTTTGTATAATTATGGATGATTTGAGGCATAATAAACCTATAGGACGGTATATAGGCTGGAAACCCATGAAGTAGCTCTCATAAGGCTTATCAGTGAAAAATTCCAAGAGCCTAGGAGTTACAGCGAGAACTTGCTTTCTCGATTCTCAGGTGTAAGCAATGTCACGTACTATAGTGCTTTTTAAAATTAAACTTTGGAAATCAACTTGTAGGTGATTAATTCGATCATAAATACTTGAGCTCATATGGTGGAATAGGTTAGTTTCAATATAAAGGAGAAATGGTCAGAGACCAGCAAAAACTTAGGGGATATTATGTAAATGAAAGATTAAATGTTTTGTAAACTTAAGGGGAATGAAGGATACTAACTACGAAATAACTTTTTTAAATAACAATTTTGCATAAATGAGTAATATTGGTAGATCTTGAATGTATAGACGATTAACACCCAATGGTTTCATTAATCCTGAGTTTGTTGAGGGAGTTGAAGCTTTTATTAACCATGCATGTTCTTAGCTTGCATATATGGATGACTTAAAGATCATATGTCTATATAAAAAATGCAAACATATTTGTTTTCTTCTGATTGATGAAGTGAATCTCCATTTGTTAAGAAAACGATTTGCTCCAAATTTTTTTTAGTGGACAAGATATAGGGAGTCATTAATTTGCAGCACCTCAAAGAGTAATGAAGTAAACTCATCAACATATATGGATGGGTTTGAAGGGGGGACTAGATTTATAAAAAATAATATGGTGCAATTGAAAATTCTTACATCCAAATGGTTTCTCCCCATGGGAAAAAAGGTATTATGATTCAAAGGAATTAGACATTCCCGGAAGGCATATAAAAAACTAGAGTAGCGAGAGACGCAATCAAGGACTCAAAGTTTGTCAAAGTCTGGATCTGTCCCAATGCCTTCTATCGCTTTATTTTGGATTTTTCCTGTAAGTCGAGACATCTTGATCGCCTGAAAGTGCCTTCTTTCATATCAACAGGTGGTCCACCCCAAGTCATCTTAATAAAAGACTTGAGCCTCCAACCCTCCCTTCCTACAAGGCATGAGTCTTTCTCCAAATGAATCTTGATTACTTTTTGACTCGTAATCCCGTATTCATAGTCTTAGTGTTGAATCTTCTATTTCTAGCTCTATGTATTGGCTTTTACTTTTGGTGGTCTTGCCAGCATTGCAGCTGGTTATACCTTTCAGGAAAATATAGAAAATCTTGAAAAAGAACCAAACTCACTTGGAAAAAAGTTTTTTGATTTACTACATTTAGCATAGAGGCTAAACTTATTGGTCCAATTCAATATCGATGGATGTATATGTTTGATAGGTAATTATAGTTGATATTTAAATTGGAGTCATAACATGTTTTAATCACAGAATTGTAATAACCTTATTTGTAATGTAGGTACTTACATCACTTGAAGAAAAATGTTAAAAACAAGGCTAGAGTTAAAGGTTCAATATGTAATGCTTATTTAGTGGAGGAAACAATTACATTTTGTTCACATTATTTTGAGTCGCACGTGTACATAAGAGAAAGAAAGTTCCTTGTAATGAAGATGGGGGAGGAACAGGTGATGATGATAGTAACTTATCTATTTTCACATATCCTGGACGAATATATAAACGACCAACAAGAAGAATGTTAACAAAAGAAGAAAAAGAGGCTGCCCATGATTACATTTTATTGAATTGTCAAGAAGCTCAACCTTTTGTGCAGTAAGTTTAAGTTGATTTTGAAATTAATTATTTAGGTTTTCGAATTTAGTTTTGTTCACAAATAAAATACATAATAATGCTTTTAGATTATATGAGAAATGGTTACGCGAGCTAATGCCCGAAAAAACACAAGATGGTATTAATAAAGAAGTTGAAAGACACTTTTCTCGATAGTTGGAGAAATATGTAAGTTTTCACTTGTAATCATTAAAACAGTTGAATTATCATATCAAAGTGATTAGATGACATTATACTATTTAATATGATAAATTGTTTTTTGTGTAGGCCTAAAAAAATCCAATAGAGAATAAGTTCATATGTGATCTTGCAAAAGGACATTTGCGAACTGTTATATATTGAATTTATATTATTCTATTATATACTGGAAAATTCAATAAAATGAGATTTCAGGTTAAAAATTCCAAAAAATAGAAAACATGATATTATGCGGCCAAGGTTCAAGTTACTACAATTAGGAGAAGCTAGTGCATTTCTAGGGGAAACATTAGATTCTATAGATGCTACTGCACATCCAGATGAGGCATCACCTTTTGTACCTGCTGTTGTACCATACAGCAGCCGTGCTACACCATCCACCAGCGCTACACCATCCACCCCCTATACCAACAAATATATTAGGGGTAAACGTTGCTGATGAAGGAGGCGACCTTCAGGCTAGAGCTAAGGGAGTTGATGGAAAAACGTACATTACAATTGTCAACGATTTGTAAGTAAAATTCTAAAAATTTTGTAATACATGATAACACCATAAGTTTATGTTGAAGTTATAGGTTTTAATTTGAAAATGATCTAAAATAATTTATATATTATGCTGGTTTCCTCTGGAACATGCTTAAGAAATATCTCATCCAAGTTTAAAGAGAGGATAGATCTTGAGGGTTTTATATGGAAGAATGTCTCTTGGTCAACAAAGTATTTTTATTATCAGGTTTTTTAGATACACAAAACATATTCTTTAATCTTTTTTATTTTATCTAATTTTATACATTAATTAGATAAATATTGTCATTTATAAGTATTTATAGTATGTTTTTCTTTTTTCAGAAAGAATTTTTTTAATCCAAAATTTGATATTGTAATTTACAATATATGGGAGAGGCGAGCTCGTACATATTATAGAGACTTTCTTGCTTTGATACACAAGAATGGTGTACGACCACTATATATATCTGAAGAAATATGGAGTCATTAGCAGCAGTATTAGGCATCATTCGAGGCAATATCTATTTTAGAGCGTAATTATGTCAACATAAGTGGAGGACTAGACAGAAAGAGTTTACCTGTACACATTGGAGGATCTTTGACCCGCCAGGAGCATGCACTTCAACTTGTAAGTATCAGAATTTTACACTTATATCCTGATTTTTTAACTTTGATATATGAAATTTGATTTCAATGTAATTTGACGTATGAAATTTAAAATGAAAATATATGTGCATTATAGAGAATAATAATGTTATAAATATCTGGTGCCATTAATGGTTGTGTTGTTGAGTTAAATTTTTTTGTCTAACAGGGGGTAAATATCATAAAAATAGAGTACATTTTTACCAAAATTTTTGTAAATTATAGTTCACTTATAGTAATTTATTATGATGCAAGAAAAGTCTATGGGCAAGGAGCCTACACCATGCCAACTCTTTTTGCACACTCACACCAAGAAGCATGATGGTGTGACCTTTGTCAATACCCGATGCAGATAAGTTCATATATGTAAAATCTATACTTTAATATTAATTCTTAAAAAGTATCACTTATTAACATAAACAATTATAATGATCGAACCAACTTTAAGAAAGCGTTAAACGACAGTTTCAGAACTCTGAAGTTGCCGATGAGAGTCAGGCGTATCTTCATGCAATGGGTGGCAGGGAACGTCGTGGAAGGATTTTTGGCTTACGTTCATTTGCGAATATATATCATTCACAATCCTCCACATCCACTACCGTTGGATCTAGTAGGCAGTCCGCGTCAAAAGAGAGAGTCCACCAACTTTAGAGCACACTAAAGATGTTGATGGAGTGCATAACTCAGCTCTGTAAAGAGATAGATGGGTTGAAGGGTAAGGACAGGAACTCATTGCATCAATTAGAGCATCCACCTCCACCACCTGCATAGCTTCTGGACAAGTGAATGTAATGATAGTCTGCTACTCTTAAGTTTTTTGTATAAATTCTTAATTGATAGTAATTTTAAGATACTTATTCATTTATATTATAATTTTTTATTATACCATTCAGGATAATGTTTATTTCAAAATTTATCAATCAAGGTTATATATTATTTACAGAAATTAAATGCACAAAATAATCATAATATTATCAACACAAAACTCAGGTAGGAAGTGAGCAATAGTGGTTAAAATTTATCATAATCAAATTTCCAGACAGAAATACAATATTCCATCGCTAATTGTAGTTACCAACGGAATATATCATTCCGACGTTAAGTTATTGATGAATAAATAACTCCGTTGCTAAGTTTCTGATGGAATAATCTATTCCATTGGTAAATTTTTAGCCACGGATAAGATTTTCCATCGGTAAGTTTAGCGATAGAATGTTTTATGTCTGTCGGTGAATTTAGCAATGATAAGTTATCGATAAAATATTGTAATTCTATCAGAAAATTGGTAACAGAATATCCTAAATTTTTCGATAAATTTACCTTGATTTAGTGATAGAAATGCAAAATTTTGTCACTAAATTTACCGACAAATATACAAATTTTCGTCGCTAAATTTTACCTATGACCATTTATCCGACGACTCTTTCTGTCAATAATTTTCGTCGCCAAATTTGATTCCCAATGGAACATCTTTATTTTTCATCGATAATTTTCATCGCTAAACCTATTATACTTATAGTGCTCTAATAGCTAGCCTAAACAGGTTGATATTTCCCTTTATATGATAATTGAGTTTAACAACCCAAGAGATGGTGTTTTCCTATAGTGAACAGTTACATTAAAGATTACAGAGGGTAAGTATGTGATTGCAAAGTGTAACAGAGAACTTGCAGTTAAAGAAAAGGTGGTTCATATCTTCATTACTAACTTGATAGAGGACATAAGTAAAATCCACATAGGGTATTTTGAGAACATCTTTGGTACCTAATCTGTCTTTGACAGAGATCTAAAGGATAAAGAAAATGAAGGGGATTAGATTATGATTCCAAACCCTTTATGAAATTGGGACGTGATCTGATTCTATATATAGTTTGTTTGATTTTTTGATAGTCAAGATCACTTAAAATTTTATAACATGATTAATAAAGTATGAATCATAATTTGTACTTTATTTTGAAGTTTGATCCGTTTTCTTGTCGCTTTCCTCAGACTATTTTTTAAATCAACTTATCTCAACCACTATAGTCATAAAAGAGTCCAATCTCTAACGACATCCATAATATATGTTAAAAGAACTCTATAATTGTTATAGAGAGGGTTAGACAAAAAATGCTAGCTCCCTTGAAACCTAAACCTTTATAATACGTTTTACATATTTTATTAATTTAATTGAAATAAACCTTTCAATACAATTAATTTGAATCAAATACCAATTGGGTCCAAATAAGATCCAATATCTCATATTGGTTCTTATTTATTAAATATCTTATATTTAATCATAAAGTTTCTTAAACTTTATAATCAAGTTTAACTTGGTTAAAACACTTTTTCTCTCTTTTATTCGTTCTTTATATGTGACCCATTATGTTCCTAATTATGTTAGTATTGGATATAAATTATAACACTAAATCATATTTAAGATTAGATAAATTAAAATATTTTAAGTTATCTCTAATTATTTAATTAAATAATTTATATCTATAGATCAAGATTGACATTTAGCAAGTCACCCAAATATTTAAGAATGTCAAAACAATTTTGACTAACTTTTCATGCATAATTTTTTTGTATAATTCAATACTTTTTTCATACAATGATCCGATTAAATATAGATTATGTAATTAATGTCTACTATATATGAGTCCAATCGTATTAACTCTCTACCATTAATATTTGATTCTATTATTGACATTTGAAAACTATTTTCAAAGTATCCTTTCATCTTAGTCAAGGATTTTTTGAATCAATACTAATCGAGAAAAATAGAACATTCTCCCTAACTAATTTAGGGTGAAGAATCTTATAATGATCATTCAACTACTTCTATATAGTTCATAATATATCTAATGACTATTGACTGAGCTACCATTGACTAGAATAGGTCACAAGTATTATCAAAATATAGAAATCCCTATATGATATATTTTATGATCTCAAATCAAAGAATTACTTTTACAATTATCACGATGAGAATTTTCATAAACATACAAGTAATTTTTTTAAAAAAATTAACTTATGGGGTCAGTTTAGTGAACTTGCTCTGAAACAAACACATACACATTTATTTAAGTATATCTATACTTTAGTCTATGAGATCAACTACTTCTTTTATAAGGAAGAAATATAATGTGTATTAGTCTTTTTACACTCTTTTAATATCCAGTCTTAATAAAACGATAACTAAGAACAATTTAGGGATAATTCATAAATATAATATAAATCTCATCATAATTTCATTTGCAATATAAGTATAAATATATATAAGACAAAGAATTCCTTTAAATAATTATATCATTAAAATACAACTAACTGATTGGTTATAGGGTATAAACAAATATTCTCCCATTGGTGTTAAGCCAACTGTTTAAGTATCTTATATCGTATCACTATATGATAATCTTGCTACTTCTGGAAATATGGTGAAAGAATTCAACAAGATTTTCTATAGTTAGTACTTGTTTAAATCTTTCAGTTTTTATCTCAACTATCATTGTAATTAAGAGAAACCACATAAATACATATTTGGATCTTTGATGAGACCTTAGCTCCTTTTACATGCCTAATGGATCTCATATTCAACAATACATTACTAACTTGAATAATGGTAGGAACTATATCAAATTCATTAAAGAACTCATCATCCAAATGTTCATTCCCACTAAATGAAAAATGTGTTTGGGTTAATTACCAATTAATATTATATTGGAACCTTTCCAGTCTCAAAATAACATTTTTCTCAATAAAATATAACTTAATAAGGATTTACTTCAAAAGTTAATATCCACATAACTTTGAACTCAAATGTCAACTTATACATATAATAATAAGTATCTTTAACTTTTCATAAGTATCAGATATGTCAAGTACTAATCTTCTTTGTACTTAGACTAAAATAGGTAAACAACTTACATATCTATTTCTATATATCTAATTACCAAAATTAAGTTGTTACCTTTTCATATCTAATACGAACTGTGCTTGGACAATTATATTTTTAACTATAAAAAATGTGAATTATTGTTCTCTCTATGAGCAATATGTTTCTGCATACTCCTACTAAAGAGGACAATATACTCCTATTAACCTTCTTGTAAAAATTATAAATTCACAATCAACTTTACAACAAACTCATTGAATTCATTATAAAAGTGAATGTTTCAATGTCTTATAGTGTTTCCATTATACATCAAATGGGTCAACAAATGCAATCGTTCCAATTAGATGTATTCTTATTAGAATTAAACTTCCAAATTTTATCTTACTCTCTCACTACTTATCTTAAGAACCATTCTCTTATAGGTGTCCATTTAAACAAAATATTTGTTCGATAGAGTCTGTGATATTATATCCAACCTTTTTGATATCCTATAACCTTTTATTATCCAATTTAGTTCTAAACTTATTAGATAATAAATGCTTCAACTAAGCATTACATCACAAAATCATTAGCTTCAACTCTTTAAAAGTCTTACCATTTCATATCTAATATGAAATTTTGTTAATTGATTTAATTAAAACTTTCAAAGGTAAGTTGTAGTACTAACTATAGCTATAGAAGAAATAAATATTACTTTATACAATGTCATATTGTATTTTCTTCCTTACACAATTTCATACTCTTATAGATTTTAGTTGTGGAGATATTTACTAAAGAATCTCATTCCATTACTACAACAAACTAGGCTATAGTGTATGCATAAAAATGTAGCCAATTTATCCAAAATATCACGCACGCCAATTCCACTTTTCAAAATAGTTTAGGTGACATTCTTTCAAATTATACACAAAGTAAAATTATTAGCTTCAAATTATTTTCGTACCAAAAATACCATAAATGCATAACTACTTGTTAACAAAAAGTCAATGTTTGTGAAAAATGTAGCAAATATTATTTGGTTACATTTTGTGCCATTGTAATTACAGATTATTTGCCATGTTTTCTATAATTTTGTAAGTATGTATTTTTAACTACAAGCATATGAAAATATAACTAAAAATGACCAAAAATTGTTTGCAACATTTTACTTAAACCTTTATAATTTTATACAAAAAGTTTGTTCTATTTTGATTTTTCTTATTATATTATTTTCGTTGTTATTTGGATAAATAATTTTTAGACGGTCACCATTTATTTGTTTATTTTTACTATTAAGTTAAGTGCTAATAAAGAAACTAAATATTAAGTTATAGAAAAACATTATTGATTCAAATGTCGACATATTTAATTTATGGTAAATTCATCAAATTGTATCAACAAAATTAATGAAAAATATAACACAAATATATGATACTTTGTTCTTAACTAAAATATTAAGAAAAATATGAGTATTTCTTATATTTTGAAAACAAAAAATACAAAAAAAATCATAAGTTAAAATGTGTCTAAATATAATGCCAAATATTGTAACAAAAATCTTGTCAAATATTCTATGATAGTATTAAAAGTGGTATATGCGATGAATGCCACTTGGCACATACTTAGGTAAAACAACTACTAACTTCTGGATTATATTATCTAATAAGGTTGAGAGTTACTAATGATTTTGGCAAAAAAATAGTTACATGATGTAGAGTACATTCATCATATTTCAAAGCAACTCCTTTAGCTCTCTTCACCTTAGAAATGATATTTCTACCTTCTCCATAAGAATTCCATCACATTCTCGCGTTCATAACATTATTGAAAGTAACTTCTAGTATTTTCAAGGTAGATGATTTGAAAGGCTCCAGATCTATCTACCAAACTATCAACTTGATTCTTCTACTATAGACAAGTATATTTGGAATTTAAGTTCCAATGGGTTTTCTCAAATTCCTCCTGCATTAAAGATCTCAAACCTCCTACCCTAGATATATCATGGTTCAATGTAGTATGGAAAGCATCCTTAAAGCCTAAAGTCTTATTCACAACTTGGCTAGTAGCTAGAGGTAGACCAAAGACAAAAGACAAGATTCATAGCTCTGTTAACACTCTTTGTGAATTCTGCAATAATGAAGAAGAAAGTATAGCCCATTTACTCTTTAAATGTGAATTCACATCCTCCATTTGGGCTAGCATTCAGCACACCCTAAACCAATATTGCTTTGAATATGGATGAAGTAAAATATCTTTCTATAGGAAATGGCAGAATCTGCTTAATTTTTAGCCTCAATTATGCATTTCATGTTATTTGGATGGAAAGAAATAAAAAAATTGATCAATAAAAGAGAATTGACAAGTACACTCTTATTCATAATTTGCATCGCCAGATTAAGGAAACTTTGGTAGCTTATCAAGTGACTGATTAACTAAGCCTCATATCAGAAGAAGGTGAAACCTCTAGTTCTAGCTTTTCCCTGAAATCAAATATATTGTTGTAACTTATTTTGTTTAACTCTCACTGTATCGTCCTTTTTTGATTCCTTTTATGGCTATTAATAAATATAATATTTTTTAAATCAAAAGCACAAATCTTTACACCTTCACCAAGGTTTCACTCAATGCACACAAGTGTTTAAGGTGAAAAGTGTAAGAACTCTTAAATTAATACATAGTAGAACTCTTAACCATAAACTTGCAATATTATCACATCTCCACCACTAATAAGTAAATAAAAAGCAAAAGTCAAAGGTCTTGATAGAACGATTTAAAGGGGCTTAGGTAAGGTATGATTGGAATAATAAATGGGTAATAAATTTTTGAAGGAAATTTACAAAACAATATTATAAGAAACTTATTTCTTCATATTATATTGATCCTTCATACTACAAATAAGCTTAAACATTATTTTTTAAAAAATCTATAATCATATACCAACAATTAAAGAAATATTGGGCCTTTTCAGATTTTAAGTTTCAAACAATCAACTAATGTAAAAACCTTTAGGGTTCAAATTAATAAAAGGGCTTCAAGAAAGATAAGGTAAAAGCTAATAATGGGGTTATAATTAATGAAAAAGGCTATGGCTCAAAATTGGTTACTCCTAAGGGGTAAAATATGGTAGGGTAATTCAAGAAAATAGACTAACAAATATTGAATCTAAATTCCTTTATCACATCAACGCTTCTAATTTATCAAATATGGTCTCAATATGTATAATAAAAGCAAGTTTTAGAATTATTCAACTATCTATGATAGCACATGAAAGAATAAAAGAGCTTAAATATTGATGTATTTGCTCTTAGGCTCAAAAGCTCACAAAAAGATGAATCTTATGTGTGTAAATAATATGTACTTTTCATTCTAATTAACGATATTACTAACAATAAGACTTATAAAAGCAAGTTTATTTTAACTTTCTTCCTTTTGGATATAATTTAATTTGATAATTGATAATCATGTCAAGTAGCTTCGTATATATTTTAACTAATTCAGGATATTAGTTAATAAAATTGGATAACAAAGATTAAATAAGCTTAAGAAATCACTTCCTCTCACTTAAAATTTTACATTATCCTTAATATACACAATATAAGCATAGATAAATAGAAAGGAAGAAAGGATAAGAAATTGGCTCTTCTATGAGTAGTAAGAATTTTTTATTTTTGATTTCGATGAGGGATCCATCCGATATTAGATACAATCATCCTTTTCAAATATAAATAAAAAGGATAAAAAGATAAATGAAAATAAAAATAACAATAAAGGAACAAAATGAAATAGAATTTAAAAATAAAATCTATCATAATTCTTAGTTTGCCTCCCACGTAAAGCTTGTTTAACGTTGTTAGCTTGACATACCTTTCATATTTACCATTAACCTGGGTCTATAAATGGCTTGCTTCTACCCGTTACTCCATATAGAAGTTTTATAGCCTATGAATAAACCACATATTGTAAGATAATAATAAGGACATAACTTATCAAATTAAGAAATCCAGTCAACTTCATTAATGCCTTTTTCAATAACAAACTATTAATAAAATAAAGAATAAAAAACTCTCTGAATCTTCAGTTGACTCAAACAATTTGTCTTGTAGGAAGTGATAAACTTCTATACTTAAAGTGACTACCAATAATTCATCAATAGTTTCCTTATTTGGCTCTGCCTTTTGTTATTCTTTAATCACCTTTGTCCATTCTTCAACTTTCTCTTCTTGGATAAAGACTTCGTCCTCCTCTTCTTCTTTAATCATC
This sequence comes from Erythroxylum baracoense, assembly GCA_025629805.1. NCBI lineage: Eukaryota > Viridiplantae > Streptophyta > Magnoliopsida > Malpighiales > Erythroxylaceae > Erythroxylum > Erythroxylum baracoense. Next base: position 22,363,436 of record JAOTAY010000006.1, on the reverse strand, counting down.
TTTTGCCACTTCTCGTCATCCTCTTCTTTTATAGAAGCTTTATCTACTTCTTCTACCTCTATCATTTGTTTGTACTTCTCTTCTAAAGTAGCAGTTACCCCACTTGTCATCTTAGAATGCAACTTTATTCATGCAATCTACCTTCGTATCTTCTTCACTTTGAGGCCTTAATAAGCTCAAATAATATGTTGTATTATACTCAATGTATTCAAGTGAAGAAAATATGTTTTCGAATTCACATCAACTAGCTTCACTTTGGTTAAAATATTCTATTATTATATTTATAAGTCACTTTTCTTGCTAATGTTGTTGTAAATATTCATCTGAAGCATAAATATTCCATCTATAAGTGTAAGGATTGCTTCACTTTGAATTATAAGTATTCTCATAGGGTACACTTTAAGACTGGTTTTGTATGCCTAGTTGCTCCCATATATATTGTAGTGCCTAGCATTCATGATTGTAATGGTTACTCCCACAAATATCAAAATACAACATGGATATCAGTTGAGCCTTTGAAAAAATATCACCATACCTTTCTTTCCAAAATTGTTGTGTTGCCATAGGCGATGGCATATCATAACTCCCATGAGAAAACTATCCAATCCATCCTTCCATTGTAGGTTATGGTTATAGCAATGAATCTTAAATCCTAATAACAAGCCATAAGCTCAAAGTCAAAGTAGAGAATTTCAAAAGATAAATAAATGAATAAGGCAAACAGAAAATAAAATAAAATTAATGGTTAGATTAGTAACATATTCCTAATATTACTAATCTTTGAAAACAGTGCCAAAAACTTTATTGGTGATTTATATGCTTATAAGAAAATTATCAATATTAAAAATCACAAGTGTGCAGTGTAGCAGTAGCTAGCATAAACAAGTACAAGTCGATCCCACAAAGATTGTAAGTACTAATAATTACCCTTTTCTTATTATCTAATCATCGATTCAGATTGTGTATTTAATTAAAAATTAAACTAAACTATGATTGAAATAATAATGAATTAAGACATAGGAAAATACTAGGAAAAGTCTATATCAAATATATAGTACCTAGGTGATGAATCCCCTTAGGAATCCTTAAATATTAACCCTTCATGTAAATGTATTATTGATTATTTGATCGTGGAAATTCTTATCTTATGTTAATATCTTTCTCAAGCCTATTTAAAACTTAGACATCAGTTGATTAATAGAAATCTTTCTAATTAAAACCACTAAGAATGCATTATCAGTTTATGAATTTCACTATTAGGTTTGACCTCAATCTAGAGGATTTATGTTGACCTAGCTCTAGGTTTTCATAGAACTCCTTCCAATTATGGTAGATCTATTTATACAAGGGGATTTGCCAATTGTAATTATATGAAATTAAATCATGAACTAATATTTCAAATATATTAGAGCTAGAATAAAACACATAATTAAATTTCAATAAATCATTTAATAAAATTGCATTAAATAAAGATAAAATCATATTATTATCACAACCTAAGGTTTATCACACCTAAGTACTAAACAAATTCAGTTCCTACTCATATAAAACAAAGTGATAGATAAATATGCAAAAAATATCTAGAAAATAAAGAAATCATAATTTTAAGTCTCCCTTTTTCTTTTAATGGATCTTCTTGCAAGTTGGATTGAAAGTTGTTATTTGTCAGATCTTTTGACATGTTCTTCATGTTTTCCTCATCCTTTGATTAGAACTATTGCCTCTCTATGTGTCTTATGACTTAAAATTACTTATACACTTGCCTCCTTTTGTTTTTCCTTTGTTCACATCCCTTTATAATAAAAACTAGTTCTAGGATATACACGGTTAACATACACGATCGTGTAGGTGACCGTGTATCACCAAAAGCACCTAAATTCACAATTTTACATAGGAATAAGGACTTAAATAGGCAACATACATGGCCTTGTATATCAATATACATGAGTGTGTAGTTTCATATGACCATAAACAATATTCTTCAATTCTTTACACATTTGCAAAGACGTACACAATCACTATACACGATTGTGTAGGTCTAATTTGTTTCAAATCTTCATTCAATGCTATGATTTCATCTGAATTCTTCTCCTTTTAGTCCAAAAAGGAAGTTATTACCCACAAATACATTTAAAGCAAAATAAGTACCAAAAATATTATAAAACTATTAAATAACAAACAAAACAAATCAAATATGGGTATATAATTATAGTCAAATAAGCATTTATTAGTATACGGCCATGTTTAATAACCATGTAGGTCTTTGGAATCATATAAAATATGCAAAAATAAGATCTTTATGCACATGGTCATGTACATGACCGTGTATGCCTAGTAATTCCTGTAAATTTCAAAATTTTCACTCAAACTTTAGAGAGTCAAGTAACAAATATCACAAACACCAAAATTAGACAAAATTAAATAAAGATGCTCCAAAACCTAACATAAAGAAACCAAAAAATATTGAAATCCTAAACCAATACTAACAAATAATCAAAATAACATATCAAATCAATCAAAACTATCCTAATTCTTGGGTTGCCTCTCAAGTGGCTCTTATTTAACGTCTTTAGTTCAATGTACCTAAGCATGATCAAGGCAACTTATAAAGTTTTTGCTTTCTTACTATTATTTCCTTAACCTCTAAGTAAGCTACTTGTTTTTTTTCCCTTATGTGGTGTTTCTCATCTTCCTTTTTACCTCCAACTAGGAATAGCTCTGGAAAACCTTTATAAAAAGAGTCTTACAAAGCATCTGGAACTAGATCATCTAAGATATTAATAGAATACCCACATCAATATGTTCAAGGGAATGAATTATTACATTAGATATTTTAAATGTGACCTCTTTATATCCAACCCTAAGTACCAACTTGCCCTCACTAACATCTATACTAGACCTAACAGTGAATAATAAGTGTCAACCTAGAACTAGAGGTACTTCTATATCCTCCTTTGTGCAAAGAATCACAAAGTCAACTTTGAAAATAAACTTATCAATCGTAACAAGTAAATATTTAATAATACATCTAGGATACTTTATCGATTTATTTACTGGTGGTGATCCCGGATGATTATATCACTACTAGTCTTCACCAGAGGACCCGATGCTTAGTCGGGTTCTTTCCTGGACATAATATGCCCTTTCTCGCTATACAATCTCTTGCGACACGGGCTTGAAAGTCGTTAGGTTTTGAGGATGTTATATCCACAGACATTGGGTTCTTCCTTTTTTGGTTTCAATCGGAGGAGGCTTTACAGCCAATCCTTGAACAGGGCCCATAGACTTTCGGTGGGAAATTCATGGTCCTACAGCAATGGTGCCCTCATTTTATCTTTGACAAATCCCAGGTTTCTAGAGTGTCGGTTTGGGTCCGGTTGCATGATTTACCACTTCCTTTATAAAATGAGCGGTGTCTTGGTCTCCTAGCCAGTCGAATCGGGTGACCCCTCAATTACGATAGGCACACTTCTGACAGAACCCGCCTATCATTTGCCAGACTATGCGTTGAGCTCTCTACTGCAATTGAGCCTATTCATAAGATCGAGATTGCTAGTAGTATGAGTGGCGATTTGATCTATGTTCGAGTGGAGTATGAGTGGACACCCAAGCAGTGCTCCAAGTGCAGTGTTTATGGCCATTCATATGCCCTCCCGTCTACTATAGCACCATAGGTTGCTGCTCCTACCACTAGTGAGGAGGTCCAGGACTAGAGTCTCAGAGTGGCCCCAGTCTTGAGTACTCCTTCTTCAGCAGCTTCCTCTTTGCCCAGGGAAGCACACCAGTTAGGACCTACAACTGATCTTGTTGCTGTGGTGGAGCGGATTACTCCATATCGACCCTTCGATCTCGGGCAGCCTGTTTCTACTATAGCTTAGATTACTCTACCACGACTACCTAGTCCCTCAGCGATCGGGTAGACTATTTCTACTGCGGAGCGAGTTAGTCCGCGTCGGACACCTAGTCCAGCTATTCCTATAGAGGTGATGACTACACCTAGCCCGATGCCTTGTCTTTTGAGTTCAAAGGCATCTATCCCTAGTAGTAGTCCCAGTTCTAGATTTGCTGGCACTTTTGGAGTTTTCTAGCTTGATGACTTGCCAGCTCCTCTTCCTTTTCCGAGGTTGACAGAAGATAGAGGGAGTGAGGGGGCTAACCCCTTTAGTTGATTTTGCAGTATTTTCTATATTTTGTTTCCTATGATAGGAAGTTGGAATATTAGGGGCCTCAATGGCCCCAATACTCAGTGAAAAGTTAGGGATTGGATTTCACGATATGACCTTAGTCTGGTTAGATTGTTGGAGACTAAGGTTGCTTCACATAATCTTTCACGTGTGGTTACTGCTACTTGTAAGGGTTGGGATTTTTTTAGTAACGAGACGGAGGAGTTAGCTTGTTGTGTCCTATTATGTTGGGATCCTGGTCTGCTCTCGATTCAGAGCCTAGTGTTTACTCTGTAGGGTATCAGTTATATAGTGAATCGGCGGATAGAGGGTACTAGTTTTAGCTTGACAGTAGTTTATGGTTCCGCTAATTCGGGTACTAAACGAGCTCTCTGGGATTTCCTTCGATTGCAGGCCGATTGATTTAGTGGTATGCCTTGGTTGGTCTTGGGAGATTTTAATGCCATTTTGAGTCACTCCGATAGAGTTGGGGGGATACAGGATGGTACAGCTATATGAACGAGTTTGGGCAGTGCTTACATGATGTAGAGCTGTTACGGGTTCCTTACAGAGGTTTGACGTACACTTGGCATAATGGCCAAGGGGGGCAGGGTTCTATCCTTCAGCGTTTGGATTGGAGTTTTGGCAACTCCACATGGTTCTCATCTTGGCCTAGTACCTTTACAAAGGTTCTACTGAGGGATATATCTAACCGTAGTGCTATGGTGGTTCAGTTTAGAGCCCCGTGATATCAGTCTCCTACTCCTTTCAAGTTTCTAAAATGTTAGGCCGATCATCCCGACTTCTCAGAGCTTTTTAGGAGGGTTTGGATTATGCCTGTATGAGGGGACCCGATGTTTTGCTTGACTCACTAACTGGGTTTACTGAAGCAGGAGCTGAAGTCCTTCCACTTTTAGGACTACAGTCACATTTTCAGCAAAGTTCGGGAGGCTCGAGCCCAGTGGGCTACTGCTCAGGTAGCTTTAGATGCTTCTCTAGTCTCATCAAATTTAGGTATTGTTGAGCGTGACCTTGCTTGGCAATACTACCGATTATTGCAGGATGAGGAGTCTTTCTATCGACAGCGATCTCGGATTCAGTGGCTTGCTTTGGGTGACTAGAATACTAAGTTCTTCCACAGATCCTTGATTCATAGACAGGTCAGAGGTCGGGTGCATGGATTACAAGATGAGATAGGTACTTTTATCAGTGATCAAGGGGCACCGGGGTAGATGGCAGTGGATTATTTTCAGGGTATCCTCCGATCCCTCCCTCGATACCTTCAGCTGATACTGCTAGATTCTTCACTCGACGTATCCCAGAGGATATGGTTCAGTCTTTGGAGAGCCCAGTTTTGGATGAGGAGATAATATTGCTTTATTCTCCATCCCGAGGGATAAGGCTCCTGGGCCTAATGGATATACCTCTTTTTTTTATAAGAGGTGTTGGGATATTATTGGAGCAGATTTCAGGGCAACAGTGTGGTATTTCTTCTCTACCTCAACTATGCCTCGATGGGTGAACTCTACTAGGATCACCTTGGTTTCCAAGGTGGAGAGCCCACAGACTCTGAATGACTTTAGACTGATCTCTTGCTGCAATGTCCTTTCTAAGTGCATCTCAAAGGTCATTGCAAATTGGTTTAAAGTTGTTCCACCGGAGGTGATTGGGAGAGCTCAGATGGATTTTGTCCAGGACGGCAGATTGCAAATGCCATTTTTATTACCAGGAGTTGATGCACGATTATCACCTTGCTCATTCACCACCACAGTGTGCTCTCAAGGTTAATATTTGTAAGGCTTTCGATATCGTCAATTGGGAGTTCATTCTGCTGGGATTGAGCACTATTGGAGTTCCTGACTGCATGATCAGTTGGATTGAGGCATGTCTCAGATCAGCACTTAACGATGCACTACACGGTTATTTTTTTGCTACATGAGCGGCACGATAGGGGGATCCCCTCTCTCCTTATTCGTTTGTACTAGCGATGGAGGGGTTGGATGGGATTTTGAGAGAGGCTACTGCAGCTCCGAGCTTCCTTTATCATTGGTGGTGTCGGCAGCTTTCTCTGATACATCTTTGCTTTGCAGATGATTTGATGATTTTCAGTAGGGCAGACTCAGCTTTGGTAGATTTTAAGAGATTTTTGGATCGACTATAAACTTGGCCAAGAGTTGGGTTTTCATCTCTGGGATCTCCGAGACTGAGTCTTCTTCTCTTTAGAGAGTACTTGGGTTTCAGATTAGTTCCCTCCCGATTCGCTACTTGGGCATCCCTCTTATCACTACAAGGTTAAGATACTCAAATTGTCTTCCTCTTATAGAGAGGACACTTTTTAGGATTTGGTTGTGGACTTCAGCTTCTCTCACATATATGGGTCGTCTGCAGTTGATCAAATCTGTCCTATTCTCCATACAGGTTTATTGGTTGAGTATGTTCATTCTGGCAGCTAGCATTACTCAACGCTTGAGAGCATCCTGTCAACTTTTCTCTGGAGGGGTACTTCACTGTCCCATACTGAGGCAAAGGTGGCATGGGATTCAATCTGCTTTCCGAGGCAGGAGGGTGGTCTAGGTGTGATGACTTTTCGCAGACAGATCTTTCTGGCATATCCGAGTCCTGTCTAGCTCCTCCTGGGTTTGGAGGAAGATTCTGTTGAGCTGGGCGTGGTGTAGGGGACTTATTGTTGCGTGTATTGGAGATGGGAGAGATACCTCTATATGGCAGGATTACTGGTTGCCGAATCAGGGGCTGCTGTGTGACAGATTTCCTTTTCGAGTTCTCTCTTCTATTGGGCTCCCTTAGGATGCCAGCGTCTCTGAGATTATACATTCTGGTGAATGGACTTTTCCTGAGGGAAACAGTTGTTAAGTCAAAAGGACTTTACGATGATTAATTTTGATGACAATCAAATAATAATAATGTTAGAAACAAATGAACATTT
>JAOTAY010000006.1:22340938-22356229 GCA_025629805.1 Erythroxylum baracoense | reverse complement strand
CCACGGTTTGGGGTGAACCAGTATAAAAATCGCAGTGTCTATTCTCTACTCTTTACTTCAGTTTATTTTGTTGTTAAGAAATCATATAGAAGTAATTTGTGATTTAACTAAGTAATAATTTTCATATAAAACTTATGATATTCTTCTTAACAAGAAAGAGGAGTTCTTTACGAGATTTTATATTCAGAAAAGGAGGATACACCATTCAACCCCCTTCTTGTGTTTCAAAATTCTTGAACGTAAAGTCTATACTAACGTGTGATTTACTTCAATAGTGAGCTGCAGCAGATATGGGACTCTATCAGATTTAGACCTCTATCTAACAGTCCGATAGTTAGGTTTGGAAGGGCCATCCATCTGGAGTTTTCATTGTTGACTCCGCATGGCACCTTCTCCGAGCTCGATGCCCAATGGATCTGATCCACCACCTACTGTGGTTTCCAGAGCATATTCCACGATACTCTTTTATCTTTTGGTTAACCTCATTGGGATGCCTTTGGACTATCGACAGGCTCCAGATGTTTAGTGTTCTGTCTTCTTCAGCCTGTATGTTATGTGATTCCTCTCTAGAGACGAACGACCACCTCTTTTTTTGGTACTGATTTTCTTCACGAGTTTGGGGCTCTCTCTCGACGAAGACCTCCACCGCTTTACCTTCAGTTTATTGGTTTCCCCTCCTACAATAGACTTCCACCCATTTTCACCAAAGGAAGGTTTTCAAACATATAGTCTCATGGTTAGTCCTTTCTGCCACAGTTTACTTTCAATAGTATGAGAGGAATAATCGGATCTTTAGCAGACGACACAGATCGATCATTGACATTGTGCAGGACATCTCAGAGCTTATATGTTCACAACTTTTACGTCTCGACTCTTGAATCCAGATACCAGTCCTCCAACGACATATCTGGAAACTTCCCACGTAGACATGATGTTTGTTTTATTGAGGGCCTTCTATGGCCTTTTTTATGATTGTATTGTGTTGTTGAGAGCCGCCTATAACCCCTTTTTCTTTTATTTGTACATTTTTTGAGTGCCTCTTTGGCCTCTTTCTTTGTTGTTTTGAACCTTTTCACTCTTTTTAATATATTTATTATTCTCTTAAAAAAGGTAAACTTATCATAGCAGGTTTTAGTTAACCTAATCATAGTTTTTTAAAAAAAGAATAAGGAATCATGTTAATACCAACTTATAAGTTGGCTAAATCCTTTTCTATTTTTAAACTATTAATTTAATAAGGGATAGTAAAACTCTATGGATTTTTAATCTTCACTAGTAGGTTGCTTTGACGAATTAATGAGCATCTTTCATTAAGTGTCACAATCGCTCACTCCTTTGACTTCCTCTTGTTAGTAACTCCTTTAAGAATTTCAAATACTTTAGCATCTGTGTAAGAGCCTCAATAAGGGTTAACTTAATATGAAATTGTTGAAACAGTTCAAGGAACTTACTAAATTGCTCATCCATGCGATTTTTCTTCACTTTAGTAGGATAAGAGATGACAAGCTAAAATTCCTTGATTTTTGGAAGTTGCTCTTCACATTTAGCTTTTCCTTAATTATTGGTGTCACTCTCTTTCTTATCTTAGGTTTTTTCATTCTTTTGCAACTCTTTTCCACTCCTAAGGGTGATTGCCATCATATAACTTTTTTAATTTATCTCGCTGTTTCCAAGCAAAAACTCCTTTATTGTTTTTGAAAAACTCACTTCAAAAGTTGAATGATATGAGTTTCTAAGTTATATATAGAAGCCTCTTAATTTCTTAATAAAATTTATATGGCTTGAAATCTTGCCTCTGAATTTTAAAGAAATCTAGTCATAAGGTCTTTAAATATTGGATTCTTGTCATGAGGTAGGTGTCGTTGGAATCTTGGTGGAGGATTGTTCCTGGGCTACCCTTAATTCCACCAAGAGAAATTTAGGTGATTCCCCTATCCTAGATTATATGTATTGCTATAAGGATTACTAGAGGGTCTAAGAGCATTCCCCATATAATCCACATGCTCGCACTTTAATGCTTGTTATGCATAACCCGAATGTCCTAGCTCGCACACCTCAAATTACATAACTTAGAATAACTGAGTATTCAAGTTAATCCATCTATCTTCCTACTTTGAGCTTTGACCTCGCGTGTCAATGCTATAACCATATCTATGTCGTGTACTCCTACCAGCATGCTAAGTTTTGCTCAAAAAAGCACCACTGATAGTTATTCATTGCCATTTCTTCAATGAGGTCCTAAGTTGCTTAAGGGGTTTTATTGCTCATAATACCCCTAACTAATACTGATAGTACATGTCGAGTGCACCACAAAATAAACTTAACTCTGCAAAGTAAAAATTTATAGTAGTAGTGAGTAGGTATCGTATCCACAGGAAATGTACATGAAGCTTTTACAATGAAAATAATTACTGTTTAAAATTTAAAAAAAGGGTATTGGTTAAATGCAATTAAGAAAACAAAGTAAAATTAAACTAAAAAAAACAAATTATGGAAAATAGTCAAAAATGATGAAATTGATAAATGTGTTTAGAATCCGGTTCTCAAATCAATCTTAGCCTACACACAATTAATCATATTCCATTATTGTAATGTTTTCACACCTCTCTTAGAACTATTGGTCATAGATTAACAAGTTCAGTTAATCCCAATTTTCCCTTAGACCATGCTTAATTAAAATAAGCTCTTTAATTAAACCTAACTATTAAACAACCTAGAATAAGCTCTTTAGGTTTAATTGGATAGCCGCATTACGAATAAGGAAAAAGGGCCAATTTAGACAGTAACCACACAAGTTTGGGTTATTAAACCTATGTTACATTGTTCGTACTGATTCATCGTCATTAGTAGCTACAAACAAATCTAAAACACATCGATTATGTATTATACTGAAGATTCTAGCAATGGTCTTTCAATACCCAAATCAATAAACATCGAACAACTATAACAATCCATAAATAGAGGGATTCAACATTAAAAAATGAAAAGACATGCTTAACCGATGCTTTGGAAAAGTCTATTTTGACTACACAACATTTGATGAAAGTCTTGGTACTGTATTCCTTCATCAACTCTTACACCAGTAAGATATTATCTAAGATGGATATGCCATAAATGCATGCCCCTTACAAAATATAGATCAATTTCTTAAGAGGGTCCTTGAGTCTATTAGCTAATAACTTGACAATCACCTTGTACACTATGTTGTCGTAAAATATAGGCCTAAAATCTTAAATGGAAATGACATTAGGAATTTTAAGGATCATGTAAATGTATGTAGCATTGATCTCCTTTAGCATCTTTCCATTGTGTAAGAATTCTTAGACCACTTACACTTAAAGCTAACTTGTAATGTTCCATGTATTCTAGAAAAATAGGCATTATACCAATCTGGCCTAAGAGCTTTCCTTAGATTAAGAGATAAAAGAAATTCCTTGATTTCTTGAGTGAAAGTTGGCAATTGAGTCAAATCCAAACTAATAGTGGGAGGGGGGGCGCCATAAGATCATACATTAAAATTTTAATAGAGGAATCTAAAGCTAACAGCTCAACATAATGGTTAATCACCATTCTTTCAGTCAGTACCTTATTAATTATCAATTGATCATAACGATCAAGTAAACAAAGAATCTTTTTTTAGTTCCTTCTTGCTAGGATCGAAATATGGAAAAATTTAAAGTTGGAGTCACCTTCCTTAATTTATATATTCCTTTCCTTTTGTATAAGTAGAGAATTATGGTTAAGCAGTGCCATGTTATACTCTTCCAGTTTCCTGATAACTCTAGATTGCAATTCATAATTGTTAGGACCAATATAGTAGACATTCTAGATCATTTTTAACTCATCTTTTACAAGTTGTAATCTCCCTTCTACTGAAAGACCCCCTGACTTGGAAAATTGATTAAGTTTGGCTTTAAGAAACTAAAGTTTTCTCGTGAACTAGTAGGATTTGAAACCAAATATATAACTTCCCCAAGCATCAGTAACAACCTCCAAAAATCCCTCCTTTTTGGTAAGAAATTTAAAGAACCTAAAAGGAGAATTGGCAGTTTAAGTTAGGGTAAAGTCCTGAATTTCCAAATAACAATGATCTGAGCATAGTTGGGTTCCAACTAGAACATATGAGTTAGGAAAACAACTCAATAAGTTATGATTGGACAAGATTTTATCTTGTTTTTTCCTTATACGAGCTTTACCTTTTTTGTTTATTGCTCCAAGTAAAAAGGTTGCTAGCATATTTCAAATATATGTCTTATAGCCTAGTGGTTACCGTTTCCAACTCTCTACCTAAATTTGAGTGGTTAACCCTTATCACCTTGAGCCTTAGAGGGATAAAGAACACAATTAAAGTCACCTGCTATGATCTAAGGATTTGTCATTGTCTTACTGACTTTTGCAAAAGCTTCCTAATGTTTAACCTTTGGAATTCATAATTGGAAGCATAGATAATGGAAGCATCAAATTAAGAGTTTAAATTAATAAGACTGCATTTGAGATGAACAAGCTTATCAGAATTAAAGTGCAAGGTCACATTAATCTTCTCCTTATGGTATGCATATACTATCCGACCATCATAGTGATTCACATGGTTAGAGCCAAATTACTACCTTTACTAATGAAAATCATAGAGTTTTGAAGTTTATTAGCTCCTTTTTAGTCTCTAAAAGTCCTAAAAGTATGGGATTTTTTTCCAAACAAGGTCTTTAATAGCTATCCTTTTAAGGGCTCATTCATGCCCCTAATATTCTAAAAGATCATATAATACTAAGGAAATTCATCATCCTCCCCTCTTGGGTTTCTCCCTCTTCCTGCTTGATTTCCTTACAGTATTAGCAATAGAATCAATATGTTTTATTTTTGTTCCAAGATTTGACAAAAGGATTTCCTCCTCCTTGGTTTTATTGTCAGTAATTGGGTTTGGTTCATAGTTCTCAACTTCCTTTAAAACTATCAGATTCTCTTCCTAACTTGCAACATATTCTTGCTCCTTTGTCTAAATAGCCTGATTGCCATTATTTTCCTGCTTCATATCATGCTCTGTAAGTTATGCTCCTTTGTATCTAGATCTTAATCTTCCACAGTTCGCATCAACTCTAAATCACTCTCTCTATCAAACTTCTTTCTTGTTGTTCTCCACTCTTTTTTTTTTCAATTGTGGTCTCCAATTATAAGAAAGTTGAGCAGAATCATATGCAATGGGTCTTCCCACTTAACTTGCAAGGAACTTCAAATCATCTAAGGTCATTTAATTGAGTGAAATGTTGTGGAAATTAATCCATAATAGAATATGTTCAATTTTTGATTTGTCAAGTTCAAGACCAAGCACCCACTTTTCCACAAACATAGGTTTCCCCTCAATGTGTCATGATCTCACCTCCATTACCTTACTATGAGAGTCACTGTCAGTAAATTGAAAAAGGAAGGTGTCATCCTCTGTGAGCAATACTTTACTTAACCCTTTGCTTCCCCATCTAAAGTGTTATTCAAAGCATGTATCTTGTTAAGGAAGTACCGTATCATAATATTTCCCTAATATTTTGCTCCGTCTTGCAACAGATCATGAGCAGGAGTGACTATGCCTTGCTTAGTAGTTGTTGGAAAATGCTTCGGGGTGTCCTTGGAATTGCTATCAGCCACTACATTGCTCCAAGTTTTGATGGTTTTCTCACTTCTAGCTTTATGAGGAGTTGGAAACAAACTAGCTTCCCTGCCTAAGGAGGGAGAAGAAGTCCAAATGAGCTTCCAATGGAGGCCTTTGTCGACTTCCCCAAAATAGAAGCTTTAATGAATTCTTAACTACTACTTTCCTAAAAAGAAGTAACAACCTTAACTACAAAAATCTTCAAATCTCTTCAATCACCTCTTCCTTTAATTGCCAATCTCCTTCTTCCCTGCAGATCTTCTTAGGAAAGATAATATATCATAACCAGTAGATCCTATACACTTTGTTAGTTAAGGACTAACTAAGAAAAGTCCTTCATCCACTTAAGAGTATAACTTCCCTAAATTATCTTTAGTATTCAAAATGTAGCACTTATAACTAAAAACTTTAAAGTTACTAGTCTTTGGCTTCTTACAATGCCAAAATGCATAAGGTATCTTATATAAAGTTGGCTTTATATAGACTCTATTAGAAATGTGACAAGTGGTAAAAAGTACTTAGGAAGATCATATTAATTTATCATAATCCAAGCCATTTGTTACAATGTCCAATTTTTCCTCAAACAACTCTATTTTTAGGGATTTTTGGAGTAAAAAATATGAAAAATACCATTATCTTCACAAAAGGCTTCATGACTTATATTTTTGAACTCCCTACCATGATCACTCCTAATTGATGCAATAGAGAGTTTCTTTTCATTTTAAACTCTCTTTATAAATTTGATAAATTCTTTAAAGCATTCACCTTTGCTTACTAAGGATAAAACTATGTAAATTTACTAAAATCATAAACTATAATATAGGCATAGAATTTATCACCTAGACTAGAAATTTTAGTTAGTCCAAATAAAACCATATGAAGTAATTGTAAAAGTCTAGTAGAAGTTATTGAATTCTTGCTCTTAATTGAGGTCTTGGATTGTTTCCAATTTGGAAAACTTCAAAAATCTTATCTTTCTTAAATTTTTCCCTTAGATGTTTATTGTTAAGTTATTTAGAGTTGATATTAGAGATAAGGTTCATGCTTATATGTCTAAGACTTCTATGACAAAAATATGCATGTTCACTAATAGATATTAAGTACTTCGCATTTTGATTAAAGAAATCATCAAGATCAATTGTATATATATTCTCTTATCTCTTTACCAAAAATGTAATGTTATTTTTAACTATATATATAATGTATGATTTTCCCTCTACATATACTTTATATTCCTTATCATATAGTTGGCTCATACTTAACCAGTTATACTTTAATCTATCAACTAAAATCACATTATTAATAATGGTGTGATCTTCCTTGCTAACTTTTCCAATTCCAATTATATTCCCTTAATATTATCTCCAAATGTGAAAAATCCTCCATTTTTTGCTCTAAAAGTTGAAAATTATGATACATCACCAGTTCTGTGCCTTAATTATTTACTATCCACATACAATTTGTTCCTCTTTTTCTTAGAGATAAAACAAAACAAACAATCTATTCTAGGTACACAAGTAAGCTTGGATCTTTGATTGTTAGTCTCTTTGTTCTTTTCAACTCACTTCTTTAAGGGTTCACATATTAACCTTTGTTTTATGAAAGAAAAATTGACAATATACCTTTATTTACCACAAAAGTGACATACACTATTAGATGAATAATATGAGTTTGTGCTACTATAGTGAACCTTATAAGTTTGGTGTATAAATATATTCTTTACTTTTCTATGTGTATATGCATGATGAAGACCCTCTTTTAGGTATTAAAGGAGTTGAATGCTCTTTTTGGGTAGTAAAAAAACCTAGCATAATTATATTTATTAGGCATATTTCTTTGGTTGTATTGATGCTTATATGGACTGTAAACATGTTTCGTGACATTATGCTTAGTACGATGCATATTATAAGTAGAGGTTTGATACTTCTAAATTAATGTCGAGGCCTAAAAAAGTATTGAGTCAGATTTTGTATGTCTATTATGTATTTTTGGTTTAAATTAAGCCTATTCTTTCCTTGAGAATGTTGAGTTCTAGGGATAAATTGAGAGCAATACATGAAAGCATCACGTTTGCTCTTAAACTAAGCTATAGTTGATATACCATGTGCATATGATTTATTTTATGCTTAGACATGGATGTTTCACACTCATTTGTTATCTAAGGCAATAGTTCTTCACTATGAAAATGTTTTTCCTTGAAAAATGTAGCTTTCGTAATGAATACACTCCTATAGTTATATCTAATCCCTTATATATTATTTGAACTTAAGCTCTTAACAAGCTTTTAATTTTCTAACTCCATTTTGTCAATTTTGGAAAATAATTCATTAAGGGAATTGACCTCTTTTTTAAATTCTTCATTCTCATGCTTTAATGCATCTGATATATGATTATAAATAATAGCCACAATCTTAAATACTTTAATGCTATACAATTCCCTTTTCTTTCTTTTTTTATTTTCACTCATGCATACAACTAGATGCTTTTGAGCCTCTTCAAGTTTGGCAGATAGCTTCTTCCTTTTTCATAATTCAAAGCTTTTAACTAGTTCATTATATGACAATTCAATATCACTTTCACTATTATAAGATTTAGGATGGAGATTATCTCTTATCATCTTTAGCCATGAAGCATATGTGAGCTTCTTCTTGATATGTTCACTTTAAAAATTACTTGTGTCATCCCAAGTAAAGGAATTTTTTTTACTTTTATCCCTCTTCTCCTTTTTATCATTTCTCTCATCTTTGCCATTTTCCTTAAAGAGAACGTAGTGGGAGTTCATGTTTAGGTTTTATACATTCAAAACAGATAATGTTATTTAATTTACATTTTGAATCTATCTTACCACCGTTGAATTCGTTTCTTTTTGAGAATTTCCTTCTCATAAAAAACTTCTTGAATTTTTTAGTGATAGGGAAATATCTTCTTTATCACTTTTCACTAGTTGATCTATATTCTTCTTTGCTTAAATCCTCCTTAGAAGGCTTAACAGCTAAGTTGTTTCTCTTTAGAGCCATTGTCTCTTTTTATTGGGTCTCCTTAAGCCTCATTTTTATAGGCAAGTAACGATGCAATAAGTTCCTCCAATGATAGCACATTTAGGTCTTTTGCTTCTTTGATTGCCATTACCTTGACTTCCCAAGACTTTGGAAGAGACCTAAGCAATTTTTTCACATTTCAGCATTAGTATGTTTCTTGCTTAGGCCTTTGAGAGCATTAATACTATCAATAATTCTAATCTATATGTGATATGTGCTCTCATCATACTTACATTTGAAACAATTCATATTGATGTATTAACATAAACTTTCTTTGTTCTCCCTTTACTTAATTTGTTCTCTCATATATAACTTTTAAAATATGTCAAATTTTATGAGTCATTTCATATATGGAGACTCTATTGAATTTGTTTCTTCTTAATATACAAAATAAGATATAAATACTTACTATTTAAGAAAATTAGTCTATTATCTTAAAGGTCATCTTCTTTTTTTATGAAGTTAGTAGGAATGAATGGACCACTTGAGACAGTTTTTCTTAAGTTAATATTTTGGGCCTATTAAGGAAACTTTTGTCCTTATTTTCTAATAAAGATGGTCATTTCTGTTTAAAAAAAAGGAACCTCTATTAATATTTTAGGCCTCTTAGCTAGATGAAGATACGCCTAGATATTCTATGATGATCATTATTTTTAAATTTTTTAAAATTACAATGAAATAGACCTATTTTAACACTATTTATTGGTCTTTAAGAGCACCTAAGAGATGGGTAAATTAGGTATTTATAAAATTAAAATTTTATTTTTTAACTAATGGATGCAATTTTGAAAGAATTAGTATATGATAAAATTATCAATATAAATCAATAGCACAATTAAGCAATAGTTTAAAGAATATGGACCAAAAGAAAGACAAACTGATTTATAGTGGTACAACAAACAACCCTTACCTACGTCTATTGTCTAAAACACTTATTAGAATCTTTACTAAATCTCTTTTTTCAAATAGAAAATTGTTGTTTTGCCTTAGAATTTTGTTTAAATTAACTAGTTTAATGGAATGAAAAAGATTTGAAGGGGAGAGTGCCTTAGAGAATAGGTTAGAAATTGTAAGTTATGATGTAAATAATTGTGATTTCCATAAGGAAAAGATAAGAGGTGCCTGAAGAAAGTTGGATGATGTATAAATAAATATTATTATTGTCTGATCATTTAAATATCATTGAAGTAATTTGAATTATATTTATAACTTTTCTATTACAACTTTTTTAATTTTGAAAAACATTAGATATTATCTATTTTATTTGAAAAAGTGACTCTAAATCATGATTAAATTTAATATGAGATTTTAGAAGACATATAGTGTTTTACAATTTAAAATCAATTAAGAGACTCCACATTTAAACATGTTTAAATGAGAAGAGAATTTTATAAGAATTTTACTACGAGTAATAATATTATTAATTTACTAATTTTGGACACTCTTAAGTGGTGGAAAGTTTTGTCAAAGTTTGACATCATGACTATTGTCACTATATGTAATAAGGTGTATAATTTAAAATTTTATATTTAATTAATTAAATTTGATTAGGGTGTAAAAGATTTTTTAGTGATTTGCAACTTAGGCGTTGTAATTTTTTTGAGGGAGATAATTAATAAAAAGAAACGATAGATAACGGGAAATAAATAGATACAACTTCAATAGGGCCAGTTCATCTTCATCCTACCCTCTCATCCAACATTCTAATAACTTTATTCAGCCACATCTAGTTCTACATTCATCCCTCACTTTATTAATTTTGCAACTTCTATATTCACCTCCTCTTGAGTGGCCTCCCTCCGTCCTTTCTTCTCTTTACCTTTAAGTGAACCAGATAAGAGCATCTAGGTCCTCTTTTTCCCTCTACACTACTGCCTTTGACTTGTTACCTTTATGGTAACAACTTTTTAAAATTTATTTCACAACTCTGACCAAATTTCCCTACCTAATTTTGACCATTATACAAACCCCTAAAGCTCTAACCTTTTATGCAGAATCACTAGTTGAATTTCCCTTTCTTCTAAAACCTTGCTCTTGACTTTAACTCCAAACTGGCTAAGAAGGGCTCTTCTTCCTCCTCTAAAGCTAAAAAAAGTTGGAACCAGGTGATTTTCGGGGATAAGGACTCAACATTCCATTACTCCTCTCACAATAAAGAAATGTTTAGAGTCATTGTTTCTCCTAGATTGGAAATTCTCTAAGAGGGAGCAAGAACCTGGGAAGCTTTACTAGTGGGCTTCTTTTTGGAGAGGAGACCTCCATTTCCAGTGCTAAAAAAATAGACAAATAATGTTTGGAAGAAACAAAGGTTTGGTGGAAGTCTTACTAACTGATAAAGACTTAGCTCTTTTTATCTTTGCCTTTAAAACTTAAACTTTTAAAGTCTTGGAAGAAGGCCTTTGACATGTAATGAATCTACCACTATTTCTTCAAAGCTAGCAATTGGGGTTCCATGCTAAAATAAAAAAACAAAAGTCTATTCCTTTGTGGGTTAACCTGTATAATGTCCCCTTGGAATATTGGACTATTAAGGGACTAAATATGATTGCAAGCTACTTGGGACAACCTTTATATATGGATGAAATATAGCAAAAATAAGGAGACTAGGTTATTGTAGCACCTATTCCCATTCGACGCGTACATGTACACCCTTTAGACGTCCATGCACGTGCCCGATGGAAATGGCATGCTAACTTTATTACTTTCACATATCACATGGCATCGTAAATTAAAACATAAATATCACAATTTCTAAAACCCAAAATTTCTCATTTCATTTTATAAACTATAATTTATAATGTAGCATTACTTACGACTTTCACGTTTATACAATGACAACCTATCAGAGTTCACAGCTCTATCTACAAAGTATGCTACATACGTGAGGAATTAACAAGAAGATTAACTAAATCCTTCAATCCCAGCTGACTGACCTTTGAGTCATGTCCTCTATCTAAAAACTATACTAGATCGCTTCTAAGCGGTCTTAGAAGCTAAGTCGTCACTCTCGTACTTGAAAAGTTAACGTTGCAATTTTGATAAGTTTTGCGAACTTAGTTGAGTAACCATACTCGATGGTTCACTCATATCTCACATATCACATCAACACATACAATCACTTAATTCACAACATTTAATTTCTCATGTATCATCGTAAAACACTTTATACTTATATGTTCACATTTTCATTCAATTCAATTACAAATTTCAATAACAATCATTCAAATCATATAATTCATGTGTACATACAATATTCATAAGACTCACATTTGTTTATTTCATTGTTATGATCGAGTACCTTTTTTATTAATACTGTCCTTTATCCGTTAGGGATATATGGCTTATTTTACATCGTAAGCTAGTGGCTCTTACCATAGTCTGAGCTTTAAGCTCTTTTTCACTGGTAACTTAGGTCACAATTGCCTTTATATTTTATACATTCATGTAATGAAATGCACCATGCATTTTTAATCATTATGCTCATTCTGTGACATTCACATTCTTTTTCATTCACATTTGTCATCAGACTTTGGTCCAGCATTCAACATACTAGTTGAGAATTATTTAGTCAATCACATTCACATTTAAGTAGCACTTCTAATGTTTTATTCATGCATCAAATGCCTCGGACATTGGATGTCTGGAATTCAGTACATACACGTCACAATAATTCAGTACATAATTTAACAAACAAACATTCAAGGTGAGACCATCTTAGGTTACTCACAGTTTACTCCAAATAGCTCATTGCCTCAAAGTTCCGGTAATGTCTAGAAGCGATCGCTTTAAATGCTCCTCTATATCATAGAAACACATACATTTACATATTATTACATTGCACATTCATAGAAATACTCAATCATGAGCACATATATATGTGTGTGTGTGTGTGTGTGTGTGTGTGTGTGAGGTGTTATTGACTGATGCTTGGAGACCCATAAACAAGATAAAGGGCTTGACGTCTCGATGCTAGTTTGGAGGTGACATGACAACCCGGTTAAATATATTTCTCATTGAGCTTGTTTCTGTTTCTCTCTTTAGAAATTGTTTATATTATCCGATGTGTATGGATTTGAGTATTATGAAAAGATTATATTAATGCATTCATTGGATCATTTTATTATAAACTCATTGCTAGAATATTCAATGTAATACGTAATTGTTATGATGAAATTCATTTGTAATGACTAATGGTTCTTAATTATTAGGAATAATATAACCTAGGTTAAATGATGCATTGTATGTGGTTATTGCCTTTATTAATCGATTTTTTTAATTCGTAATGCTACTCCCTAATTGAATTTAGAGATCGTATTCTAGATTATTTAATAGTTAGGTTTAACTAACGATCATATCTTAATTAAACAATATATAAAGGAAAACTTAGGTTAATAGATTAACCTACAATTAATAGTTTCTAGAAGGGGTTTGAGAATAACAAATTATTGAAATATGTTTTATTAGAGTATAGGTCGAGATTGAATCAAAGAACCGAACTCTCAACAAATTCACCACTTTCATCATTTTTAGAATGTTTTCTTCAATTTGCTTTTATTAGTTTAGTTTCATTTTATTTTCTTATTTGAAAACCAAACAAATGCCTCCAAAACCTAAAAACTAATTATTTTTATAACAAAGCCTAACTTAGCACTTTCTGTGGGATCGACTTAGACTCACCACTGCTGTAATAGTAGGTCTAGTTTATTTTATGTAATGTTACAACACGATACCGTGAATGCTAAATTCTATACT
Source organism: Erythroxylum baracoense (assembly GCA_025629805.1). NCBI lineage: Eukaryota > Viridiplantae > Streptophyta > Magnoliopsida > Malpighiales > Erythroxylaceae > Erythroxylum > Erythroxylum baracoense. The sequence continues at coordinate 22,342,798 of JAOTAY010000006.1, read as the reverse complement.
AGTAATCCAATAGTCGAATTAGGGACTGCCTTTCAAGATCATTTATAATGGTAGCAACTATGTGATAGGAGTTGTATTTGGTTAAAGAGTTGAAAAAGATGCTCACGCTATTTACTATACTTATAGGACTTTAAGTGGACCTTAACTCAGTGGTTCCATAACCAAGAAAGAACTTTTATCTTTTTTTTGCTTTAGATAAATTTTGGTCGTACTTGTTGGATACTATTATGATCATGCAACTCTTAAATATTTTCTTACAATGAGGAAAGCAAAACCAAGGCTAATTATGAGTATTTTCCTACTTTACGAACTTGAATTAGAGGTAACGGATAAAAAAGGAGTAGAAAATGTTAGAATTGACCATCTTAATGACTAATTCATAATGAGGATACACTTTATATTCAAGAAGCACCCCTAATGAGAAATTTTTTTCACTTTATATGGCACCATTATGGTACATAGTTACTATAATTTATTTAGTCAATAATGTATTGCCATATGATTTAACTAGAGCTTAAAAAAACAAGATCAAGAGTGAGGCAAGGCATTATGTTTGGGATGATCCTTATCTATAGAAACACTACATTAATCAAGTATAACAAAGGTGCATTTTCAACAATAAATTTACACCTATTCTAAACTTTTGTCATAATAATGCAAGTGGAGGACATTTTAAAACCAAAGGGGATAGCCTAAAAGGCTTTTTAATATGGTTTCTACTGTTTAATTTTCTTCTAGAATTCTTATCTATTCTATGAGTCATATGATAAGTACCAAAGAATAGGAAATTTTTCTGTAAATATCAAACTTCTAAAGCCACCAAAGTTTGGATAAAAAATGTTATAATCAATGATAAAGGCACATATTTTTGTAATAGTCTTATGGAAGCACTACTTGGGAAATACCATATTATGTACAAAGTTTTCACACACCAATGGTTAGACAGAGGTGTCTAATAGATAAGTCAACCTCATACTAGTGAAAACTATGTAGCCCAACAATAATGATTGAAGCTTAAAACTAGATGATGCATTATGGGCATATAGAACTACCTCCAAAACATTTATTTGAGTATGTCCTTATATAGATTTGTTTTAGTGGAGTATGTCCTTATATAGATTAGTGTTTACTAAGCCTTACCACTTTCTAGTGGAGATCAAGCACAAGGCATATTAGGCCATCAAATAATGTAACATGAAGCTAAATAAATTTGTTGCCTAAAAAAGTTGTAATTGTAAGAAAATAAGGAGTTAAAGAGCGATGCTTATGAAACCTCCACAATGTATAAAGAAAAAACAAAACGATATATGACAAGATGATTTTAAAAAGGAATTTTATAATGGGATAAAAGGTTTTGCATTTCCATTTTAGATTAAAGTTATCTGTGGGAAAATTATGTTCCTGATTGGTTTGATCTTTTGTTAAGACTAACATTTCTCCTTATAATGCATTAGAAATTTAAAGCTTAAATATAGAAAAGGTATTAAAGGCAAATGGGAATCTCTTTAAACCTTATTACGGTCTCCAAATAGGCCATATTAAAGAGATAAGATTGCAAGAGCCATTTTATAAGAAGGTGAGATTGAAGCACCCAATTTATAATGAGTACAATGATCAAGAAGAAGAGCCAAGCAAATGATAGTAAACAAAAAATTAAATTTATTTTTCTACTTCCATATCTGATACGGCAACAACCTAGAATCAATGTCTAGATCACATCTGTGTCAATGATTGCTCCCAAACCTAAATTCAATCAATCTAACAAGATCCTTCACCTCCAAAACAGCAAGGAATTGGTAACAAAGAGTACAAAGATTGTAAGAATTGAATTAACGCCACAAGTTAGAACTTACTTGATAA
>JAOTAY010000006.1:22225578-22335126 GCA_025629805.1 Erythroxylum baracoense | reverse complement strand
AACGTAGTCAATTTCTGGTATTGAAACCATGCATATGAAACAACACCATCATCACCAATCAATTTCTTCTTTCGCTTCAATGACTTCCTGATATCAAGTTTTACTTTAATTCTCAGACATTCATTGTCAAGGTCCATACTTGTTCTAGCATCATATTCCTCAAACACTCCAATAAAGTTACCAAACGCCTTAGCCATCTTCTCCGAAATGCTTCTCGATGGTAAATCACGAATTAGAACCCAGAAACTAACATGAACCAGAGGTAGTTCAAGGGGATTATCTCCACCATTAATTGGCCTCCAAACTAACAGGTGCTTATTAAAGAACCAAGGTCCCCCGTGCCAAGCTCGTTCAAGATCAATTTCATTATAGAACCTGAATAAAATTCATTTTGCCCCCATCTCTGTGATAGCAATCCCACCAAGGGGATGCCACAAGTCAGCCAATGTGTTCCGGATGGCCTCAAAATTAATCTTATTATAGGTGAGGAACATTCCGATCAAACAAAACTCATATGTTTTAGCATTCGATTTAAGTTCATTAGGTATTTGAAAGTCTACCTCTTCCTCTTCCTCAAGACTGAGATTAGAGAAGTCAGATTCCATAGCCTGAATCGTTCAAAGAAAAAGATCAGTAAACGAATCAGGCAGCATTAATTCCAGCTTCCCTAACACGATTCGGAGCAAGAAAAGTTAGGATTTGCAAAAAAACATCAGGGTTTGCAAAAAAGGAATATAGTCGTGCATAAGGCAGAGGAAATAAAAATCGTTTAAGTTCAGCTTTCATTCCAATTTTTTACTAACTAAATTTACCAGTTTTTTTATATTCAAATTTATATATTTTGAATGATTCTATCATAATTCTTTTCTTATTATACATTTAAAATTTTAAATATTAATAATCCTATCCCAAAATTTAAATTACACAATATTTATTTATTTTCAACTTATTTTGTTTGAATTTTTTTATTTAGTTTATATATTTTATACATTTATAACAAACATATTATACTATACATTTTCTTAATTTTAAAATTTTATCCCAAATTTTTACCGACTAATTTTACTTATTCAACTTGTATATTTTTAATATAATAAATTTAAAACTTTTTAATAAAATATACATTACAAATTTTAAATATTTATAATTTGATTACAAATTTTTAAATTAGCCATATTTATTTATACATTAAAATTATTTAATAATATAGCATTACAAATTTTTAAATTATCCATATTTATTTATACATTAAAATTATATAATAATATAACAAATTAAATTAAGAGGGCATTCACATTTGTGTAGTATGTATCTGCTAGTATATTATTAATTGAGTAACAACCCTTAATATACATCTTTGATGGTAACTAGGTAAGGAAAGTGATTTATACATGTGAAAATAATGATAAAATATATAATAGATGGTGATTAAGATACCGAGATGTTATTAGTGATTTTAATAGTCTCAGAAGATTTCATATCAAGCACTCTCATGATTTATTGAAATTTATGCTAGCAGACATTTTGGTGGACTCTTCTAAAAAACATTATTTAAAAAATGATTTATATTATTAAAAAAATACTTTTGATTCGATTATTACAGTTGGTGTCTGATCTATATGTGATTCGTTTTGGAAGATCCCAAACTGGGCACTGTCTTGAATCTTCCAAGTTTGTGCTATGGTTCATACAACAATAATTTTTATCATTATATTGGTGGACATCCCTAAGAAACATAAATGGGTTATTAGTGTTTGTGAACAAATGATATGATTATGTATTGTTATATAAACGTATATAATGATATAATTGTACGCTTATATAAATCATTATTAAAATTTTTATGAGGGTATCAATGAAATTTTCACATAAAAGTCTAACTTATATTAAAAATTATAAACCAGAGAGGAAGAAGGAAGTCAGTTTGCTGCAATCCTTATCCATTCCTGAAAGACTATGGATGTTAGTTTCGATGGATTTTATTAGATGGTTTCTACAAGTGGACAATATGGCGACAATTATGGTGATTGTTGATCGATTATCTAAATATGCAATCTTTGTGCCAAAAATAGTAACTTGTCCCTCATATGTCGCAGCGGAATTCTTCTATAAGAATGTGAAATACTTCATAATCTTCGCAGACATTGTGAGTGACCAAGACTCCATTTTAAGGTTCAATTTTAGACGTCCTTTTTAACATGATGGGTTACAATTTGAAGTTTTCAATCGTAAATCACCAATAGACAGATGGTCAAACTGAAAGGATCAATGGTCTATTGGAAGAGTACATAAGGCATTATATAAGTGAAAGTCAGCATGACTGTTTGAGTTTACTTGATACTACACAATTTTATTATAACTTGCACATGTCTTCAGCTACAAAGAAAAGTCCCTTTGAGATAGTCTTGGGACAACAACGTCTCACTCTACTCCAAATTGCATGACAAAGGACAGGTGGCAAATGTCATGTGATGTATAAGTTTACGATAAAAAAGCAAGAGTTATTAGATGAGGCGAGGGATAGTCTTGGAAAAGCTTATCAATGGATGAAGAAGCAAGCGGACTTACGGAGGGACCATTAGAGTTTGACGCTCGAGATAAGGTACTATTGAAACTTATCCCATAGATTTTGGAAGAAAATCTCTAGTAAGCAAGTATACCGTGGATTGGTGCTGAAGTACGATGGACTGTCTAAAGTGTTAAGTAAAGCAGGGAACATGGCACATAGATTTAAGTTACCCAAGAGATTGAATGTACACCTTACATTTCATGCTAGTTTTTTCAAACTCTACTATGAGGATGTATTAGATCCTAATAAGAGTCAGGTTAAGAGAGCTTCACTAGTTATAAGAAAACAGTTCAAGGATTAGGGGGAGAAGATCTTGGATCATCAAACAATTGGGTAATCTAAAAGGAATCAGATAATCTAATCCTTAATCCAGTGTAAGGGAAAGTTGATCACACAAGCTACATGAGAGAAAGATACTACCTTATAGCAGTTCAAGGATCAGTTGAACACCTACCTTCAGAGTAGTTAGATGAGGGTGTCGAATTCATCTGATGGGGGTGGTTTGTTAGCCCTTTAGTATATAAAGGCACTTCAAAGCTAGCTAGAAACAGGCCTTAGGTTGAAGGATAGCTGGATCACACACATGACAGTGGTATGTGAAAGACTCCATGGTAGCTTAGCAAGTTAGATCAAGCATGGTGCAAGTTTTGTTAAAGTTTTGTACCCTATATGGACTAACATTGCTAATATTATGTTCTTGATGGAATAAGGACTTAGTGCCTATTTGGCTGAACTTATATCAGTAGAGCTTTTGTCAGTAGAGCTTTTCTGAGAAGAGCTTTTTTAAAAAGCCAGTTGACTGTTTGGCTGTCGATTAAAAAAATAGCTTTTTAAAAAGAGCTTGATACAGTAGACTGTTTGGCAACATAAAAATAAAAAGCACTTTTATTAATTTTAATTATAATTTACTTTATAATAAAATTATTTATGCATATAAATATTATTTAAAATATATTAAGCAATATACAAAACACAATACATTAATTATTATATAATTTTAAACCATATGAAATATAAATGAAAATATATCTAACCAAAATTTTTTGTATAGATTAAAACATAAGTAAAACTAATTTCAAAAATAAATATTAAAACATATAAAAAATTCAAATAATATTATATAAATTTCAAAATAAACGTGAAGATGTGTTTGTGAATATTGTGGGAATTATGTGTAAAGCATAAGGGTAAAAAGGACTAAAAATAGGCTTATTAATTGATATAAAAATTTACCTGAAAAAGTGCTTTTTTGAAATGTTCTAAATTTGAGCTTTTGAAAAAGCTGTATTTTAGTTTTTAAAAAAATTATTTTTACTTCAAAAGTATTTTTAAAGTAGGGATGTCAATTTCGGCCCGATCAGGCCCGTTTTTAGCTCGGGTTTATATATTTATTTTTTTTAGCCGTTTTGTATTTTTTTATATTAAAAAATAACTTGACCCGGCCCGCCCTTGGCCCTCTGGGCCACGAGCCAACCACGTGGGCCACAAGTCTGCCCACGACCCGTATTTTTTGAGGCCGGGCCTGACCCGCGACTCTTATTTTTTGTCAGGCCAGACCGGCTCGGCCCATTGACATTTCATACTCTTACATTGATGGCTTTGGTCCTGGCTTTCGTACCTATCAAGAATATAATACTGCTCACTTTCTTGGAGACATTTACGAGATATTCGCCTCTAAGGAGAGCAAGTGCAGAGAGATGGGCAAGGAGATTAAGAGATTGGTGGTATAGCATTCCCGCGGCTCCTGTACTTCTCCAAATACAAAAGGAAGTGAAAAAGAAGTAACTGCGTCAATTTTCTCACCAACATCACCATGTGAAAAGAAATTCAGTGTGCCCTTCATAAAATGACAAGACACATCCTGGCATTTCCATTTCTTTGTTGTTTGGTTTTGTGCAGGATTGAAGATTAGCAAAAATAGTGAAACGCACAGCATGTAATAGAAAATTTGCTAGTTTATAAGCAAAAGAAACATTATTGCCTTCCGTAGCACAACATAAATTGCTGCCTTCTCTAGGATATCACGATTCAATCCACATTCGTACTCAAATCTCAACCAAGCAGAGCGCAAGATATCAAAAACAACCTTCCTTACCTTTTGGCTTTCCATTTTTCTCTCTTTTTCTCCCTTTCTATCCTTTTTATTTTTTTTCCCTGTATAAGACTCTAATTAACCACACGAATAAACACAATTTTATTGGTGGAGATCTATTTCTGAAAACAGAAGGAGATAAAAGAATAGCTACGGCGACACCTATTGGACACCCCAAAAAGGAAAATATACCAAAAAATGTGATCGAAACCCAAAAACCACGCTTAGAAAAAAATTGGAGAAGAATTACTCATTCATTCCCTCCACGGTAGAAGATGATGAAATGGAGGCTCTGATATTAGGTGCAGAACGGAAAAACAAGGGATCGGTATAGTTGTAAAATGACTGGTGGGGGCAGAAAAAATCTGCTGAAGTTGGTGTAAACGCGGGGATATTAGTCATATAACGATTAGGGGGCTCAAAAATTGGAGGAACGAAGCAAGAATTCACTAGTCCGTCACCTATGCTCCCACTATTCTCATCGGTGATCACCAACGATGACTCATTATCATCATTCCTGGCAATCCTCCCGTTCTTATTGATTTCCTCGTCATTACCCTTTTCTAGTTTCCCCTTTTCCGTCACAGATTCATCGTCGTCGGATCGAGAAAACCCTGTCAGCTTCTGCACCAGTGCCATAAAATCTTTAGGGTGTGTGTGGATGATCTTTGGAGAATGTGTATATATGATCACGGGGTGACGTTGCAACGTTTTGCTGGAGCCAGTGACGCCAAGGGAAGAGGTGACGAAGGAGGATGGGGACGACGACGATTTCTTATTGATCATGTACGAGCCTTTGTTCACCTTCAGCGTAGGTGTGCTAAGGCCACTGTTGGTGTTTGCATGGCTGTCATGAAAATGCGTGGGACTCATTTTGGTGATGCTTTTGGTACTCTGTGTTTGGAAACAACACACAAGATTGATGTTTCTTTAAGAAAGATGCCTTAAGATCACACAAGAAACAGGAAACATCAACATGGGCAAGTCTGAACAAGGTAAAAATTTCTGGTAAAAGATAGCAAATATTGGGACCTTAAATTGAGGAGGATGATGATGATGATGATGGTGATGGAAGGAAGAGAGAAATGGAGACTAGGGGTGTGTGTATATATATAGTAAGGCCATAGCATGGGGTTATGAGGGAAGTCCACAAGGACTGAAACAGTTTTGCCCAGTTGGATTATGCCATTTGGGAAACACGAAGGATATTCTTTTTCAAAATTTTCTATTTTGATATTTGGAAGTGGTGGCCGTTGCAAGTGAAACGATGACATGGGAAGAGGAGAGGGGTTGTCGGGAAACAGTTGGGCATGTGGTGCTGTGGGCGCTTTTGGCGGGAAATTAAGTTTTTTTTTCTTTATCGTTTACGGGTAAAACTTAAAAGTATAGGTAGGACTTAGGAGGCGCTTTTATAATTTTTTATTTTCTTTTCTTTTATGCACGTGACTTGCACGGTCATCCATTCCCACATCTTCCTCCTGTTTGTGTTTGCTCCGATTACTGTTTTAAAAATTGGATAAGCTAAAAAAAAAGGTTTAAGTTTTCATGATTTGATTAATATTAAACTGATATAAAATTAATATGTAACAAATAAAAAATATAAAAATAAGTAATGTATATTAATATAGGATAAACAAACAATAAATTTAATAATTAAAATTAAAATTAAATATAACATAAATTTTTAAATAATAATAATAATAAAGAATATAAAATTTGAAAATATAATTTATTAAAAATTCAAAAAATTATAAAATATTCCTGTTAAATCTCAACTTTCCAACAACCAAAACTCAAAAACTGGGCAAGAGCTAGTTTCACGTAAAAAACAAATCCTCTATTTTAATAAAATCAATTCTTATTTTATTCTATTAAATTTTTTCCACGCAATTATATAAATATATTGATAAAATCCTATGAAAGAAGGTAGTAACAGACCATCTATTCCCGTTTCAAACGATGAAGACATTCGCTCACATGCACAGTAAGTCCCGCGTGTTCATATGGTTAATTTTTAGTTAAAGGGAAGAAATTTATGGAGGTCCCACATGTTAAAAAGATTGTGAGTTCATACACTTAAAAAGATGGCTCCGATTTGTTAAACAATGGTACTGAAAAATTCTATCTAACTTATTACAAAAGTTAGAATATTTGTAAATTTGACGTTATAAGTATATAGTAATTTAATAAAACCATAAAAAAATAGTTAAAGCTTATATACTGATGTACGTACGCTAGTCATACATTACTTTTAGCATTATTCTCATACTATACTACTTGTATTTTGGATAATTTTTGAGGATTTTGGTGGTTAAAATGAGAAACGTTTTTATTTCTAAATATTAAATAAGATGAACAAATTTGGAGGAGAATTGGATTGACTTTGACCAAATTTAAAGGAATTGGAGGAAGATCCTTGACTACGGCACCTACATATATGTCATCTTCATAGACTCTCCTTTACAGCCTACATACCCGAAATAAAACACTTACAGTTACATGTCCATATGTAGGTACCGTACTGGCGTTGAAGATTTTCAAAGAAATTATACAACATGGCCTGCTACATGATCCTATTTTGGGACTGTGTAGCTCATTAAAAATTACGGCTTTAGATTTAAAGAAAACAAGGAGAATAGAAAATGACCAAAAACTTTATAGCGTATCTAATTCTTTTTTTCTTATATATATATATATATATATATATAGAAAATGACCAAAAACTTTATAGCGTATCTAATTCCTTTTTTCTTATATATATATATATATTTAATACCTTATCTTTTAAACTTGTATCTACTAACGATAATTTTGGTCATCATATCAGTTATTTTAGTTGGTTTTGTTTTATTTTATTTATTTATGTACTTTTTAATTTTATTTTCCTACACTCTTGGCATATCAGTTTTCATCTGCATCACTTTTTCTTGTCACATCTGTATGTGGGTCTACTGGAAACAGCCTCTCTACTATATAGGGGTAAGACTGCGTACTATCAGACCTCCTCAGACCGCGCTTCATTGCAAGATTTCAAACTGAGTGATGATGATGATAATGATGAAGGAGAATAGAAAAGAAATTTTTAGGCAACAAAAAAGCAGGAAACTAGTAAGAAGTAAACTGGAAGTCGTTCTACATTAGCGATCAAGATAATTTCAACAAAAATTCCTCAAACACTCATCCTAATGGTCTCTTTTTTATTGCTTTCTTTCTTATTTTTTAGTTTTTATTCTTTTTTTAATTAAATAGGTTATATATTTAGGTGGGATGGATCATACGATTTATGTGTTGAATTGATCTTTAGGTTTAATGAAATTCTAGTTTTTTGCTTGAGATTTATCCATGTTTTTATAATTAATTAAATTAAAGGAGTGAAAATATAAGATTTAATTATTTAATTCATAAAACGAGATTCGAGAGCTGAGATGTATGGTTACATCATAGCGTAGAGAAAGAGGGTAACATAAGTTATAAGAGAAAGTCGTGAGATGTTCCTAAGTTAGGGCAAAATTTATAAAATGAATTAATACATTATTAAGTTGTCTTGATTTAAAAGGGCTTAATTAATCTAAGAAAATGGGCTGTATGTGTTGAGAAAGAATATAATTCACGTTAGAAATTCTTACTAGTTTAGGAAAATAGAATCATTCATTAGGTTAGAATTAAACTGAAAATAGCAAAGTCCTAGACGAAACCTCACCTAAGTCTAGTTTATTTATAGGTTAGTCCATTCTTGACCATGGCTTTGTTTTGTTGTTTAGATTTCCTATTTATTTTATTTTCTTATTCAATCATAAAATTTGGTCTAACATATTAAGCTTACGGTCTAACGTATTAAGTTTGTGAATACCTAGTAATTAACTCTTAGTCTTTATAAGTTTGACTCGTACTTGTCTGTGCTAGCTACAATTATACTGTACACTTGCAGCAAAAAATACAAACAAAATTTTGAAACCATTATTAGGGATTTCACAAACATATTAGACTAAGACTTTTGTTTTGTTTTGCCCTAGTTTTATTATTATTTATTGAATTTTTTGTATGAATAGATCTATTTTAATTGAAAAGAGATAATTGCAAACATACAAATAAATCGGCATAAATTCTTTAGATTAGAGTCAAACTTAATAGTAGAATTGACAAATCGATCAAACAATCTTAGTACCTTTAACTTGAATAATATCGGTTGATAATTCTAAAATTAGTTATTAGTAGTTTCAAGCGAGTTATTAGCATACGATAGTAATTGTATAATAAAAGGTTAATTATTTAAAAGTTTTAAGGGAATTCATAATTTAGGCATTAATTCTTAAGAAAAATAATTACTAATAATCACTGTCTTTATAGGATCGACTCAAAATTACAAATACGATGTGCGCTTGCGATTAATCCAAACTTGACAATTAAAATAATTCGATCGCTTGAACTCTTCGGAGTCTTTGTATATAGAAGCAGATGGCAACCCATGCTTAAGAAACTTTAATGGGAACTTCAGAGACTGAGTATGGGATATAGAAGTTATTGAGCTCAAATATGAAGAGAAATTCTTTACTTGAAACAACAAGCAAAGTGAAAAATGTTTCATTGCAAAGAAACTTGATGGGGATATAGTCAACGGCCAATGGTTACAAAACCTCCCAGAGGGTAAAGCTTCATCTGGCCAATCATTAATTCTCTAACGACTATCTCATTGTAATCTGAAATTTCTTCTTGGGTTGGCACAAGACAACTCCATTCCACTTCAACAATTATCTCTTAAACTTGGCAAGATGTGAGAGAAGTTATTGTAAGAGTTCTGACTCATGCTTTTCAAAGAGCCTTTACTTGTGTAAAAAGACTCAACACCATCAAATTTGAGCTTAAGAGACTAGATCAAGAAAAAGCTAGGGACACTCAATTGACTCTCTCTTCAGGTGAAAACACTCTTAAGAATGTCCAAAATGAGCTCTACATTTAACTTGGCAGCTTTATTAAACTTTTAATGAAAAATTTGATTTTAAATCAATTAAACTGATTAATATATTATTAACTATTAACGAAATATGATACACTAATATATAAATTCTTAATAAAATAGATTGATATTACATTTTAAAATATTTTATATTTGCATATAAATAATGAGGGTGTAAATATGATAAATTAGTAAAATAATAAAAATTTGTAATAATAAAATAAATAACTAAATATTAATTATAAATAAAAATAAAATAATCATCTTGTTAAATATTATTACATAATAAATACAATTTTATGAAAGAATTAATTTACTCCCTATTGAATCATAATATATTAATAACTAGTAAATATACTATTTTTAAAAGTTTAATAAAATTAATTTATATTACGAATTAAATATTATTTTTTAATATAAGTAACACTATGTAAATATGATTATGTAAATTAATTTATATCACAAATTAAGGAGGAAAAAGTGGCCATTGAGCACATTAGTACTGAGTTGATGATTGTGGATTCTTTGACTAAAGACATGCCACCTAAAAAGTTAAAAAATCACGTACTACAAATGGAACCAGGTTTTGTAAAATAATGTCATTGAATGTACAGTGTTTTCAATAAAACTCTTATTCAATGTGATGTTTCTCATATAGTTTGTGCACCTATAGATATTCATTTTGATATATTAATAATCTTCATTAACTTTAGACCTAGAATAAACATATAGTTTATTCATTAAATTGAATGATTGTGTGTAGAGACGTAATATAATGTAATTTATGAAAGATATTACTTATTATAAGAGAATTTATCGTCATGATTCATATATTTTGTTTCTCTATAAAGTCAATGTTGAATTATATGAACCAAGTGGAAAAATGTTGGAATACTCTCAAGTATATATGGTCTATATGGTTGTGATGCGTGAAATGCATGTACATAAATTAATCTCACATAACAATCTTATTTACGAATTTAAACATGTGTCAATTATTATTACTAGCATCTTATTGAAATATTTAATTATTATGATGTTTTTAATGAATAAATATTTTATTTTAAAAGTTAGTTCATAAAATATAATCTTATGTAAATTTTAAACATAATAAACATAAAAAGAAATGAACACCAAAATCTTGGATTTAAATTTTTTCTTAATCTTTACAATTTTGATATTCAAGTTAGTAAAAACTTAAATTTTAATAATTTTAGTCATGAGAATTTAATTAATATATCTCTAATTATCTTTCTTGAATTATAATTATGATTCCAACAATCTTCAACAGAGATTGTCAAGTTGTTAGATATCTCTACTTGTTAGATAGTCAAATTGATTTTTGATTAAAATCTTATTTTTTATACAGATGAATTCTATTTTGATTAAATTGGAAACAACTTCTCTACTAGTTATGAGTAATGTTACAAATTTCTAAACATTCATTTTAGCATAAATTTTAGTGGAATGTTGTTATTGTTATTGAATTCTTGAATCTATTATTTAAAAAAATAATTTAACTTCTGATGGACTTAAAAAAATATTAAATCTACTTTGAACACTTGTTAAAGGTGAATTAGATTACAAACTAAAATAACAAGAAATAGTACTTAAATAAAAAGACAAAAAGTTAAAATTTTTGTTCCTCCACACAGCCCGACAAAAGTTGGATTGAGTATCTTAATCAATTGGTTTATTATGTAAGACAATTTTACCCTTAGGGGCAATTTTGTAATTTTCCCTTAAAGTGGACAGTTATTAATTATAATTTTGGTTTTTAAATAAATTATCAGTTAAATTACGTAATTTGATCTAAATAAGGGTAATAAAGTGGCCCAATAAATGATCTAGATTAATAAATCAAAGTTAGGGTTAAAAATAGATTCCTTTTAGTGTGGACCTGGTTCATATTAGCCTTGTGATGGGAAACCCGGTATACAAGCTATATAAATAAGTTAAATCAATTAAACCGATTAATATATTATTAACTATTAACGAAATATGATACACTAATATATAAATTCTTAATAAAATAAATTGATATTACATTTTAAAAATATTTTATATTTGCATATAAATAATGAGGGTGTAAATATGATAAATTAGTAAAATAATAAAATTTTGTAATTTTATTATTTAGTATGAAAATAAATCAGTAAATATTAATTATAAATAAAAATTAATCATCTTGTTAAATATTATTACATAATAAATAAAATTTTATGAAAGAATTAATTTACTCCTTATTAAATCATAATATATTAATAACTAATAAATATACTATTTTTAAAAATTTTAATAAAATTAATTTATATTTCGAATTAAATATTATTTTTAATACAAGTAACACTATGTAAATATGATTAATAATAAATTAATATGTTTAACACATAACATCACTGTAGTGAAGTATCATATTGTGCAAAAATTGTAGGTCAACGAAAGTTGAAGATAAAATTTAATGAAATGATTGATTTAATTTTTTTTACAAAAATTTTTAAAGTATAAAAAATTTTAGAAAAATTAATAAAACTATATATTATTTTAGCATTTTTTTATATCAGAAATGAACTTTTAGTAGTTATGTTAAATAAAACTTTTTTGTAGGGGTACAACTGAGTATTGACATTTTTGTTTTGAGCAAAGTACAAGAACTATATTTTATGCTTGATTTAAGTATTTACCTATGAACTTACAGCTGTCATGTTATATAAATTTTTTATAAGAGTCCAACTGAGCATTGTTTGAGCAAAGCACAAGAAATTTTGTATATGAACTTGAAATATTGCAGTTAATATGCAGGAAATAGACATCTTATTGGAAAGATATTAATTTGTGGAGACTTATGTTATAAACAAGACAAATGGTATCAAAATCTAAAAGCCAAAGTAGTTAGGGATGGCAATCTTAGCCCTGCTAGGCTCAAGTTTGGCCTAAGTTGGCCGGGCCACCAGCTAAGACTCCTTGGCCTGACTGGGCTACAGATCAAGTTTAAACCGAGACTGAAATGTGCAAAACGATGTCGTTTTGTCAACGTTTTTTTTAAAATAGTGTAAAATATAACTTGAGGTTGATTTTTTTTGAATCAATGCAGCCAACAAAATTTAAATCAAAATACCTAACTACTTTCAAATTTTCAACCCGTTTGTACATAAGCATGTAATCCTTTGAGCTATTTTTTAGAGAAGTATCAAGCAGACCTTGACTGCTATTTCTACTGTGGAAGCTAAGTTCGTATCGTATTTTGAGGCCATCTCGTATGATGTATGATTAAAGATTTTTATATTTGAGCTTAAAATTGTGGGTTCTATTTCTAAGTTGTTAAAATTATATTGTGACAATTTAGCGATAATTTTTATGGCTAAAAACAATAAGAGTGGAAGTCGAAGTAAACATTTCGACATTAAATATTTAACCATAACAGAACATGTTAAAGGTAAATTAGATTACAAGCCAAAATAACAAGAAATAGTACTTAACTAAAAAGATAAGAAGTTAAAAATTTTCTTCCTCCACACAGCCCGAATAAATTTGGATTTAGTATCTTAATCTAATTGGTTTATTCTACCAATTAGATTAAAAAAACTTGCTTCAAATTGAGCCTATTTTCTAGAAAGTTAAAAAAGGGGGTATTTATTTTAATTTGTTAAAACACGGTTGTTGATGGTGGCTCTGCTTTTTAGCCTGTGTTTGGATCTGCGGTATGGTAGGGATAGGTACTTATCCACTGCAGTTTTCAAATGCAGTCATACGCTTGAATTTGCGACCGACAACCACAGGTTGGAGAAAACTGCGGTGCCATCGCAGAAATAGATAAGCAGAAAGGGGGTTGCGGTAAGAAACTACTTATGCGGGGAAATTTTACCTTCCAATAATAACTTTTTGATATCTTAGTATTTTCCATTATACCCTTAGTTAATTAATAGAAGGAAGTTTTGCCAATAGTATTTAAGCAAGGTGAAATATTTTATTTACTAAATTTATTTTTTTTATATTTTCTTATTTTAATTTAATAATTTAATAATTTAATAATTATAATTTGAATTTATATGACTAATAATGTATTTTTTTGAAATATTTATTTACTAAATTTATTTTATTTATATTTAATATTTATAATTTTAATTTTATATGATTAATAATATATTTTTTAATTATTTATACAACAATTAATAATTTATTAAGTCAATAGACTTTTTAGTAATTTTATCTCTTTTCAGCAAACGCAATCGTACTTGTCAAACACCTATTTTCACGTTTCAGCAGTTACCAAAATAGCAATCCCAAACACATAAGTACTTATTAAAAGCAGGTTATCAACCGCTATCGCTTCTCCAAATCAAACCTTATTATTAAGTTTTGAATAATAAAAAAAAAATTCTGTTTATATGCCATATCCTCATGGTCTCCATTTCAAGTCAAACCCCAAGCCCAAAGCCATCAACAACATGCTCCCCTTTCCCCTTTCAACTTTCAATTAATGTACCTAGTACTTATCTACAATTCAGTTCACTTCGGGAAAATCTAAAAAAGCAGCCTTCTGGAAGACCAAGTACAATTACTGCATCATCATATTCAATTTCTAGAAAGTCAAAAATCAAGGGTAGGCTATGTAAAGTCTTGTTTAAAACAAATGGAAGGAGAATGATACAAAAGGTTCATTAACATATTGATAAGTAAGCTTTTGCTTTTGAAGATTATTTCATTAGACGGATAAGTAAGCTTTTGCTTTTGAAGATTATTTCATAGACGTGTGGAACAATGGTTTGGCTGTTCCCATCATGATATAGCTGGTAAGTTGGAATTCAAACATCCATTAGTCAACTAAGACATGCCATTTGGATTTTTTACCCCTCAAAAGTTCATCGTTCATTTTTGTAGAAGGAAACTAAAATAAAAGGAGTAATAATTCATTACTCTAAATTAGTTATGCGCAATTAAACGAGCTTGCTGACTCCGACGACTTTTCGTCTCCCATGGGAGACTCGGTGGCAGTCTCTCTAGCCTTTTCAAGTCCTCCTCCAACAATAAACATCCTATCTTCCCACCATCTTTTCACTTGGGCAGTTCCCATTTTTGCGTGTTCTTCCTCTCTGGAGAGTTTAACAAGGATCGTCAATTCTTTTTCAACGATTTTAATGGTGTACATGGGTAAGGGAAGCAAAAGGTGATTCTTTTCTTTGGCTTAGAAAAATGTTGAGGATAAGAAGGAAAGCTCTTCTTAAAGTTGAAGAGGTTTTGGAATTCTCTAATCAACTCCTTGCTGAAAAGCCTTTTCTTCCTTTCTTAATCCCTTTGGTTTTGGTCGTTTGGTGCATCGAGAGATGGCTTTTCACTTTCTCCAACTGGGTTCCTCTTGTTGTTGCTGTTTGGGCCACTGTTCAGGCAAGTTACAAAATCGTCTATGTTTCTCTCTCTGCTTTTGATAGTCTCTGTTCGAATGGATCTTGGAATGATTGCTGCAGTTCGGCTGAATTTTGTTTGGTTGCTCCAAATCATACTGCGTTGATCTTTTGTGTCTAGGTTGTTTAATAACTTTCTCATTGAGAGGGAAATTCGGGGAGTTCGATGGTTGTTCCGTATCATTTTTGTGTTTTGCATTTTGTTTTTTATCCATAACTGTCTTTGTTTTTGTTACGTGGAGGCGGCATGAAATCTTTAAAATTCTTACTGTTTTCTTCATAAAGCTCGTGGATTTGTTTTCTTTCTTCTTCTCGTAGCAGTGAATTGTTTGTTTACTATATGCCAGAACCGTGCTTCTTTGAGCTGCATGTGTTGTGGTTGTGAGGTTTGATTAGGGACTTTTGAGGATTTAAATGATGGTGGATGGAAATCTTACAACGCCGGACTTTACTTTGCAGTATTACAGTTATCAACGTCAGATACTTGTCGAAGACTTGAACAAAAAATGGAAGCGAGTAGTGTTGAGCTCCTCGGTACCTATTGTTTTCTTCTTATTTCCTGCGGCCTGCTTCAATTTCTGCTGTATAATGTGGAACTTTTTGATCATTTCGCGCCATTGTACAGCCAATAACGCCAGTGGAACATTGTGAGTGGCTGAACAAGCTATTTATGGAAGTTTGGCTCAACTATTTTAACCCAAAATTTTCAACAAGGTTCTCATCAATGGTTGAGGTTAGATTCAGGCCATGTTGATTAACTTGTGGAATATAATTGCAGAAGCAATATCTATCTTCTGCTCATTGCTTGTGTGTTCTCCTTATGTTGACATTTTGGTGAAGCAAATGATCGAATTGTTTTCTGCAATCTTCATATTTTTTTCCTTAGTTTTTTGCAGCTTATTGTTGATAAGGAGGCCATGCTAGCACGTAAAGTAGTAGGATATTCAGCTGACGGCACTTTTTTCTTCTTTTTCTTTTTCTTGGGTGAAGTTGTATTCAAATTCTCATTAACCACTTACCATAACCCTCTGTAGTCTAATTTATCCTGCAATTTTGCTTTAGTATTTAAAAGTGGGATAAGAAGTATGACAATTCTAGAAAAAAAAGGGTTACAACAACATAAAATCTTGGGTGTGGTCATATTTTGTTGATATCAAACAGGCTCTTTGCACATGCTTACTATTGCACAATAAAGTGATTAACAGTCACAACTCTCTCTCATAAGTCAGAACAATCCTCACTGCATATTCTGCTGTTTAATTGCTTATGAACTTAAACTTCTACTGCAGAAACGTTTAAGGCAGAACAAGTCAAAGCTTATAGTAAGTGATTCACTTCGTGTTTTTAATAGATTGAGTGATAAAAATTATTGTGATGTTCAGCAATAACGTTATTGTTTACTGAGGAAATTTTGCACTTTTTAGGAAAAAGTTGAACTGCTGGAGTTTTCACTAGGTTCGTGCCCACCTAGCCTGGGCTTACAAGGGACTAGCTGGTCAACTTTAGGTGATCAGGTTTGGTTTCCAGCCTCACTGTTCCAAATTTTGCAAATGAACTTTTAGAGTCTTCTTACGCAATAGTTTCTGTATGCATCCATTAGGATTGCTTTGCATTAGTTTTCTATGTAACAATCTGAAGCCAATTTTTCTGCAGTTTTCAATTCACTCTTTTATTGTTTTAGTGTGAAATAATTCCACAGTTGCACAAAGGTTGGCCCTTAATGGATAAAGAGATGCACATAAACATCACTTGAATGTTATAAGTTATGGTATCATTTTCTATCATTCTACTCCAATATTTACATATCAAGTAATTTGATGAAGCATTCTTATTTATTTGGCAGCAAATTATGCGTCTGGGTTTTGATTGGGATACAAGTGACATGAGCATTATGTTGCTGGCTAAGCTAGCCAAGCCATTTAAGGGAACTGCTCGTATAGTTATCAACAGCCTCCACATCAAGGGTGATGTATGTTAATTACTATTTTTCTGGAAGTGAATTAGGGGCTGGCTGCGCCTATTTGATTGTTGTTGTTTTGATGTATATGTTTATGTTCATGTGCACCTTGTAGTTGTGTTGTGTGTGTGTGGCCTAAATTATCAGTATTACTCGGAAGTGAATGGTTTGTTTAGTTCAGCATCAGACTTACAAATTGTTGGCGGTGCAAACTATTAATTGGAAGTTACTTGTTTGCATCTACAGACAATTATGTCGGTAACCATGTCTTTTTATTTGCAACTGCAAAATCTGTTTATTTTTATCATGATGTGTGTCCATTTTACTTACGAGTTTGATTTTTCCTATTTAATTTTTAAATCAAGGACAAGATCCTATTAGTTACACCGGAGATTTGGTAGGTAATACTATTCAAGAAAATGGACAATAAACAGAATAATATTCAAAGCATGAAATTCTTTGAAAATTCTTTCACACAAACTGACAAAAATGGCAGAATTTGAAGGAGAAATTTTATTCATAAGTAACTAATAGACATACAATAGCTTTATACACACTAACCCTAGTACAAGGTAGGAAATAAATTTGTACAGATTTATTGGATCCCATGATTTATGGGATACTCTTTCCTAATTTTATGGACATAATTAGGACCATATAATCCCCACAAAATCTGGACATAATTACACAGATTACATTTTCCCACACAAACCATAAGTGAATCCTGAAGAATACAAATTCAATGTAAAATTTTAGAAATTATATTGATTGTTAATGGTTTTATCTTGCTACTTGACTGGTTGTTAACATTTTGCAGCTTCTCTTGATGCCAGCTCTGGAAGGGAGAGCAATACTGTACTCATTTGTATCGAACCCTGAAGTGCGCATAGGAATTGCTTTTGGAAGTGGTGGAAGCCAGTCACTTCCAGCGACAGAGCTTCCCGGTGTTTCTACTTGGCTGGTATTTCTCTTAGCTAGTTGTTTTACTCTGCTTCACTTTGGTGGAGTTTGTTTCTTTGATTATAAACAGAACATGCATAAAGTGGTCAGCCACAATTGTGCTTGCATGTACTGTGCTCTTTCGATTTTATCTTACTTTAGTTTTCTCTCTTGGCTGTGTTTGTCAAAATGATTTAATATCAGCAGAACTGTTAGCTGTATGCTTATTCTCTTGGATCTTATAACTGTTTAGATCTCTACAGAATTCTAGTTGTTTTGTGATAACTAGCTATATATGAAATTGGTTCTTTAAATATATTCTCTTTACCTTTTGGACAAAGGAAATGCTTATATATGGATGTTCCTTTTTCTATTTTGCTTTGTCCATCAGGTCAAAATTGCTACTGAAACCTTAGTGAAGACTATGGTTGAACCTCGCCGTCGATGCTTCAGTTTACCAGCAGTGGATTTAGGGAAGAAGGCTGTTGGGGGAATCATACATGTTACAGTCATTTCAGCTAGTAAGCTTTCTGGGAATAGTTTCAAAGGGAGCCCAACAAAAAAATTGTATTACAGGAATGGTAGTTTAGAAGAAAAGTTTGGTAACAAAGATCTGCATACATTTGTGGAGGTTGAACTTGGGCAATTGACAAGGAGAACAGATGCAATACCAGGGTTAAATCCTAGATATGATTCAACATTCAACATGGTTTTGCATGAAGATACAGGAATTCTACGATTCCAGCTTTACGTTTTCACCCCAGGCGGTGTGAAGTATGACTTTGTAGCAAGTTGTGAGATAAAGGTAAAGTTACTATTCAAACTCTTAGGTAATTAAGTCACAAGTAAAGTTACTATTCAAACTCTTAGGTAGTTAAGAACCTTAACTTGTGACTTCATTTAGGTCTGCTTTCAATATGTATGCATTTTCAGCTTTATAACACCGGCATGAATTTTATGCATAGATAGTAGATCTCTGTTATGTTGCATATGTGTCCTATGAGTTTTCAGTTCCAATCTATTCTTAGGATACTCAAATTTCAATAGTAAACTGATTCCTACACTAAAAACTTCAAACACTTGTCTTTTCAGTCCATGCTTTAGTTTTCACATTTGTGGATGTCAGTTCATAGTTTATACGTTCGCAAGAGGAGGTTTGCAATTTCATCTATCCCTTACTATGTTACAAAGGTTTGAAGAGGAACTATGGGTACGTTGTCACCCTTTTTTCTGAATTAAGAAGTTAATTTTTTTTTCTCAAAGCAACGCTGTGTAGAAAAAGTAGGAGCTAATTATTGAATGTTGTTTTTTTTTTGAACAAGTTAGATGCATTGACTGGGTTGTGGACTGTTAAACATAATGATAAGGATACATGAACTTTGTTTCTATGGTAGCTGAGTGGAACTAAACCATTCAATGAAGGGAAATGTGTTGGATAACTTGAAAATGTGGATTATGCTTCAGCTCTAACTCTCAAGCAAATATAGGAACTTTCAATGACCAAATATTTTCAATAATGCATCTAGTTGTAGAAAAAATACAAATTTTTAATAGATGGATATAAGAATATGATGTTGCTGGGTACAATTAGCTTAAAGCGACATGTCTCTTTAATTGAGAGCAAAATATTTCACGTATGATTTAAGTTTATTTTGTACTGTCATCCTTAATTTTTTTCCCACTCAGTTCTTTTGACCTTTTGAATAGATCAAGTACGTTGCAGATGATTCATCTATGTTTTGGGCAATAGGACCCGACTTTGGTGTAATAGCCGCACGTGCTGAGTTTTGTGGAAAAGAAGTTGAAATGGTTGTTCCATTGGAGGGAGTTGATTCAGGGGAGGTACATAAAAGAATCTAAAGTCCCTACATGTAAAACAGTTATTTTTACTTTTCTGATCACCTGCTTCTGGTGTTAACAAGTTTTGATGCTTGTTTAATATCTCTTACTTTTTGACGCCCCCACTTCATATCCATCTATTCTTATGATGCATTTTTCATATACTATGACTGTTAAAATGACTGCACTGGCAATCATGAAATTATACTTTTCTGCTACTTTATATATCTGCCATTGAGGCCATGTTTCTCGGCTTGGCCTAACCTCTAACCTGTTTGCCTTTGTGCAATGTCAGAACATGGATAAGCATTATGTAATCTATACACTAATGCATAACTTATATGGTAATTGTCCTAAAAAGCTATGTTTTGATTGTTGAAGAATTTGATTTTGGCGGTTTAAAACTGTTGATAACTTTGGTTGCATATGAACTTATCAAGGTTCCTCATTACTTTGCTCAGTGGTCCCAACAGGGTCTTGAATTAATTTTCTTATATCATTCTTAGCTAATCTTTTCTTTTTAAGCTTGTTAAATATCCTTTATGTCCCAGAAAGATACAGTGATAGCAGCTAAAGGTATTTCTGTTGCTTCAATTCATGTTGCAGTTAAGAGTCAAACTTGTGTTGAAAGAATGGCAATTTTCTGATGGTACAATAAGTGTGAACAAGTTTCATGGCAGCTCTCAAAAACCAGCATTTGGATCTTCAAATCATCTGTTGAAGACGGGAAGGAAAATTAATTTAGTTGTTGTCGAGGGAAGGGACCTCACTACTAAAGAAAGAACTGGGAAGTGTGATCCGTTTGTTAAATGGCAGTATGGAAAGGTAAGTTCTTTCTTAATGGATTTGGTGGTTTCTAACGTGAAATTGAAGATCTTGAAAATGCAGATAACCAAGAAAGGTTATCGCAATTCTATCTTTTTCAAACTTCAGTCTGTGTTCAGGTTCTTCAGAGAACAAAAACTGCACATGCTTCTAATCCTACATGGAACCAGAGGTTTGAATTTGATGAGGTAGGAGGTGGTGAATGCCTCATGATTAAGTGCTACAATGAAGAAATCTTTGGAGACGATAACATTGGAAGTGCACGAGTGAACATGGAAGGGCTGGTGGATAGTATAATCAGGGACATATGGGTTCCCCTTGAAAAAGCGAATTCAGGAGAAGTGAGGCTACAAATTGAAGCAGTCAGGATTGGTAACTCTGAAGGAACCAAGGTATCATTTATCTTTAGATGTACAATTGCTACAGAGCATGAATGGAATAGGAATAGATTAATCATTACCCTTTTTCTGGACAATACTTAGTCGGGCATACATGTTACGCTCTTTTGCTTGCTTTCTTTTTCCCCTTGGGTTAGTTCGTGATTGCACATACAGTCCTGGTATCTGTTAAAACTTGCAATATGTTGTTTCAGTGGATTGTGATGCTTTAGCTTGATATTCCTACTCTAATGTTCTTTTTCTATCCTCATAATCCTGGTATATGTTAAAAATGTTCTGTCTAAGTGGGTTATTATGCTTTAGCTTGATGTTCCTACTTTAACATTTTTTTTTTCATTTCCTCATCTTTACCCTCTCCTGTACATCTTAGGGTTCAGGTGCAGATTCAAACAATGGTTGGATTGAACTTGTTATAATTGAAGCAAAAGACCTTATAGCTGCTGATCTCAGAGGGACCAGTGATCCATATGTAAAGGTGCAGTATGGAAACTTGAAGAAGAGAACTAAGGTTTGAACTCCCCATTCATAAATAACACTTATTCAGTTACAATTTATATGCTTTTCTTTCTTCAGTGGCCAACATATAGATCAGAGTTTGAATTGATGCTGTAAGTCTCCTTAATGAAGGAAAGTCCGGGTGCTTGACATCTTTTATCTCTTTGTTGTTACTCAAAGGTCTCACTTTCATTGTTCTTTTTTCTTCTGTTTCCACATCCAATCTAAAGTATGCTAGTTCTTCTGCACCTTAAGTCTCTTCTTACTGTAGTTTCGATCGCTGTGTTTTCACTGTTAAGCATTAGCCTATGATTGGTTGGTTGGGATAATGTGCTTTGTAGTAGATACTTGACCTGGAGATGTTTTTGAGTAATGTCATTTCATTATGCCAAATTCTTTTAGATTTGTTATAGAAAACTATTTTTACACTACTACAATCGTTGCTCTGCTTTGGTTTGGTTTTCAGGTTGTCTATAAGACCTTGAATCCTCAATGGAATCAGACCTTAGAGTTCCCTGATGATGGAAGTCCATTGGAGTTGCATGTGAAAGACCATAACGCTTTGCTACCGCCAGCGAGTATAGGTGACTGTGTAGTTGAATATCAGAGATTGCCTCCAAACCAGATGTTTGACAAGTGGATACCCCTGGGAGGGGTTACGGGAGGAGAGATCCATATCCAAATAACTAGGAAAGTTCCCGAATGGGAGAAAAGATCCAGCTTGGACTCTGAAGCATCTTTAACTAAATCACACCAACTATCGAGCCAGGTGAGGGTTTATTCCTCTGTTATAGTTCTCTTCTTTTTCATATTCTCATCTAATGTAAATTTGCTCCGGATTGTGCACTACACCAGTAAAGTCGGTATCATTTCTACAGACCTGGGGTTGAATTTTTGGTTACACCTAGTAATTTTAGTGGAGGGAGGGAGAGCAATACCTCCTCCTGTTGAAGGTCTAAGTAAAGTTGACCTGGTTTTTATCTCAAAATATTAGCAATATCTCCTTTTAGAAGCCATTAAATGGAAGTTTTCTGAATGTCCCCGTCTCTCTTTGATGAAAGCCTGAGATTATCCAGCATATTGACTATTGCTCCTGAGCCTCATGTTCCTGAAAGTTTCCTAAGCTCTTGATCAGCATTTAATGACACCATTAGGATATTTTGTGTTGCATAAGATTTTCATTTTGCGTGGTGATTTGCATGTGAAAGTTCTCTGAAAAATTCCATCTATATCAGCTTTAAGTCGTAAACTGGTTCTTTATATACTTGATTAGATAAAAGAGATGATAAACAATCTTCAATCTCTGGTGGACGATAGCGACGTGGAAGAACTCTCAGCATCTTTAAGTGAGTTGGAGAGCCTTCAGGACATGCAAGAAGAGTACATGGTACAGCTTGAGACTGAGCAAAAGCTTCTACTAAACAAGATAAAGGAGCTTGGTCAGGAAATTATGAACTCAACTCCAAACCGGAGTAGAAGATCATATTCTGGAATTTGAGCTGTGATCTGAAATATAACCTTGTATGTTTTGCATTTTTTTCCTTGTTTTCACTTTCGTATTTACACAGGTATAGAAGTGTGATTCTTACAGACCTTGCCACCTTCCACTATAGCAGCATATGCTTGTAACTCCAGTTATCTGTAGATTGTGACATTGTTCTGGTCGCTCCTTTTTCTGATAGGGAGCTACTTTGTGTTGTCAAACTCAAGCCACGTTTGTAATGATTAAAGAAATAAGAGAATAACGAGGCAGTGCCTTTTTTTAGTTGGGTCTTAGTCTTCCTTTGCCGATAAAGGATATGTCACTTCTACCTCTACTAGAGAGCAGCGACGCAAATTTTGTAAAGCAACATCATCTCGTCTAAATTTGACACTCTCAACAAGTTATGTAAGATAAAGCTAAGATGTTCCATAAAATTACTTGGTGCTTAAAAAGATTTTCGTGAGAATACACTGCTTCAGTAGAACACTTCCCCTCCTATGACCTACATTTATTTGAAAATCAAAAAAATAATCATACTGAACTCAACCAATTATATCCTGCTAATCATTAGGACATTCCTAACTCATTCTTTCAAAATAGAGTAAAGTTTCTTCTATTTTAAAGATGCTATATTATTTTTCACTCTAAGCTAAGACTTTATTTTTAACACTAAAAAGGCATATTCTAAGCATTTTTTAAACTTTTCATTAATGATTATTAAAATTATCTTATAAAATTAACCCAACTTTACTTTTTCGCGTATATTTTTATTCACAATATTATTGTTGTTATATTTTTATGTTAATAAATAATAAAATATTTGTTAAACTATAATTTGTTATTTAAAATATTTATTCATAAGTAAGTAATTATATAGTTATAAACATATAATGAAAATATTTATAAACATGAGATTAAATCTTAAAATTATTATAAAGTTATAAGTACTTAAATAAACATATAATGAAAATATTGGAATATTATTTAAATAACAAAATAAAGAATGAATGAATAAATGAAAAAATAAAGAAAAAAGGAAGAAAGAAAAGATTGAGAGAGAAAAAAAGCTGAAAAATAAAAAAAACTAAACAATAAATTTGGAGTGGCACTGTAGCATCTCTCCAAAATGGAGGCTTTTCTCCTCCATTTTGGGGTTTCTCCTCCATTTTTCTCCTCCGTTTTGGGGATGTATTGGAGTGGCACTGTAGCATTTCTCCTCCGTTTTGCTCATCTTTTGTCTTTGTGGTTGCTCTCTTTTTAAAGATTATATTGGCGAGCATCTTATCAAGTCTCACTATTCTACATTTCCCACATGTTTCCGTTATTGAGTGCTCAGACAGGATGAGGGAGGTGTTAAACTCATTCGTGCTCTTTATTGTATTTTAAACATTGGTAAAAAAAATAATAAAGAGAGAATTTATATTTGTATTTTATATTTATTATCAATAGATGAGTTCTTATGGGGTGATAGTAACTAATCTAGAATATTCTCCAAACATCCACCCATGAATTCAAAATAGATGAAAGATTGATAAACTAGAGTTTGAAGACAAAGAGTATGATATCGACCATAAAGTATCCTAACAATTTCATTTTTAGAGGGAACAAAGATATGTTATATTGTCTATTGTGTACTATCATATCTTACAAATTGACAATCATTCCTAATATATTTATGGCAAATATCATTATGAGCAAGTTGCATAGCGTTATAATTATTACAGTAAAAGATAGTAATTGATGAGTGTATAATGCATATATCTTTGAGTAACCAACATAACTAAATAAGCTCAGAGATAGTATCAATCAACGCTCGATATTCAACTTCAGTATTAGAGCGAGATATAACAATTTACTTCTTACTATGTTAAAAGATTAATGAATCTTCAAGGAAAAATATAAATTAGTTGTAGAGTATTGATTAGTAGGATCATCAAGCCAATTAACATTAAAATAAGCTTTTAGAATATGTGATGAATGTTTAGAAAAATGAAGGCATGAAGTAACATCCCTTTGAGATGAAAAATGATATATATGATAGCAACGTAATGAGTGGTGTGTAGAGTACAAATGAACTAACTAACAGTGTGGACTATATGGGTAACGTCAGGATGAATGATTATGAGATAAATAAGGCTAGCAACCTATTACCCATAATATTTCTATCATTGAAAAAAGTTCCATTACTAGTAAAATACTAGGCATTAGACTCTAGGGGAGTCTGTAAAATTTTAAATTAATGAGATCTATACGAGAAATAAGCTCATTAATATACTCAAATTGATTTAAGTAATATCCATATTAGTTGGATGAGACTTCAAGGCCAAGGAAGAAACTATGTAGTCTTAAATCGTACATGCCAAATTGTTGATGAAAAAATATTTTAAGATCAACAGTACCTTTTGTGACAAGTAGGGTTATATATTGTTCAATAGAACCATCTTTATAAGTCTTACCGTTTATAACTAATCACTAATTTATTAGAGGTTAAGTCAATATAACCCCATTCACTTTGATCAATAAGTGGTTGAAACTATTATGTTAATGCTTTCTACTATAAAGGATTATAACTAGTTTTGTGGTATAATTGAGGCTTATGAGGTGTAGTATTAATCAATAATAATTGTGTAGAAGAACTAAGGTTTAACTTACACGGATAGACTGATAAAGTGTATATGGAACTAGAGCAGATGGAATAGGAGAAATTGGAAATGGATTTTTAATAGGTTCCACAATTGAGAAAATTTTTTAAGAGAGGTAGAAGATTGGTTTGCTCTGAAAAAACTATAATCTACATAAAATTTATAAGGAAAAAGAGAAATATAAGGATTAGAGAGACGAGATTCAATAAGTGTGTATCCTAGAAAGTAACAAAGTTGTGCTCTTGGATCTAATTTAGTATAATCATGAGGCTGAAAAAAATGAGGAAAACATAGCCAAATACTTTAAACATATGATATTTTAGAGGATGGTAATACAAGCACTTGTATATAGAACTGTTTCCAATAACTATATAAAGAGAGAAATTGTTTATGTAGATAATAGTAAAAGCAATTTCTCCTTAAAAATTTTAGGATATGATGAAGAGATAAAAAATTTCTAATTATATTTATGATGTGTCTATATTTTCTTTCTATATCTTAATTTTTTTGTGACATTCCATAACAAGATCTTTGAACTATTCTCCCATTTTTAAGATAAGAAGAATGAAAGTGGTTCCTTTCTATTCCATAAATTATTAGTGTAAAGTGATTTTATTTTACAAGAAACCTAAGTAACACCCACATTTTGAAATCATAAGTATACGAAAGTCAATTTAGACTTGCTTCACATGAGATAAATGTATGTAAATCTAGAATAATCGTTGATAAAATTTACAAAATACTACGTAAACAAGAGAAGTAGGAATTAAATACTAAATTGAAGCAAGTTCAAATGGATTAGAAGAAATTTTAAAAGTGAACATAAAACAAAATCAACATTTTGTATTATAACATGACCCAAACAACCATTAAAAATTAACACGTTTAATTTAGACTTAGAAAGATTACCCAAATGAACATGTTAGAAGTGAGAAGTAATAAAAGTATCAATTTTGATAAAGGAAAATAAAGAGAGGTAAGCTCAAACAAGGAATTGACTTTACATTCAATTATGATAATCTCCCTTATATATTGTATAATTTTTGAAGAAGATTATGGATGTATTTTATAGAAAACTTAGGAGAAGTATTATCAAAAGTCTTTTTATAGTAGCAAGAACAATATAAGTATAAGGATGTTGAGATATAATACCTTGCTTAGAAGTTTTCCTATATTGTAAATCTTGAAAACTAACAATAACATGCCTAAAACTTTTATAATAATTACAATAATTATTTCAAGATGATTGAGTTGATAATCCTTTAAAGTGTCAAACTGATAAAATTCCAATTTGATAATATTAACATAAGTATTGCATAACTAAGCCAAGATATGATGATTCTTTCATCTTTTTTCTCTAATAAGTTAGTGAACTTTTCTTCATCTTTGTTATCTTTGTTAATGGATCTTGGAACCTCACCATTCACAACATGTCATAAAATTCTACATTTTAAGAAGCTATATCTCTTGATCCTATAAATCATAATTTGATATATAAAAATAACTAATTGGTCTAGGAATAAGTTTAGTAGAATTCATGAAAAAATAACGTGGCATATTGAGACAAAGATAGCTATAATAAGTAGAGACAGAGACGTGACAATTATTGAATAGAGAAATGTGTCAAGTAATGATTGGAAAATGTGCTAAGTGATGGTTGGGACACTTATCAAGTAATGATTGGGACATCTACCAAATGATGATTAAGAAATATATCACTCTTTGATTGGTTGATTTGACACTTCTATTAAACTATGTGTCAAGTTGGTATTGGGACATATGTTAAGTTATGATGCTGTTAATGAATGGAGCATCTAGAAGAAATATTTGAAGACATGTGAGGGTGTGTGTGGTGGTTCTTAATGAATTGCTTTATGTCATTTTTTCATTCTTGAGCCAATGGTCATATGATAAAATCAATTATTTATGCTATTTTTATACTTCAATAGAGGAAACATAGATAATTAATGGTAAAAAACAATGATAGGCGACAAAGAAAGGCGGTAGATGGTAGTGGATAATACTCTAGAAGTAGTAGTGAACATTAAAAGATTCATAGAGGCTATGATACCAAGTTGAAGAAGATAAAAAAAGAATATGTATATGTTTATCATGGAAATATGAGATCTTATTTATATATAAGAACCTATACTTAGATAAGGAAATGAAATTAAAGTGAGTAAATAAAAGTCCATAATTGGAAAAACAAATATTAGGTGATATTATTACAGATCAATTAGATTTGTACTAGTTAATATGGAATATTCTCAAAAATATCTTTAAGAAGGATAATGTTGCAAACTGAAGTAATTGCTTAGGATGAATATGTAGAGTGATAGTTAATGATGCGAGTATAACTATCCAAGCTTTAAAGGATCCATTACTTAAGTCTATAGGACCAATCATAAGAGGTAGGAGTAAGAGGATTAAAGAGGTAGGAGTAAGAGAATTAAAGAGGCTTTGGATAGGTTGATTTAAAACATACATAACAATCAAGCTTTAAAAGGTACTTTAAGAACTATTTTAGAATGCTTGTTATACTTATAGGTAGATCAATAATTAGTTAACTTGATTTAAGATAACTTTGGAGAAAAATTGGATATAAATACAACCTTTGAAGCAACTATATTATAACTTATGTAACTCTTAACATGGCCTAACACATGACCATACCTACCATGTGTTCCTTTTTATAAAAGTTATACAAAGATTTACAACCTCAAATATGGGCATGCCAACGTCCGTTTCCATCTTTATAAAAGTTATAAAATGATCCACTACCATAGATATAGGCATGTACTAACTTGTGTCACTTTCTTGAAAAATAAGTTGTGAAGTCACATCCATCAACATAATCATGTCCCAGAATACTAGTTTTTGAATTTCTATAACAAAGATAACTTAGAATATAACCATATCCTAGGCCATGTCTACCTCTAAAACCCTAATTTTGTTTTCTTTTTAAAGAATGTTTATATTCGGTTTGAGTTAAATTTTCACATCTTTGTTTATTAAAAGTTGTGCGTGCTTCTTTTCCTTATTCTTCTTTGAACTTTGAACTTATCAAATGATTCTTTCTTTATAACATTAAATTTCTTAATGAACTTGGTTCTTGATTCTTTATAAGAAATAGTTAAATTTTCTTTATATATGTTTGATTTAACTTTCTTAATTTGGCTCAAAATTTGTTTGTGGATTCTCTCTAGAGTTTATTCCTAAGTGAGTTTACATCAGTTAGCATTAGAGCTAGGATTTAACTGAGTGTGGTTATCATTTTATTCTTTATATCATTTTATTCTAATCTAATTATTTATATAATTTTTATTTCTCTTTGTTACTTATTCTTCGTTATTTTGAATCTTCTTTTATCTTTAAAGGTGTAATAAAAATTAAATTCCTTGTCTCATTTAGGGTTTGCCTATCTCCACTTATTATACTAGGGATTCTCTTTGTTTAATTCTTTATTTTTTGTGCCTTTCATAACTAGTTATTTCAAATCTTATTATTTGTATCAAAAGGAAACAAAGAAAAAACAAAAAAGAGAGTCATATGAGAATGTTTTCATTAAGAAAATTATTATTCTTTATATATTTTATTCAAATTTATTGCCTTTTATTTATAATATGTTATTTGTTTTTTTCTCAATCATTAGTTCATTAGGATTTTTAGGCTCTACTAGGATTAAGTTTTTATTTGAGTTTATGTAGTTCTTTGAAGAAATTATGAAGGAAGCAAAGAATGTAAAAATGAATAAGGATATGAGATTAGCATCGAGAAAAGTAAAATAAAGAGAAAACATGAGTGGTTTGTCATTTTTGAGAGTAAATGTAAGAGGAAGTGAGTGAGAATTTTTCTTGTAGCTTTTAAATATGTCTTCTAAAGGTGTTTCAACATTAAAGGAGTAGAGGAAAATTTTTATTTAAGCTATGTGACAATAGTTTGATACGATCAATATGATGTATAATGTATATTGTAGTCAAGGACATGTTAAAGAAGCAACCATAATAAACTGTTAATTTGCAATGGAGGTGACAATCTTGAGTTCCTATACGTGAGATACAATCTCAAGTTCTTAATAAGGGAAGGCATCATATATGTAATCCTACAACTTCAATGGAGGTTAATAAGACAAATACTAAACTAAGTGATGATGACGTTGAATTACATTTGAGGCTGAAGGGGATATGCTTAAAACTTAAAAAGGAGCTAGGTGTGATTGGGAGCATATGAGGAAGCCTAAAACTCAAGAAAGGGTATATGGGAATCTTGACAACATCAAATTAATCTACCTTCTTTTACAGGTAGGAATAATACTAAAGCTTATTTATAGTCATAGACAAAAGTATAATTTATCTTTTCCTACCGCAATTGCTCTAAAAAGAAGAAGGAAAAGCTAGAGTTAGTTAATAATTGGAAAAAGAATAATAATCAACCCAGAGATACTTGGACTAAATTGAATGCTTTTATTAGAAAGAGATTCGTGCCAATTTGTTATTATAAATATTTGTTAAAAGGATATAAAGTCTTACTTAAAGAGTAAAAAGTATGGAAAACTATTATAAAGTGATAGAAATAATCATGATCTGAGCCAACTTAGAGGAGGATATTAAAGTGACTATGACAAGGATCTTGAATGAGTTTAATAGCAATATAGTTAATGTAAAGGATTTACAACGCTATGTAACGTTAGAGGAGATGTTACATATGATGATGAAAGTGGGGAGGCAATTTATTAGAGTATTTGGTAATATCACGTTGTAACACTACGGAAAATAAACTAGGACTACTAATATAGCAATTGTGAGTCTAGTTCGATCCCACAGAGAGTGTGTATACAACTTTTAAAATGAAATTAAATGGTGTTTAGGTTATGGGAGGTGAGTTTATCGAACAAGAAAATAAAATGAAATTAAACTAGTAAAGAAAATTTAAAGAAAACATGCAAAAAATGATGAATGTTAGGGACTAGTTCTTTAGTTCAATCTCAGCCTACACCCTAATTAAACATATTTGAATGATTTGTTGTTCTCAAACCTCTCCTAGAAACTATTAATCATAGGTTAATCTATTAACCTAAGTTTTCCTTTAGGTATTGTTTAATTAAGATATGTTCATTAATTAAACCTAGCTACCGAATAACCTAGGATATGATCTGTAGATTCATTTGAGTAGTAGTATTACGAATTAGGAAAATTGATTAATCAAGGCAACAACCATATACAATGCGTCATTTAACCTAAGTTATGTTATCCCTAATGATTACGAACCATTAGTCGCTACAAATGAATCTCAACATAACAATTACGAATTATATTGAATATTGTAGAAATGGGTTTATAATAAAATGATCCAATGAACGCATTAAAATCATCTTTTCACAATACCCAAATCTATACACATCGGATAACATAATCAATTTCAAAAGAGAGAAAGAAAACAACAAATATAAGGAGAAATACATTTAATTGAGTCGTCGGCGTCGATGTCACCTCCGAATTGGCATTGGAAAAGCTACCCCTCTATATGTGAGAGCTTCATCGCCCTCTCTTCTTAAGTCCCCCAAAAGCTCCTCTCTTTTTCCCCAGTCAAAAAAACCTATTCTTTCATATCTCTTGCCGCCACATATTCCTCTGTATATATGTAGGGTTAAATGGGGTAAGCTGTCAATAGCTTATAGTGATGCATGGGGCTATCATGGATGTGACTGTGTATCACACCTGTGACTTAACATTGTATGGGCGTGAGAGTGACTCACGCCCATGCATTTATATTGCACAACCGTGAGTTAAAACTCACGGCTATGCAATAATTTAGCATGGTCATGAGTTAATACTTATGGCCACGCCAAATTTATATATGGCCGTGAGTGATTTTCATCTCATTTCCTTTTTTTCTCTTTTTCTTGTCTCCTCCTTTTGATATGTTTAGCATATATCTTATCTTTCTTGGTTTTTTTCTTGTCTTCTCTTGTTTTTCATCTTCTTCTTCTTGCCCTATAAAGACAAGTGAGTGTTAATCTTCAAAAAACAACTCAAAGATGGTGCTTTCAAATCACTTTAGCTCTTTTGTTTCTGAATTATGCCTAAAACCACATATGAGTTAAAGTGAGTATCTTAAGCAATTTCATATCATTAATCGCTAAGTATTATGGAATAAATATACAATCAATTAAACACATGTCAGTATTTGAATGAAAAAGGATGATATCAGCCATTCTAAATAAAAAATAAAGGCATCTAAGGTTAATGATGTCTATAATACGGGCAAAGGTAAGATTAACTTTCAACCCTCTTAGAGTAGAAATATTAAGTGTTTTGATTCTTTTATGATAAATAAGAAGGTTATGACCATGAGGGATGATGGAAAGGTAGTGAGTGAGACACTATGAAATATCAAAATTCATACATACTGTATTTAATTAATGTAGGGAGATAAGGTGAATAAACATGATTTAGTGTCGTTCTCTATTGAAGGTATAATGGTAAAGTCCTGTATGATGTGATACCTATATAAGTTGGTCACATACTACTAGGAAGAACATGACAATATGATCAGAAGGTGACATATGATGGCGTTAAGAATATGTATGCCTTTGTGAAGAACGATAACCCATTACATTGTACCTTTAACTCCTAAGTAGGTCTATAAGGATCAAATAAAGTTAAAAAGAAAGAACAAAGAAAAAAATATATGAGAGAGAAAATAAAGAGAATGAGAGTGAGAGTTCAAAAGAGAGAGATTTAGTTAGGAAAGAAAAGGAGAAAGAGATTGGGAGGTTAACAAAGAAGATTCAACATTAAGATAAACCTTTCTATATAACTAGACTATGATTTTAGTTTTGTACAAAAATGCTTATCTTAATGTTGAATAAACATATTCTTCCTATTTTGTTTTTAGGAGTATGAGGATGTGTTGACTAACAACATCCCTAATCGATTACAACCTACTAGAAAATCAAGCATCGAATTGACTTTTCATTCCTAATAGACTTGCTTATAGGTGCAATTCATAGGAAATAAAGGACCTGCAGAATATATGAAAGAGTTGATGAATAAAAGATAAATAAAAGAGAGTATGAGTCCTTGTGTAATTTTAACAATTTTACTACCTAAGAAGGATGACACTTGATAGACGTGTGTTCATTGTAATGTTATTAACAATATAATGATAAAATATCAACATTATATCCCTAGATTAGGTGATATGTTTAATAAATTATATGGTTTTTGTGTATTTTCTAAAATTGAATTGAAAAGTGGATATCATAAATATTAGGATGAGAGAAGGTAATAAATGAAAAGCCATATTTAAGACTAAATTATAAACTATATGAGTAGTTAGTTATGCCATTTGGTCATACTAATGTACCTACTACCTTCATAAGATTGAAGAACATGTATTGCATGCATATATAGGTAGATTTATAGTTATTTACTTTAGTGATATTCTTCTATATAGGAAACAACTAAAGAAACAAATTCTTTATATATTTGGTGGATGTGATCAGGAAAGAATAATTGTATCCTAACCATAAAGTGAACTTTTTATAAAAAAAAGATTAATTTTCTTGGTTATATTGTTAATGCAAAAAGATATTAAGGTAGATGTAAAAAAGGTGAAAGAAATTAGGGAATGACCGAAACCTAAGTACATAACTAAGAAGAGGATATTTTTAATGATTTCTTTGGTTTCTATTAGAGATTTGTTAAATATTTTAGTATAATTGTTATGGCACTCACTAAAATTGTTAAAAAAATTTGAGGGTTTCATTGGGATAGTGAATATGAGCAAGGATTTAATATCATTAAAGATAAATTATATTCAACACCTTTGTTACAATTACCTAGCTTTTCTAAAAATTTTGAGATTAAGTATGATGCCTTATGACTAGTTATTAGAGCTATTTTAATAGAAGGAAAAAGGTTATAAACATATTTCAATGAGAAGATTAGTGGAGCAATCTTGAACTAACGAAACTATAAAAAAGATTATGTATTGATGAGGGCCTTAAAGATATAACAACTTTACATATGGAGTAAGAAATTTGTGATACATAGTGATCATAAGTCATTAAAGCACCTCAATTGACAAGGTAAGTTAAAGAAATGCCATGCCAGGTGGATAAAGTTCATTAAAATTTTTAAATGTTATTGAGTATAAATAATGTAACAAAAATGTGTTGATTGATGCCTTATCTTAGAGATATATCCTTGCTACTTATTTGAATTCAAGGTTATCATAATTTAAACATATGAGTGATTTATATACTAATGATAATGACTTTGGTAATGTTTATTTGACATGTGAAAAAGGGGGAGTTTGAGAATTTTTATAAGCATGATGGTTATTTATTTTATGAAAATAAATTGCGCACTTATATGTTTTACTCACGAGTTATTTCTACATGAGACATATAATGGATGTTTAATAGGTTACTTTAGTGTTGACATAACCTTGGATATGTTAATCAAGAATTTTATTGGACTAAAATGAGAAGTGATGTGGAATAAATGTATGCTTGATGCATCACTTATATGAAGGCTAAATTTAAATTTTACTATATATGTTATCTATGCCTTTACATATACTTGGTGCACTATTGGTGGATATCTCTATGAATTTTGAGACATTTTTACCTAGGTTGAAGAATATAAGGATTCTATATATTTAGTAGTTGATAGATTATTTAAGATGACACACTTTATTTCTTATGTTAAAACCAATGTTGTAACCAATATTGCCGATTTGTTCTTTAGGGAAGTAGTATGACTATATGGAGTTTCCAAGAGTATAGTGAGTGACCGAGATACTAAGTTTCTTAGTTACTTTTGAAAAGTTTTGTAGGCTACATGGAGTTTTATGTTTTCATTCAAAAGATTTTAAAGAGTTTAAAAGATTGTTTGCCATTTGTTAATTTTACATATAATAGGAGTTCTCATTCATTTACTAATTACTCCCCATTTAAATTTTTTTATGGTTTTAATCTGCTAACTCTTTTAGATCTATTGCCTTTATATATTAATGAAAGAGCTAGTTTGGATAGAGCAAAGAAAGTTGAGATAGTGCAGTAACTTTATGAACTTGGAAACAATCAAACTAAAAAGAAGAACGAGTGTTATACAACCAAAGATAATAAAGGTAGGAGATTAGTTATCTTTAAACCTAGTGATTAGGTTTGAGTCCATGTGATGAAGGAATAATTCCTATTATAGAGGTTGCCTAAGTTATAGCCAAGAGGAGATAATCCACTCCATTTTATTAAGAGGAACAATGATAATGCTTATAAACTAGAGCTTCTAGGTGATATAACACTAGCGCTACTCTTAATGTTATTGATCTTTCTCCTTTTGATGTCGGTAATGATTAAAGGTAGAATCCTTTTAAAAAGAGGGGGAATGATGTGACTGTGACTAGCTGAGTTTCAAGTAATCCACTACTTATGCATATGGTATAAGTCATAAAAGTTTGGGGTAAGAGGATTTAAATGAGCTGATTTAAGATATTCATACTGATTAAGCTTTAAATCATACTTTGAGAACTATTTTAAGGGACTTATTGGACATATATATAGATCAATTATTAGCTAATTTGATTGAGCCAAGTTTGGAGAAGAATTAGATACGAACACGTAACTCTTGGAAATTAAGTGCTGAAGGACATGGCCTAACACATAACCGAGTATCTAATATGTGTTAATCTTTACAAAAATTATAAACTAATCCATAGTCTTAAGAATAGGTGTATAATATCCTATAAAACTTTTTCGAAAAATAATTTGTAAGAAATAACCTCTAACACAATTGTGTCTTAGATCATACCTATTGGTGCTAAAAGTTTTGTAATAAATATTGTTTAGAACAAAATAGTATCCTAAGATGTGTATACCGTCAAAACCTTAAATTTTAGTTATACTTAAGAAATGTTTTTATTGACTTTAAGTTATTTTTTCAAATCTTTGTTTTTTGAGAGTCACAGGTGCTTCTTTTCCTTATTCTTTATTGAAGTTTGATCTTATTGAAGAATTATTTCTTTGTGACATTCAATTAATTAAATGAATTTTATTATTGATTTTTTTTATAATCAACAAGACCATTCTCTTTTTACATCTGATTTAACTTAAGTGGTATGGTTCAATACTTGTTTGTGGGTCCTCCAAGATTTATTACTAAGTGGATTCACATCAATTGAGCTTAGGTTGCTTTCAATTTAGAGATAAAGAGCAGGAAGAAGAATATGAAGATGGTGACAATGTCGATGATCCTAAAAATAATAATGATGACTATAGTGTTAAGTACTTTAGATTGATGACCTGAAATTTTCCTCTTAAATATTCCTAATAACATGCAAGTAAATGTTAACTTGAATTTGTTACCTATTTCTTTTCTTTTATTTATGAATATGCTAGAAAATATAATATTTTAAATCTAAGTAATTGGATCTTTGGTCTATTGATGTAAATGATTAATATTTTTTGACCATTGTTGAACTTTTACATAAGTTGAATCATATGGTAGTGCTTAAACTAAAACATCTACTCTGAAGCTTGAGTTTATGGATGCATAGTGGAAAGTTGAGTGCCATAGTTGGATCTATGTTTGACATATTAAATTCCTCCCATATGAATAGGACTTTAACATATTCCATTATAATTTGGATTATTATCATGCATAGAGAAGCTTAATTATCTTATTTCTCATGAAATTGTGAATAGATTGTGAAGATGACTCTTCATTTTACAAATCATCAAAAGCTTTTTTCGTTTGTAGAAAAATCATTTCACATCCTATGCAACAAATGAGGTATTCTCTTTTAACTATAAAACCCTAAATTTTTCTTATTTTCTTATTTTGTTCTTATGTTTTTTTTATAAATTGAAATAATATTAATATGAAAGGAGTCCAATAAGTAACAATTAAAACAAAGATAGCTAGGCTAAGAGAAGCACTAAACTAGTTTACATAGTAATATAGCTAAGAGAAGAGGGAAAGCCCAGCTAAGTTAAAACAAAGACTTGGGATAAAGTTAATTATAAAGCTAGAGATAGCTATCAAGCAAGGGATCCAAAGCTAAATACAAATCTGCCTCCAAGTTTAGCAAACCTTGTAAATCTTTCATTAAAAAGGCCGAACAATTGCAGATTAGCTAGAAGATAGCACAAACTTAGAACTGTAAATGAATTTTTAAAGTAAAACTCGATATTGGGAGGTTCCAACTAGTTGCATTCATTCCATTGCATTTAAGATTGAATTTTTTTTGGAAATGATAAGCTCTCACATCTAGTTATAGATAGTTTTAAAAAGAGCATAAGAGTCAATTTCTTTGTTTTGGAAGAGCTTATTATTCTTTTCTCTTTACACCTAATAAACACAATAACTCAAGCTCATTTTAAAAATTACCAAACCACACACACATATATATGTATATAGATTAGTTAGGTCATAGGTGTTAAATATCAAAAAATATATATATTTGATATTTGACACCTATCACCTAACTAATCACCTAATCCCAATGATTGTGTTAAGGTTACAAGTTACAATATCAAATAAGGTGCCCTCATATAATAGGTGTAAGGACATAAGAAGAATACCCACTATCAATACTTAACATTATGGTTAGAGCTCTACTTGATTCTATTTATTATCATAAGACGATTTTTGATATCCATCCAAAGAATGAAAGAAGCCTTGGGAAGTGGTTTTTAAACCATATTAGTTTCCACTAAGGTATAATTACATAAGAAGGTTTAAATAAAGTTACACATGAGGTGTTAGTGAACTTCCCATATTTATGCCTTGCTAGATAATGTAGTCATCTTTGAAGGAATTAGGCCTATATTTAGGAATATTATTAATTATTTATATAGACATCTATTCTCACAATGCCACTCATCATCTCTAATCATCTCTTTCATATTGGTATTAGCAAGTATGGTAAGTTGTAGAGTAAAGAAAGGTTGTAATAGGTAGAGAGGGCCTAAATCACATCAGTTATTAAATCAAAAGCTAGTAATTCCTCCATTGCCAATCTAAGCTTTCATTTCCTTTATTATGAACTCTGTAAGCTTCAACATTTGATTAATAATCCAAGAAGTATTAAATTTGGTTTTCATGCTCCAAAAGATGTTGTCCTTTAAATATTGCTCATGCATCCATTTTACTTACAAGGTCTTATGATCTTTAAACAATCTCCTAAACTTTTTTAGCCATAAGAACCTTGTTGGTGGTTTTAATAAATTTTATCCCTAAACCCTTTTTATCTTTAGCTAGATAATTATCTTTCCAACTAATCTTAGCTACTCTTTTACAAAGAGCTTGATCATTCTATAGAAAATTCTTAGGAATCTTTTCAATAGCCTTGATGAGGTTAAGATTTAAGAACAAGTGAGAACTCTAATATATGTGTATATTGTTGAGGATGGACATAATAAGATAATATTCACTTGTATGAGAGATAGTAATATTTTTCTGACTTAAAATTCTCATCAAGATAAAGATAAATAGGAGGGCACAATCCCTATTAGTTGAATTAAAGTAGCAAAAGGAATTCCTAAGTATTTAAAAGGGGCTTTACGAACTTGAAGACAAAAAATGCTTGAGAGCTCCAATGCCAATTCATTCGAACAATATGAGAAACCATCAACTTTTGAAGCAATTTTCCTTAACGTTAGAAAGCTTAGAGAAATATTTTAAGGGATGTATAAGATTGCTAATAGAGTTCTTATCAGCTCCACAAAGCAATATTAAGTCATTAGGAAAAGATATATTGCATAGTTTTATGTACTATACATTTGTAAGGAGATAAAGATCACCTCAATACTTTTGACTCTTTTAAATATTGGAGCGGCCTCTCCATTAATTAAAATGCTATAATTTATAATTGAAATACTTTGAAGTATCTAATGAATAAAGAAATAAGGGAAACTAGTGGTTTTCAAAGTATAAGATATGAACTTCTAGCAAATAGTATCAAAGGATTTATAAAAATCAATTTTCAAAGAGCAACTTCTAATAGACTGATAAACTTTAAAGAGCTTTTGTGCAATTAATATACTATCAATAATGTTTCTACCTAGAATAAAATAAAATTAAGACTGGTTAATGATACCTCTGGGAACTGCTTTGAGTATTAAAGATGAGATCTTTGAAATGATCTTATAGTGTGTGTGCAATAAGCTATAGGTATATAATCTTGAAAGGAAGTGAGGTTTGGAACTTTTGGAGCAAATTAATGTCTCGTTTAATTCTTTAAACAATTTCCTTAAGCTAAAGAACTTGTTAACAATGTAATTGATTATTTGAATATTTAACAAGTTCCAAGACTTTTGGAAAAATTGAAGTAGTAAGTCCATTTACTCCAGGAACCTCATTTAGATTCATGTCAAAAAGGGTTTTTCCAATCTCCATATTAGTGAAATGAGAGTTAAGGAGGAGAATTTGATGTTACAATAATCCAAAGGTAATGAAAGAGTTCAACTCTTCAAGAGTAGAGGAGGAATTAACTTCTATACCTTCAATTAGTTTGAAGTGATTAAAGGAAAGCTATTTTTGTTTATCTTGGTCCTAACAAGGATCTCCATTATCATCAAGAATGCTGCCAATCTTGTAGATTTCCTTTTTTCTTAAATGGCTAGAAAGAAAAAAGAAAAATTGACATCTCTTTCTTTTAACCAATAAACTCTACCTTTTTGCTTCACTAAGAGTTGTGACCTTTAAGAGTTGATAGGTATTTACTAAATGCAATTTCTCATACTATTTTAAAGATAAATCATAAGGATTAGAATATAGCTTCTCCTGAGTTATATAGAGATCATTCATTAGAGAGGTTATACAAGAAAGTAAGTCCTCTTTGAAGTGTTTATTTAAAAGCAACTTCAACTTATCATGTATTGTCTAGAGCTTCTTCATAAGTCTAATATACCCCGCAATAAGAGTACTAAGTCCTTTATCATAACCTCCTTATACCATTCTAGCTTAGTTAAAAAATTAAAGAACTTGTAAGTAGTTTTCATTTTTCCATGTATATAGGAACATGAACTTTATAAGGGTAACGATCTAAAATGAGTAGAAAAACCATGAACTATTAGGAAGATTTGCCATCTATTCTAAATTGATAAGCCCACTTTCAAACTTTTTTTTAATCAACTTGACCATATGAAAAAATTGCCTCTATAGTTAAGATCAACGAGATCAGTATTCCCCAAGCAAACTTTGAAGTTATAGTCAGTTTGTTTAAGCAGTTGCTTGGAACCTTCTGTTTTTGGGTAAATACAATACAATTGAAGTCACCTAAAACTAATCAAAGACCATTTATGGTGGAAGTTAGAGTCTCCAATTCTTTATATAGTTATAATCTTTGAAATGTTAGGTTTGCAACATTTTTGAAATTGATATTGACAACCTCTTGGATAATAGAATGTTGGATACTTAGGTTTAAGAATTGGTCAAATTTTAAGTTGATTTTTGGGTTAAAAGTAACCAAAATTCTCTTAATACAATGGGATGATTTATTGAAATAGTCTTTTATTTGTTCTCAAGGAACTATTATCCTTTACTAAAGGTTTGCTCTTTTATTTTGGTTTCTAACAAACCAATTATTGGGGGCATTTCTTTTAAAATATAATTATTGATATCCTGTTGTTTTTAGGTAAATTTAATCCCTCCACTTTCTAAAAGAAACTTATTAGATGGTAGGGGTTTGAGGGCCCTTCCCCTTTGATTTTGTGATGAAGTTTCTTTAAATAATAGATGTGAAGTTCTCACCTTTCTCCATTATTGTAGTTCTATAAGCCA
Organism: Erythroxylum baracoense; assembly: GCA_025629805.1. Lineage (NCBI taxonomy): Eukaryota > Viridiplantae > Streptophyta > Magnoliopsida > Malpighiales > Erythroxylaceae > Erythroxylum > Erythroxylum baracoense. The sequence goes on along the minus strand of JAOTAY010000006.1, from coordinate 22,294,739 downwards.
AATTATAGTCATGTAATATAGAGGACTTAAAGCTCTCCTTTACATTATTCTCTTCTAAATAATAAAAGTATCGGTACACCAATTAATAGCCACCTTATTATTAAGGATAGAGATGGTAGAGAGACCATTGGATTAGCTTCTTCTTTTATAGTATAACATTATGTTTACCTAACACTCTATAACATTATGAATGTTAGATGGGCCAGACATATCTAAAGAATCAGTATGGAAGTTCTTATTAGCTTCCCTGGAAGCATTCTCAATAGATTTAGTCATCGTCTCTATAGTTTTGTCCTTAGGTCTCCATATTTTAGCTTAGTTTTCATGTTTATAAGGATAAGTAAGTGAAATTTTAGTTAGTGCCAATCCTCCATTCTCATCAAGCGTTTGGATTTGAAGTTTATATAGAAGTTTTGCTTTTTTTTTTCCACCTCTACATAAACCTTGGCAGAGCCAAGTCTTCCTAAACTTATGTGTTCATCAAGACTTAATGGTTTAACAAGAGTACTTGCTAGGTAGTTAATATATGTAGCTAACCAATATTTAGGATGTATGCTATAGAAATATACCTAAATATGTATATTTTTGGAAAACCTTCTTATCTAAGTTGCCATTTGAGAAGAAATAGAGGCTTTTTATAACAATTCCATAGCATTTGACCAACAATCGCTTGTATGCTATGTATGTCCCAAATTTTGAAGAGAAAGTAATCCTTTTTAGTATAAGTGTTTGATCCAAGCAATACTTATCCCATTTGGTTTCTACCCAAGTCTTAATATGATGGAAGGAAGGCCTCTTATCAATAAAAAAGCCAACCAATGTAGTTCTCTATTTAGCAACTCTAGCATGTAAAAATTATAGTAGAGGTGAAATAATATATGAGAGGGAGTTCTTGACATTTGTGATAAATATGAACTTGTAACAAGGTCTATAAACATCTACTACTTGGTTATAGGCTCTTAGGTTGAGAGGAGAGAAAGTAGCAGGAGGAGTATTACCAAAGGGAGCAGAGTGGCAAAGGACAACTATATTAACATCACTAGGGAGACCATAAACATTGGAGGAGGGGAAAGTATAGGATAAAGGAGAAGCAAAAGGAGAAGGAGGAATATTAGAGGAAGGTTCATGGGAGGTTTAAAAAATAAGGACAATAGAATAAAGGTTCTCAGCTTTGATTTGAATACTACATTAGAAGGCAGCTAAGGGCCTGTAGGGGATGACGTAGTAAGAAGAAGGATCTGAGGACCAATAACTATCTCTATACCAAATAAGAAATCAAGATAGCCTTAAAGAATTGCAAAAGAAAAGTAAAGAAGTTAGTAAGCTAATAAAGTAATTTGACTAAAAGGGGGGAAGGTCAATGAGAAAACAGTTTCATTTATGGACTCTTGAATTTATTGTTTTATTTTAGTTAAGAATTGACTACGAAAGTTTTATGTTTTAGGGATTTAATTGGATTATTAAATTTGTATAATTGTTAGAATGATATATGTTGGATCAAAAGATTGTGACCCATGGTTTTGATGATATCAAAACATGTTACTACTAATATTTTTATCCTTAATGGTATTAGGAAGTTAATATATGAAAGATTAAATTGAATGGGAGGGTAAAGTGAGGAAAAGAGTCAATTGAATCACTTAAACTACAAAAGGATTAAGAAAATTAGCAAATAGAGCATATTTCATATTATCCCCTCATTCCTTGTGACTACGGTTTCTAGTCGAGCTACTTCAACATTGAATAGGGATCACTTGTCGACTATATTTTCTATTTTATTTGTGATTTGATTGCTCTTCTCCTTGGATCATATTATTTCTATTCCTTTTAGATAACCATTTATCAATTTCTAATGTCTTTATTGCGAATGACATTTTATTGCAAATATAAAGATACCGAGCATCGAGTTACCAACATTGGTTAACCTAGTATCAAGGAACCTAGGTGAAGATGTCAAGTTTTAATTTGTATTTTTCATTTTAATATAGTAAAACTATTATCTATTAAATAATCTATACTTAAAACAATTTCTAGGAATATCAAATATTTAAAAATAGAATAATGAAAACAACTTATAAACAATATAGCTAGAAAACATAATTTGCAATATTTTATAACATAAACAGTTTAAAGATGTATGGGAGTATTATATGCAACTTTTATTGTAGCTTTAAAAATTTTCAAATCAATAACAATGAAGAAAACTATCAAGTTAAACAATTAAAAGAGGTTTTGATAATTTTATTGAGAAAGTAACCATAATCAAATAACATACACAATAGAATAATTTTCATAAATTTTAATCAAATCATTTTAATAGAATAATTTAAAACAATAATAGTTAAAGCCAAGCAATGTGCATATTTCTTCTAAAAACTTTTCTTCTTGATGAAATAACCAACCATTGATGTAATTATCTAGTCTTTATGGCATCTATAGAGTGAAAAAGAGCACTTTAACTTATAAAGAGAGATTGAAAGGAAGCACCAACTCTTTTAGTGTCTTCCTATTTGTGTAGAGAATAATTACAGTTTTTTGAATCTTGTTAAAATATGATTATGAACTATAATTAAAGTATAAATTTAATTATATAATAGAATTTAATCTTAAAAATTTAGATATCTCATATTTGGTTCTTAAAGTTTTTTAAATTATATAATTTGATCTAACTTAATTCAAATTAATTTTTCTCTTTAAATTGCTCTAGATATATAACTCATTAAGTTCATAATATATTGACAATATTTATGAATTATAGTGAATTAGATATATTTAAACTTCTTTTAATTTATCTTTAATTCTTCAATTAAATAATTTAACCTATCCATACATAGTTATAACATATAATTTAATTTTTTGTCATATAATATTTTAATTATACATAAAATATAAAATTAGTATCTAATCCATTAAAATTCAATCATATTTGTTATTGCAAATTAATAATTGATTCATAGTCCAGTCATGTTCCATTTAAGATCTTCATTAGTGAGCTAGTTTAGTAAATTTATTATCCAGTAAGTACTTATGCATTTGTTTAAATATTTAAATATTTTAATTCATAAGATCACTTACTTTTTTCGTAAGAGAAAAATATAATGTGTGTTAATGATGTGTCATAATATAAGGTTTAAAGATGTTATTTGACCGAAAGAAGGATTGATTCTTAATCCAAATTCAAAATTTAAATGGAAGAGAAATCTTAACAATGATCAAGGGTGAATCAAGGATATTAGGGCTAACAAAATGTTTTATTTTACTGATTGAGATTAGTTTATTAGAATTAAAGTGAATATTTTGGAGAAACAATTTGGCATGATCTTAAACGTGAGATGCAAACTGCAATTTCTATAACTCAAATCTGTAAGAAAAATGAACTAAAAGTAGTTAAACACTTTATCTTAATCAAATATGGGTGAAAATTAATGAAATTATGAATATGGCGGATCCAAAGAATCATAATCACAAGATTTCCACATGGGTTTCAATGCCTATAAACATCCATCTTCTAGCTACATTTTCCAACTTTTCAAAGTTCTCTTGTTTTCTTCTTTCTTTAATAGACATTAAAGTAGTTTTTCTGTAACTTCTAGTGGTAGAAATGACTATTGTTAGCTATGTTTTTTATTCTTCATTGAAGGAAGTGAAATTTCTTTTTGGAACTTTGAAGATTGGGAGACAATTGAGTTTTATAGTGGAGTATTTCATTTATTCATGTATTGGATTGCTTTTCTATGCTTCTATTTTATGATTATTTTTGATTGATTTCTAATGTCGCGATTAGTTTGTTGATTGAAATGATCATTTGCTAGATTATAGTTTGAATGTGCAAAAGTTTAATTATTTTAATCATTTGTAGTGATTTGGAGTTTTAATTTTTCATGTTGGAAATTATTTCTCTTAGGAAAAGCATTCAACTAGATTAAATGCAACCATGGATAATGTGTTATCTTGCTTTGATGGTCTTTTTTTCTTCTCAAAAGTATTGTTTAATTAAATTTTAGATCATATCTAAGGTTGTTAAGCAATAAAGGTTAATTGAATTACATATTTTTGACTAAATATTCCTAAGGAAAGACATATTTAGTATCACCTCGAATATATGATTAATGAAAAAATTATTTTTGTGCCAATGATTATTTATAGTTCCAAGGGGTGGAAGCAACACAAACCAAGGTTTGTTTTATTAAAAAATCTCCTTTTATTATTTTCTTAATTTCCTTTTTACAAAATTTCACAACCCTCCTCTATTAATCGATTGGCAACCGAGAATTCTTCGTGGGGTCGACTCTTACTTTCTTATATTGAGCTTGTTATTTGTAAAAATTTAAGAATTAATTTGGGGTACATACAGACGTCTCGTCAGTTAATTTTATTACTCTATTAATATCATATCTTGATAAAATTATGTTTACAAACAATTTATTAATAATACACAAGTTTTTGAATCTTATAATTATGATCACATTATAATTTTAATTGTACAATAATTATCTCAAAAATTTTGTCTCGAGTATTAATCATTAAATATAATTGACAAAATATATAAAGATAAAAATACAGTTTTTAATAAATTAATAATATCACATATAAATTGCAACAATTAATTGCTAATGTGGCAGCCGAAGGAACAAAAGTTTGATATCCATGAACATGATATTGCATTAGCGGCATCAATTGAAATCTCTCATTCCACTAAAACTAAACATGTATGGATGGAAGTAATAACTAAGTTGAAACTGGAGAGCAAGTTGACGGTGAGAACTCACTACACCAATTGACAGTGGAAAATAGAAAGACCAACATGTACATGAAGGTTTCTTATCCATTTTCTCAGATGACCTACTACATATAAAGTTATTGATCCTCTAATAACAATATTATACTTGTGGTAGAAGCTAGCTTTAGCCCAACCACACGTACACTGGATCGATCACAAAAAGTTTCCGTATATGTTAGTTTTGGCTTTACAGCTTCACCAAATGGAGTCCACATCAAAAAATTGCTCTTGATGTGGTTGTGAAACCAGTGATTCTAATACCTTCGAAGGGGACGCTTGGCAATTTGAACTCAAATCGGTCCCAAACTGATCAGCGGTCGCTTGTGTCATGAAAGAGTAATCAGTAGCTTCCGTTTGTTGATAGCTCCTGTGTAATGCCTTGAGAAGCAAGGAATTCATTGTGAGATTAGACCCTAGCAAACTTGAAGGCCATGAAAGTGAAGCAAGTGTGTTAGCCACTGCTGCTTCTCTAGCTGAAGTCCAGTTCATATTAAAGTTCATGTTATTGTTCATATTTACATTGTTTTCATAGTTGTAAGTTGGTGCACAGAGATTGTTGAATCCACTTGATGAGCTCGCAATGCTATTTAAGTTTGGTAATTCATTGTCTGCAAATTCGTTGAGGATTGAATTTGTATCGCAAGGAGATCCTTGAGTTTCTTGTGGGGATGGTGCCTGTTGTGGTGGTTTTTTAGCTGCTGAACTCTTCTGAAATACCCTACAAACTACCCATTCCTCCTGAAACAACGAAACATCAAGCAATTAATGGAAGGACTTCAGGTGAATGTTATTTACGTGAAAAGGTTATAAATAGATGTGAGGAACAATATGATTATGGCTATTCGATAATTGTACTTAATACAGTTATAGTTAAAATTCTAACGGGCCTTAAAGAGGTCATAGATCAACAAAATCGTAACACTAATGTTATAGAATTGGGATTGTGGCAGTAAAAATCCCTTATTTATATGTATAAACTGAGATATGAGTACATACCTTAGTGGGCTTGAAAGAATGCTTGTTTTCTAGCCTGTACTCGTGCATAACCCAGTTACTTTTCTCACCTCTGGGAGCTCTACCCTTGTAGAACACTAGGGTTTTCTTCATTCCTACAAGCATTCCAGCACGAAATATTTCTTTATCCTTGCCTGTAGTCTTCCAATAACCTGCTTCAGTGGCTCGGTTGGTTCGAAGTCCAGTCGGGTATTTCCTATCTCTCATGCTAAAGAAGTACCACTCTTTCTCTCCCATGGAAGCCTTACCTGCATCATCATATAATCCATATGGAATCACGTGTCTGTTTTCTGTTTTTTTTTTCTTTTCTCGCTGAAAACATGTTTGCTTCTTCTATTGTATTATGCGACCAATTTATCCTACTCAAACTTGTAATATGACACCTTATGCCAGAAAATCCACCCAAGTGTCTGTTTGAGATAATTCTATGCTTGCAGTTCTTTCCATTGTACATCCTATTATTGCTGTAATTGTAGTTAGTAGTAGTAATTAATAGTAGAATGCACAGGCTACCTTCTCTTGTCCCCATAATAGTACCATTTTATTCTACAAATTTTTGTTTAATGATAATTGCAATGCCTACTCACACAAGGAACATCTCAAAAATTGTTCACTTTAATTAGTTTGTCTAATGTATAAATAAGAAATGTAAATGTATAAAGCGAGTCTGAGTATAAACTAAAACACTTAATCGGGCTATTAAAACGGGCACTGCATTTATTTTCTTGAAAAATTCATTTTCTGTGTTATAATTGTTAGAAAAATATGATTAATAAAACCGAGGAACTCTTTTGGTTTTCAATTCTAGTTGCTATCTAAGCTTCAAAGATAGTCACATTTATGAGCAGAAACAAATGATAGTACCATTGAAACCTACCATCAAACAAAGTCTAGACAATCGACAATATGCAATGACCTAGAGAAACAAATATAAAGTTAGAACGGGTGATCCAATTGTCCAGACGCTGAGAACATGAAAGGGGTCGCTGAAGTTACAAAGAGCAAAAAATGAACGTCGATCCTTGAAAAAACTGACATGCAGTTGATAATGATACCCATTGAGTACCTGGAAGATCCCAAGGTTCACACTTGTTCAGATCAACATCGATGATAGCTTTAGAAGTGAAACTAATATCAGAAACTTTGCGCGTCAGATAGAACGTAATAAGCTCTTCATCTGTTGGATGGAATCGGAATCCAGGAGGAAGGTTTTCCTCCATTTGTATTAGTCAGAAAGCTAGGTAACTCGTGAATCAGTGTTGAAGAGAATGATGCTTGAATTAAACAAGCTAAATAGAATCAACAACAGGAGCTTATAAAGGAGGGGTTTGTGTCTCATTTATCATCTATAACTCACTCTTTTAGTTGTTTAATATTTGATGATAATTACAGCTAACACGTTGACAAAGGTGGTGAAGGGATTTATTTTATTTTAATTAGATATATTTAACTAAAACGCCATTTCCACAATTGGCCTAGCAAGTGAGATACATGAATTGTCACCAGAGTTTTGAAAATATTGCCAAAATGCCCAACACCTCCTCTGTCGTCCCATTGACTACAAGGATAAGTAGGGTGATAGTATTTAGGGAAATTAAAATGAGTGGCAATTGTTATTGCACGAGGGTTGTGTCTTGGTTACACTAGATTCCATGGACGTGGCAGCTTTCTTCTATGTGTGAATTCCTCCAACCACCTTCACCCATATCTACCCACCCAACCCTAGCTAGTTCAATGAAGACATGTTCTTCACTACTTCCTCTTTCTAAAAGATGTATAATGGACAATTGTTTTGTTCATTACAACATCTTTGTTTGTGTTTCACTATGGAAGTGTCAGATTGTTAATTTTATCTGATTTCCAATAGCATTTATAATGTGTTGCAACGGGAGATAATATATGATAAGTACGTTGAGTCAACACCAAAGGCACAAAGCTATAACTTTCATTCAATAGGATCGTTATTATTTATTTATATAAATATCGTCAATGAATATACTTGTATTAAGATATCAACGTTATTTAATATTGTACGGTACAAGTTGGGAAACGGATATTGAAGAAGCATATGCAATAATCATTGGCATATAATATTCGATTTAATGACTGCTTCTACAGTACTAATCACCTCTTCTTTGTTGTTGTTAAATAAATGTGGACAAAGGTCACTAGGAGTGGTTAAAATGATCACCAACCACAGGACTGTATCATTTCTGTTGAGTTGTTTACTTTATTTGTCACATTTGTCTTGAAAGACATAAATTTCAATCCTAACTAGAACTTAAATGTACCCTTTAGCTTGATCCTGCAATGTGTTTTCTTGCCTTTTCTTACTTCTAGAAACCTCATCCACCAAAATTCTTGCATAGGCATTCTACTCTTTCTTGATTTCCATATGAAATCATCATTCATATTTGTCCCTTTACATGTATGCATCAACAGTTGATGAGACTTGACTCCTTGATATTAGCTTCACTCCAGCGGACAGAATCGTGCATTGAGTTTCACTTGAAATATTTCCATATCTGAACAAAAAAGGTTATATTCATGTATACCCAAAGTGACTCTCAAACGTGATGCCTTCATGTGAAACAAAATTTAGTTGTCATAGGGAATTTTCAAAACTTAGCCACAAGATAGATGTAACAAGAAATTCTTCATCTATTTATAAGGGCGAAATTAGTTCACGCTAAGTATGCAAAGTAAGGAAGTAATTTTTTATAACAAATATTCCATACATTCAAATTAAAAAGATGACGCAAAATTTGTTTTTGATTGTATCTGAAATGACATTAAACACAATTAATACGTAACTTCCAAATGAAATATATTTGATAAACCAAATTATTAATGTTATATTTAATTATGAGGTTTGTAAAATATTTGAGAAGCAAGTTCGACTCGACAATAAATAGTCCAATGTGATTCATATTTATCTTGATTCATTAAATAATATTTAAAATGAGTTTAAATGTAACCTTGTTACTGGGAATGCCATTAAATATAAAGAAACTTCAAACTGAGGACCATAACTTTTACAAAAAGAAGGAAAAATTCATAGAAAGGACATACAAACTATAAGTATATATAACCCATGATGCTCTTTGATATGTTCTTGTGTTTGCCTTTCAATTATCTCTCTTTTAAGCCTCCTCATAATGTTGCCATCTTAGCTTCCCTAGGTGTGGAGCTTTCACAATATCTTCTATTTGTGATTTTTTTCCCTATTTCTAGTGTAGTCTCTTTTCTGGTACTCTTATATTGTTATTATAGTATGGAGCTTTCCCAATTTCTCATATTTATGTTTTTTTCTCTTACTTTAAATGTGGTCTTTCTTCTAGTTCTCTTCCATTTTTATCTTCTGCTTAGGCAAGTTTAGGCCTTTCTCTTTTCCTGTACCTCCTTCTTGTAACTCTTTTTATTTGTGTTTTCCCTGTTAGCCTTTTACCTTTCTTGGGATCATATCTAACTTCTTGTCACCTCCTAACCAAACCAATCTTGATCACTACAGTTTTTCCTCTCTCTTCTCCCACCTTTTATGCCCTACAACCTACTAGCTTGTCCCTTCCTTACTCTCCTACCTTCAACAACCCCCAAACATTCCTGAAAACAAATTCTAGGAGATTCTCTCCTTCATTAAACTTTCACTTGTGCCTTCCTTCACAGTTAGAGGGAAGCTCCTTAATAGCTCCTCCTCTTAAAGTAATAAGAGAAGGAGTTTCAAGATGGAAATCAAAAATTATCAGTTTCTTCTTGGACAAACGTCCAACTTACTCTCTTAAGAACTTATAGGCAAACTTTAGCTAAAAAAAGTTAGGATTAAAAGAAGTTCTTATTAATGATGAAATATTTTCTTCTTCAAATTTGACACTAAAATAAATGCTCAACTTGTCATCTCAAATAAGCCATGCCCTTAAAAAATGGAGACCAAGTATCACCCTTGAAAAGTTGTAGTAGAAGCAAGTTCTAATAAGGATAAAACTCCATATCATCTCTTTAGAATATTGGACCACAAAAGGGGCCAACCTACCTAGCTAGCTATATTGTCAATCAAATATCCTTGAATGAAGTTATAGTTAACATGAAAATAGCCAATTATGCTAGAATATATGTAATAGTTGATATATATATTAAACATTGCCAGACTAGAACCCACTTATGAGACTTAGAGACAATGATAGATTGTTAATGATGTTGTAAATGTCGTATACTAGTGGAGACTATATCTAGCTTAATGAGTAAAAGATGGATCCAGATAGGTATAGTTCATAGTATGTATTCGTAGGTGTTTTAACATATTTTAAGTGTTTATTAAATAATTATCATATATATAGGTTCATAATTGTGTTATTGTAAGTGTTTGTTTATATTCTAAGTGTTTGTGTGGTTTAGAGCATGAATTCAATCTTAATTTTATGCTTCATATGGTGTTTGATGTGTTTGTGAGTGTTGAAATAAGGTAATTGAAGAACTAAGAATTGGAAGCTAAAGGAAGGGTGTCATAATCATGTATGAGGAGCAAAAACGTGATAGACATGCATGGGGCTACTTGGCACATAATCATGACAGAAAGGATGAAACATAGAGCACGATCGTGAAACCTAAGTGACAATTGTGATAGGAGATTTCTAGATGCAAATATTTCATTTGTTTTAAGGTTCAGGGCTATATTTGAAAACAAACAAAGTGGAAAAACCTAGATACAACCTTAAGACCATAAGGCACTATATAAGAACACGAAATACAACAAAAAACAATAGCAACCACAAATCAAAGTGAATCAAAAGTGGGAGATCAAGAATAACATCTAAAAATTCCAACATTCCAGATCAAGGCCTTAATAGAGTTGTTATTCTTTTCCTTTATTTCTTTCATTATCCCTGATGTGTAATCTGAATTGTAAGATATTAATGATGGATTTCTAAATTTAGATTAGGAATTATTCTGGAATTATTTTATGACTTTTAATTATTGTTCAATTCAACATATTTTTGGATGTCTGTAATAATTGTTGATGCATAAACTTGATAACAAATCTAGAGAGTGAGTCAAAGTAATCAATGTTAGATTGTGTAATAAAAGTTGGCAATTTAATAGACACACAATTATCAAATCAACAATCAATTAAACAGAGATCTTGTTTGTGAAGTTAATTATCTAGCTCCATATCTAATTGTATAAGTTAGGAATAGTTTTGTGAATTGAGAGATTACAAATATACGAATTTTGAATTGAATTAAGGTTAATTGATTAGGTCTTGAGAGAGTGCAGTCAAAACCTTAGGAAATTTAGGATCAATCATATAAATTGAATTAACAAGATTAAAGGAAATAAAATAAGGAAAATTTAACTCCTAAGTATTTCATCTTGATCAAAACCGTAATTTTAATTGGAAGCTCATTGTTTATTTGTTTCGTTTATTATTCTATTTTAATTTATGTCATTTACTTTTAATGAAATCAAAATTTGAATACCTTATACAAAGTTAGGTTCAAATTATTAGCTCTTACATAATCATTGAAGGAATGACAACCTTTTGTACTATGCTTGTGGTGTATTGAGATTTTTATTATTATATAAAACTTATTCAACAACTTTTTTGACATTGTTACTGGGGATTTAGCATTAGGCCTATTTGAATTCTTTGATTTAGGGAATTTGTGTCATTCTTATGTCCTTGCGATTACATGAATGCAATAATTACTCAAAGTTCAAGCAAGATCAAAGAAACTCTAGCTCTTAACATCACAACAAAAGAAAGAAAAATTCGAAGAGCTAGACGCCAAGAAGAGATAGAAAGAAAAATGGCAGAAGAATATAATCACGGAGACCAGTAGAGAACCTTTATAGATTTCATAAGGCTACGATTTAATGCTGCACAAGGCATCGCTCGACCCGTCATTGGTTCAATCTCGACCTAAATTCAATTAAACATACTTCATTGAATTGTTGTTCTCATACCTCTTCTAGCAACTATTAATCATAAGTTAACGATAAGTTCTATTAACTCCAATTTTCCCTTAGGTCGTGTTCAATTAAAACAAGCTCTTTAACTGAACCTAGCTATCAAACAACCTATGATAAGCTCTCTAGATTTAATTAGACAGTCGCATTATGAGTTAGGAAAATATATTAATTAAGGCAACAACCACATACAATCGAGTCATTTAACCTAGGTTACACTATCCTTAATGATTCGACATCAATCAGAAACATAAAAATTACGAATCGTATCCCTAATAATTCGAAGCCACTAGTTGCTATAAAGTAATCTCTACATAACAATTATGGATCATATTAAAGATTCTAACAATATCCAAACATAACAGTTACGGATTATGTTCAAGATTCTAGCAATGGGTTCATACATAAACAATCTAACGATAACAAGAATATGATCATTCATACATGAAAACCCAAATCTGTAAGCATATGATAACTTAAACAATTCCTAAAGAGAGAAAGAACAACAAATACAAAGAGAAAATGCTTAACTGAGTTCTTCGGCATTATTATCACCTCCAAACTAGTGTCAGGAAGCTTATCCCTCTATGGGTCTCTAAAAGATGAGAGATTTGCCCCTTCTTCCCTTACAAAACTGAGACTTTACTCCACAACATGTTTCATGCATTATACCTTCACAAAATTTTACATTTATAATAAAAACTAAGGTTTAGTACAGCTGATTAAATGTCACCGACATGATTTGGTGACCACAGGCGTGCATGTGAGTCATGGGCATGACATGGAGTGTCACGCCCATACAAGTATGTAACAACCATGACAACTTGTGTTATAGACATGAAAAATGAAGGTCACGACCATAACAACTTAAGTCATGGCTGTGACTTGCAATGCTAACGCGTACTACGGAATTGTAAGATTGTTTGGATCCAAGGAAAGAAGAAGATGATAGATTCGAATTAACTAAATTAAATTTGATACGCAGGGTTTCAAATTTACTATACCTCACAAAGAACTTGTCTCGAGCAACCTAGATAACTGGTAAAGAACAAACCAAGAAAGTCGTTTAGGATTAAAATCACACCAAAATCTGATTCAGTTGATAAGTGATGTTTAATCCCTAAGTTGAAAAGAACAAGAGGGGTTTCTTCTCTCAATATGGTCGGCGGCTCACAAAAAGATAATCTGATAAAAAAATTGTTCGAAAATCCTAAAACATAAGTATTTATACCTAGGTTAATGCTAAAAGACTTGGGCTTAAAATAAATGGAAGCCCAAAATATAAATAACTTAAAACAAGTCCAAATTAAAATAATTAATCCTCTCCTCTTGGGCTTAAGTGATGATGCACAGCCCAATACAATGGTCTTCAAGTCCCAAGTGAGTCTAATCCAAAGATTTAAGATAAATGAATCAATTTGGGCTGTGATTCCGATAGCTCTCCTCCAATAGGCTTGGTACACTCCATCGTCTCCACAAATTGGCCCACATGCGCATAGAGAGCCTCCTTGAGTCTCTCGGTCCTAGCTCTGGACATAGGTCCAACTGGAATGACAAGCTCGCCCTCGTCACACATGCTATCTCCATGGTGATCCTTACTCCTGCTCACATCAAATATTCATGCCCATAACTTATAATCTTCATTTTATGCACGTCCTTGTCTCATATTTACTCTAATCCTTCTCCTTCTTATTCCATGAAGAAAAGTGAGTGTGAATCTCAAGAAGACAGCTCAAAGATTATGCTTTTGACTCACTTTAGCTCTTTCACTTTTGAATTGTACCTAAAACCAAAAATGAACTAAATTGAATGCCTTAAGCATTTTAAAACATTAATCACTAAGTGTTATGAAATAAATGTATAATCAATTAAGCACATATCAATTTCTCCCATAGTTAACTATTGATTGTCCTTAGGAAAAACATTAAAATCAAAGTCACAAAACAAAGAGGAATAACTTAAAAAAATAGCAAGAACTCAATATTTAATGCTTCTACTCATGATCAATCAACAATAATCACTTTTAGAAACTGAGCAATCTAGAGGTAGACTTGATAAAATGTGTTTAAGTAAGATATATTCATGGGTGCACTCAAACACCATTCATGATCATAACATTCCATAACTTTGCATATCATTTCATTTCTCCACCACTAAGATTCAAATGCATAATCAAAGGACTTTTCTAAGGTTGTAATGTGGGCAAAGGTAAGGTGAGATGTATTTGTGTGATGTAGCATAAAAGCCATCAAAGCTAGTGAAGCAAAAGTAACTCTTAATGAAACATCAAGCATATAAGCTAACATTCATTCAAAACTAGGTACCATCAGCTATGATGAATGCAACAACTATGTTTCTTAGCTCAAATTCAAACTCTCACAACATACCATAGGAAGCATAATTAATTAGAAGGGATCATTCATAAAAATTGATGATAACAATACACTGAAACTACAAGGAGTGACCCTTCCAAAACAACATTTACCTCACATTCAACATACTCAAATTAACTATCCAATACAACTTTAGGAGGAGAAACTAATCAAGAATAGCTTTTCAAAACAATTGCACTTTCTCTTTGATACTTTTATTTAAACATTGTTTTCTTTTTCTTTTCTTTTTCTTTTCCTTTTTCTCATTTAAGAATTGAAAAAAGTTACATCAACCTTAGAATCTGTTGATAAGACATAAAATGAAATTTCAATGATTATAACCAAGTCGCACATATATATGCCTCCACACTTATACTCTTGTGCATCCACAATCATCAAAAACCACAAATGCTCCACTAGCTTTGTGACTTGGGTAGGACTTTGGTTAGGTTTAAAGCATGTAATGTAGTTAGCACAAAAAGAAAGGCTAATAAAGCTTAAGGGGGCCTAACAAAGGGAAAATTCATATCAATAGGTAAGTTATTTGGATAATGTAACTTGTAAAACAAAGAATGCCTATGTCATTTCCATCTTAATGCTTGTGATAAAAATGTGGCCTTGAATAGAAAATCAAAACAAAGTTATGATATACATGTCATGAAGGTCACACATAAATAAAAGACAATGAGATTGATATAGATGTGTCAGTCTATAAAGTCTCAAAATCTCATTGGCTTGCGTCTACCACTAGTCACTAATCTTTTAGAGATAATGCATGTTAACTAATCATAAGTGTAAAAGTACATGTTCAAGTTGCCATGATTTTTCTAGTCAATTCGCTCCCTAATTATGACCATATAATCCTAGAAGTAATAGAAAAAGAGAAAATGTTTGTTTGTTTGACTCTCTCTCTCTCTTTTTGTTTAAAAAATTAAAAACATTTTAAAACAAACAAACTTAAAAACACACATGCAAATAAAAAATAAATGTGAAAATGTAAAGGAAAAGAAATAAGTTTCCCTTAAGTTGCCTCCCAAACAACACCTTTGTTTATTGTCATTGGCTTGAAGCCTTTTTTTCCTCATCACGTGACAAAGTTGTGATCTTTAAATGTCACATGTGCTTCCTCCACTTGAGGCTCTTCATAATAAGCCCTTAGTTAATGATTATTCACATACATTGGCTTCCTTACCTTTAATTTTCTAATCTCTACTGAGTCCTTGCACTTTTGAAATATCTTAAATATCTCTTCACCATTTTTCTCCTCGTTTACTTTCTCTAATTTGTTAGGTAAAGGTGAAGAGTTAGTCTCAAAAATAATTATGGACTCAATACTCACCGTCGAGATAAAGGATATATCCATGCCTCCTTCGAGCTCCTTCTCCACTTCTTATTTACAAACAATTCCTTGGGTAGTCCTCCCAAGATTCTCAATCTCCTTCTAACTCTGTAAGGTCCTTTAGGTACACCTCGAGTTGAGATAGTTGTATCTCTTCGCTTGTGATACTAGGTGGTTAATAGCTTCTACCATCTGACCTTTGGCTTGTCAAGTAGGATTCTAAAACTTGTATCTTGCTGGAATTGTAAATCTTTACTTGTATCTTGCTAGATTCTAAAAATTTTAAAGGAAGAAAGACAATAAGGGGCAATAAAAATAAGGGCCCCAAAGGTAAATCTTTACTGTATGACCTTGCTTATTTGGAACGTTTGTGGCTTAAATTGCCCCAAGAAGCTTCAAGCTCTAAAGGATTTCGACAATAGATAATAAACAAAGTTTTTTGGATCTTTTAGAAACGAAGATTAGATATGAAAATTTGTATAAGTTAAGGCGTTTAGGAAACAATTGGAATTTTACTCCAATCATCTACATCACTTCCTTGGAAGGATTATCTTGGACTATGATGAAGATCTTGTTAAAGTGGAGGAACTGGATATATATGAATAAGCAATTCATGTGACCATTTAATTTCTAAGGGCAGGCAACAGAGTTATGACTCCCATTATATACGACTCTAACCTAAACTTTTAAAGAAACATGTTATGGGAAAGATTGAGGAGAGTTAAGCTAACCTACAACGTTCCTTAGCTAGTGTATGAAGACTTCAATGCAACATTATATAGGTCTGAAGATGATGGTAAATTTACCTAGAGGAACTTCATAAATGATTTTAAAGAATGTGTAGAATGTTTAGAAGTGAAGGTTCTTCACCATGAAGGGTATAAGTTTACATCATGCAATAAATAGGCCTTTATATGCTTCCTGAGGAAAAAGTTGGATAAAGCCACGGTGAACCAAGAATGGCACATCAGCTTCCTTGAAAGCAAAGCTAAATTCTTGGAGTCTCTGTTCTCATATTACACTCTTATCATGGTTGAGGACTTATTCCAAAACATAACTAGACAATTTCCTTTTAGAGATAATAATTTTCTTACTTATGATGATAAGTTCTAAAACACTATACTGAAGTGAATAGGAATTATAGACTATTTGAGCAAAGTTAGGGACCACAACTCTCTATTAAAACAAAGGTTTAGAATTAGTTAGCTTAAGCATAGGGATGGGTGTACTAAATTCTTCTTCAACTATTTATGGTCTAGGAAGAATTCAAACATGATTTATTATATTGCTATTAGTGATGGGACTTAGATCCTAAATTAGTATAAATTATTAAATGAGGTTGTGAATTTTATTAAGGGAACTTTAGTTATAAGATCCCCTATCACCTCTTCTATAAAGTTGCTTCAAACTTTCATTAACTCTTGGATTGTCCAGGAGCAAGCTAAAGCTCTCACTAAGTAAGTGGAGGACTACTAAATAGAGGCAACATTTTCAGTATGAATGGGAATAATGCTCCTGGCTTAGATCAGCTGAATGGTTTTTTCTTTCAAAGAGAGTGGCCTCAAGTTAGTAAAATGGTATCAATAGAAATTAAGGAATTCTTTTTAAGAGGATCCTTCTTGATAGATAAGACTTTCTTATGCCTAGCTCCTAAGATCCAAAATGCATCCTCATTTGATTACTATAGGCCAATTGCTTGTAGTGACCTCCTCTATAAAATTATTACTAAAATTTTAGTGAATAGAATTAAGAGGGTTCTACATTCAATCATTAGTGATAATTGAGGGGATTTTCTTAACGGAAGGTAGATTGGGGACAGTATCCTAATTGCTCAAGAATTATTAAAGGGGTAAACTGAAAAGAACTCTCCAAGAATTGTGCTACCAAGGTGGATTTCAATAAAGATTTTGATTGCATAAGTTGGGGCTTCATCTATAAGCTACTTTAGGCCTTTAGGTTTCCTAGAATTTTAGGAAGTGGATTAAGGCTTGTATCACTTCTGCCTTTTTCAGTGTATTGATAAATGAAGCCCCTTTCAATTTGTATATAGAAGCTCGAGGAATAAGGCAAGGAGATCCACACTCTCCTTACATATTCATTCTTTATATGGAACCACTAACTCTCTTATTAGAATGCAATACCACAAGGGATGCCAGCTATAAATACCACACCAAATGTAAACTTATCAAGCTAACAAGTTTATATTTTTTAGATGATCTTCTTATTTTCTCTAAGGCTAACTCAAAGTCTATCAAATTTTTGATGGAATCCTCAATACAATTTATAGAACTTTCAGGGTTAGACATAAACTATTAGAAGAGTCACATTATTATTGCTATGAGTGCAAGACATATAGAGGATAGACACAGCCATATAATAGGAATGCCATCCAAATCTCCTCCTTTGATGTATTTAAGAAAACCATTAGTGATAAGAAGTTTAAATTTAATGAATGTTTTCCTCCAACGAAAAGATTCAGGAACGATTAAAGAGTTAGGTCAATAAGGACCTCTCTTTTGGGGGTAAGGTTCAACTCTTAAAGTTAGTGGTTAACTCCATACATATTTGTTGGAGTGTACATATATTCTTTTCTAATTGACTTATCAAGACAGTTAAGGGAGTAACGAGGAAATTTCTATGGGGAAAGATGAACATTAGTAAGTTTACAACAAAAGTTAAATGGAACAAGCTATATGAATCACTTTATGAAGGAGGGCTAGGAATCACTTTATTGGGCTAACCAATAAAATGTTGATGGCCAAAAGGCTTTGGAGAGCTCTAGTCGATAAACAATCACTATGTATGAGGTGGATTTATAGTTATATATTAAAGAGTACTAGTATCAAAGGACATCTGCAAAAAGCAACATATTCATGGATTTTTATCCAACTACTTAAGTTTAAAATATCAATTAATGGGTTTGTGAGTGGCAAGGTGGGTGATGGTACCACGCTTTCATTGTTGAAGTGGATAATAATAGGACCTTTAATAAAAAACACCCAAATTATCAAAGTGATGGAGGGGATCCTAAAATAGGTCAAGGTGTGTGGATGGATTAAAGAAGGGAGGTGGGATAACTTCTCAAAGGAAATTAACCATTTGATCCCTAATCCTCTACCAAACATACACAACTTAGATTGTTATGCATGGAATAACTTTGCTAGAGGTAGCTTTACGAATAGAGAATGAGGGATTGTTTAGGAATAAGGGGTGAACAAATTACATGGTAGAAATTTGAGAATAGGTTACAGTGTAAACGAGTTATATGTTTTGAATTAACTAAGATATTATAGCATAAAATCATCGACAGAATAGACAAAACCAAGCAGTTATAACTATTAGCAGTTGGTAAATGAAATTAGAGATTGACCTTATCAGTCAAGGCTGATGGCAATTAGAGTTGCATAAGGAGTGAACAAGAGGTCTAGTCCTATAAAAGTGTAATATGCATTAACTTGCCCTATGCCAAACAAAACAGATTAGTGAGGATATAGAATCAAAAAGTAAATTGTGAGATGCTAGAATGAATATGAAACTAAAGTGGGCAAAACTTAACTAATTGGTAAGACATAATGACCTATTGATTCCTTTAGGGTTGCATCGATGAATTGAGCGAGATAGGGAAAGGGAAAAGTTAGGAGGAATGATCGGGAACATTACAAGATTTAAGAAAAATCTATAAGGGTATATGGGTTACTCTAGTGAGAACATGTGCGTGTGTTTGTTTATTATGTATGACTTGGTATTAGCACTATTTTAAAAAATGGACTGAAAGTTAAACTGATAAGACAAGAAGTTAGATTCAATTAGTATTAGTCCGTCATAAAATCAGTTAAAGATTGAATAAATTTGAAAATTTTGAAATATAATTAAAGGAGACTATCATTAATTTAAAGTTTAATTGAAAAGGAAGGTTGTTAAATGAAAACTAATTAGTTTATTTTAGTTTATAAAAATCAGTTAGTTTACGAAAATCAATCGACCAATTAATAAACTTTTCAATTTTTAACACAAGTATTATTAAAGTAAATCAAACAAAAAAGTTGAAAACTAAAATAAAAAATTAGCCAGTTCAAAGTTTTCACCGTTGAACCGGCCGAACTGGTTCAATTTTTTAATCATAGAGGCACTAACCTCCTAATTATTCCAATGGGTAAATTATACAACTTTTCCTAGTTTTAAGCAATGAATCCTTTAATTTTTGAAAAAAGTCAATGAAACATCATAATGAAGATGATATATAGAATAAAGATATTCAATGGTTATCAAAATACTTCATATTATATTGAATATGAAAGCTTGTTTTGTTTCTTAAAGATGAGGATAGTTTAAATACGATAGTAATTACGTTTATAATTATAAAGATGTATAGTTAATATAATTTAACATGAATTAGGCTTTGGATTTATGATGGTATATTCAGTATAAAGAAAATTCTACTATGCCTATTTGTATAAACTGAAAAGATGGACCTCTCTTTTGGCTTTAACATGAGCAATTGGCCAAGGTTGCTAATACTAACTTTAATTAGGTGGTCTAGATTTAGTCCGGCTGCTATCATTTCATGCCGTCCTGTATCTCAATAACTCATAACTTATTAGGGCACTACTTCTTTTTTTTTTCCTCTTGTTTAATTGCATAAAATAAATCCTAAGATTATCATAAAGAGTTTGGTGTAATCTAGAGAGAAATTATACTCGTCTTCGTAACGTTATAAACAAAGAGCTTATACAGAATGGAACGTGACGTCTAATTAAGCTACTAATCTTCAGACCATGATTGGATAAGATCATAAAAAGAATTTAGAGGCCAAGCTAAGGACAAGAATAGAAAAATTAATTAAAAAACCGGCTGCCCTAGAGACAAAGGCCACCACTTTGACCATCAGCTTTATAAAAAGGGTCGCTATCCTATTAGAGGCAAAGAATACTCTAAGATGGCTTAGGGTCAAGCTTCAACCCTAAGCTCATCTGCACTTCATGAAACATCCACATAGCTTGACCCCTAAGCTCATCTGCACTTCATTAAACATCCACTTAACACGTACACATTTATAACCAAGCGCCTTTTTCCATGTTATGTCTGAGACTTCACATGTCTTTTATGGAAAGTTTTTCATTGATTAATATTCTTTTAGAAAGCATAGCAGCCAGGTAATAAAGCCATAAACAATTTTAGATGCGTGTGGCACGGTTTTGGTCTATTCTTCTTCTGCTTTTTTCTTTGCCATTTAAGCTTCTTTATCTTTCTTTAAGAAGATGATTTCTTTTTTGTTTTATTAAATCGCTATCACGCAATGTTTATTTACTTTTAATGCGAAAAGCTTACTGTTCATCCTTCATGATGACTCCTTCTTAATTTGTTTTATCTCGTAAAGGAAAATCTTCCCTTTTCCCGTTTAATATTTTAGTGGACAGGCAAAGCTTTCACCAATTTATCTAAGATCATATATTTGATGAAACGATCAAGGGCATTAACAATCTATAAATTACTTATTTGACTGCCTACATGAATCTAATCTCTATAAACCAATCATGAATTAGATGTCATTTGTCTTATAACTACTTTATTATATGGTACCGTGATACGAATTAACTAGCACATTGGCCAACTCCAACTCGTGAATGTGGAGAAAGAAGGTAACTAAGTTTGAGGAATTTATAAATTAGCATAAAGTAAAAGAACCTTAAAATTAAAACGAAACAATTATATATATATATATTCCTTTAATAACCCAAATTGATAAGGATCTAAATAGAATCTGTGTGCGGAGTATATTTTTCTTCTAGTTGCAATCTCAATTCAGTCCACGTAAATTGAGTTCATGTAAGCAAACACTTCTGATCATCATCCCACCGCATAGTCTAAATGTCATACATGAAGGTTAAAAGTAGGTTCATATTCTTGAGCCAAACAAGCTAATAGTCAACGTAAAGACCCTAAGGTTTCTATTTGAGTCCTTTTAACATGAAAAATGAAAAAAGAAAATAAGAATTGTTAGACATATCGGCCAATTTCTGCTGAGAACAGACAAATTTTAAACAAGAAGGAAGAGGAGTTTATAAGCTGGAAAAGTTAATTAACCAAACCAAAGCAAACACTTTTTGTAGGAGTTCTGCTTTGCTAGCTCTGTTCGATAGTTGTTAGAGGTGAGTCATTTTGCAAATAACAAAGAAAAGATGACATGTTCAAAAGAAACCCTTGTATGGCTGTTCTATACTCTCTCCGCCTCCTCCTTTCTCCTCCTCCTCTTCCTCCACTTCTCATCCATTTTTCTCCTCAACTTCGTTAACTTTATTGGTAGCTATCCTATCATCCAAAGGTATGCCATTTTCATTTTCCAATCTCTCTCTCTGTATATTGTTTCTTTTACAAGTTAAATGTTCTGATTCTTAGCCGTTCTTTGTAGAAGAAACCAAAATGGATACGAGTACGGTGTGTTTTCCGATGAAGAAGAACAAGAAGATCATGAAGCATATATTTATAACGGGTGTAATTTTGGAAGTTATCATCCCGTCGACGCAACTCGTGATGGTGAAACACATGTGAATGTCCCCAGCAACATAAACATTCAGGCAAACCAAAACCATGTCCAAGAATTCTCGACCTCATCGGCGACAGTGCTTCATCACGACCAAGAAGTGGGGTTTAAGGGTGATGAACAGCTTTCTGTTCTTGCCTCAGCAGGTTCAGAAATATCTGAACGTGACGAAGCAGACATGAGTGAACAAGAGATACCAACAACAGATGCTGATTTAGTCAATGATTCTGTCCCGAATCTTGATGATCGCATCTCACATGTCACCATAGTCACTGACAAAAATCATTTGGGGGACAGTGACGAGAACTCGGGAGGTACTCACCTCATAAGCTTTTATTAGTAAAATATGTTACAATAGCACATAATAACATGCTGTACTTCTCTTGGAATTTCTTACGATGTATCTCTGTAGTTCATTTCATTGCTTCAGACAGTGGAAAGGAGGATATGAGCTTTTCCAGAGATGAAAAGTATCTGATTTTTGCCCCAACCCAGTTGGAGTCTAGAAAACTTCAAGTTGAAGAAAAGGAGGATGAAGAAATCTTTGGTGACTCATGCACTGTTGGTTCTACCTCTAAGAGCTCATCTGAGTGGAGAAGCTCAATTAAGGACTCAGGAACTGAGGACCCTTTTTCTTCTTCGTCCAGAAGAAGCTGCCCTAGGTGGGAGTCCTATACCGTGTTCCAGAAGTATGACGAAGAAATGATGTTCCTTGATAGAATTAGCGCTCAAAAGCTTCATGAAACAGGTGAATACTTTGCTTATATAAACGTTTTATTGTTCTCTTCAGCTCCCTTCATCTTTTGCTTCATGTACAACTTAATCCAGAGTCACTCAAGTCCATTCAAGTCTGTCCACGTTCGATATCAGACAGGATAGTCCACAAGTTTACTACTGGAGATAAGAAGCCTTCAGAATTTCGTCACAACCCTTATCATGAACTAGAAGCTACTTATGTAGCTCGAATATGCTTAACATGGGAAGCTCTTAATTTGAACTACAAGAACTTTCAACGTAAAAGAGCTTCACGCCGCGATTTTGATCTGGGTTGCCCTGCACATATAGCACAGCAGTTTCAGCAATTTCAAGTTCTTTTACAGCGGTATGTGGAAAATGAGCCTTATGAACAAGGACGGAGACCTGAGGTCTATGCTAGAATGAGGCTTCTGGCACCAAAGTTGCTTCTAGTCCCAGAATATCGAGGTATTTTCCAATTTTATCTTTTCTTTAGATATTGGAAAGTAAAAGAAGTTATATCCAGACTCTAGAGAGTTGGTCAATTATTTAATACTAGTTACAGATCCCGAACACATCAATGTACCATACTAACTTAGACATTTTTCTTTTCCCTGTCCTTCACAAAATTCAAGTTTAGGGTCCTCATTTCAATTTACAGAGAGTCGCTTAGGTTTCAAGTATCGAAATTTATGAATGTTAATTGGTATTGTCTCTCTTTCACTAAAGATTCCGAGGATGATCAGAAGGATGAAGGTCTCAGCTCACGAATTTCATCTGCTGCATTTCTGATGATAATGGAGGATGGAATTAAAACGTTCATGACCTTTCTCAAGGCTGATAAGGAGAAAACATACCAACTTCTAAGAGATTTCTTCAGGAAAAAACGAAGGGGTACGGTTGATCCCGCTCTTCTATGTTTAATGAAGAAAGTTAACAAGAAAGTAAGCTTATAAACCACTCCATATGTCTTTTTTAGAAAAAGTTAATTGCAAAAAGAAGCATAGAAAGCATTATGGATTGTTTGAAAATTTATGCAGAAGAAAATGAAGCTCAAAGATCTCCGACGCAGTGGAAAATGCCTAAGGAGAAGGAAGTTAAATGTGGATGAAGAGATGGAAATAATAATGGGACTAATTGACCTAAAAGTGGTGTCAAGGGTGTTGAGGATGGCTGACTTAAGAGAAGAGCAATTGCATTGGTGCGAGGAGAAGATGAGCAAAGTTAGAGTATCAAACGGGAAACTTCAAAGAGATTCCTCCCCACTTTTCTTCCCAGCACATTGACCCACAGCTTATAATGTTGCTTTGCTGACTAGAACATCGTTTTGCATGACTGCACCATTTACATTGAATATCCCAGACACTACTTTTTCTTTAAAAATATAAAAATAAAAAGAAAAGGAAAAACGAGATGACCCTACAGATGGAAGTGGCTCCATGTGGGTGACATGGAAATTGGAGATATGGAATCCATTAAAGACGAGTAAAGGTAGGTGATGGGAATGGGAGGTTTGTGAACATTGAAAGTGAAAGACCATTAGAAAAGCAAGGAACAAGAAGATAGAGGCTTTACTTAACTTTAGCTTCTTTTTTGTTTTTATACTTTTCTTTTATTGGGACTTATCTACTGATAAATAAAAAAAGAGAAGAAGAAAGCTGTAATACATGTAATGGAATTAAAAAAAAAAGAGGATTGTTTTTATTGGTTTTTGACCAAGAATTAAAGAGAATAGGAGAGAAATATGTAATGGAAGAAGGCATTGCAAGTAAGGGAAAAGATAAAGCAGCTCCATATAGAAATTTGGGTCCAAAGATACAATCTCATTTTATTGGTCCAATCACAAATCAACCGTCCAAGTAAGTTGCTCCTCTGGTAATTATGTCTTTCATGTTCTTCTTTTTCTAATTTTCCTATCCTAGAAGTAGCATGCAGCGAAAAGGACACGCAGCCACTATGCTAAATTCCCTTTATGTGCCATCATCGTCTCATTTGACCATCATTTGGGCTTTTAATATTTCGACCGTACTCCGGACGACTTGGGAATCTTTTGCATTAAAGTATGTGTTAGAAAATTTACCTGTAGTGATAACAATTAATTGTAATAGGATAATATGTTACTATCCAATAGACTTATTGTCCTTCACTTTCTTTAATACAATCAACTTTAATTTTTCAAAAAAATAATTGAAATTTTTTATTTTGTAATAACTTATCAATTAAATTGCGTAATTTGATCCAGATAAAGATAATAAATTAACCCAATAAACGATCTAGATCAATAGGCTAAAGTTTAAGAGAAAAATGGACCTCGATCAGTATAGACCGGACCCATATTGAGCCTTTGATAAGAAGGCCTGATATGGATACTATATAAAGAAGATTAAGGTCTCTTGTAATTAATGTCGTAAATCGTAAATGTAAGGATACTCTGACTCGTTCAGAGGTTCACATATAAAGAAAGCTATAGAAAGGCCTTAACGTGTCCTAGTGAGTAGATCCAACGAAGGTAGATTCGCACTCGTTTCAACTTTTAAAAGCTCATTTGAAGTTATAGAATTGAAATCAGGTATTTTTCGAATTTTTTAGTTTATTTTCGTTTCACGTTCGATTCGGGACACGTACTAAGGCTTATCATACGAGTTACACTAGTATAACAGCGGTGACGTGATCAAGTGGTTAAAAATAAAGATATTTCAGATTTTCTCCATAAGGTTTTTTAGAGAATAAAGTTTCGTTTTTCAATTTTTTCTTGCTTATTATTGCATGAAAGTGGTATACATGTGCTTAGCCTTAAAAAATGGGTAAAAAATGAGCTATAGATTGTGAAAAATCAGCCCGAAACTCTTCAAAAATTGTGTGGACTGTCGTAGGTGACGGACACTTATGGTCGTGTGTCTCACATGCACTCGACACTTGTACAGTGCATGCGAATGGTTTACTAGGTTGGCGCATGTGTCACTCATGCCAGCCTGATTCAGGACACGTGGCAATGACGGATGATAGATGCGTGTGGCGTGTACCACACACGCGCCATTCGTCCACGGTTGGCAGCTAGAGGCAGTGTATCTGGTGCTAGCGTTGCATGCTCCATATAGATGCTCAACAAGTGGCATTGCAGGGGTGATGACATCTATCGCGCGTGTGCTGCACACGCCATTGTCGATTAGCACATCGGTGATCGTCTGGCGCATGCAATGCACGTAAAAGTTTATGGCTTATCGACTATGGTGCTTTCCCTTTTCACTCGCATCTGACGTCCTCGGCTGGCGACGTGCTGACGTTAGTACATTACAGGACAAAAAACTCAAAAATTTCAGAATTCTCGTAAAGATACCTCTGGTTATTTTGGGTCATTTTTTGAGTTGTAGGAATTTATAAAGGTAGTTTTCCCATTTTTCTAGACTTATTACATTAGTAATAGGTTAAAGTTTAACTCCGAAAAAGGAAATGAGGCCTTTTGAAGCCATTTTTGAGTGAATTTTCGTACAATGAACTTCATATAAAAGAGATACTTGAGGTTTTCGTATCTTGTGTTGTAGGTTCGTTATTCAGAAATGCACGATAGTCACTCTGATGAAGATTTTTCACTACAAAAGTCTCAAATAAAGTTTATAGACAATGTTTTCAGCACTAGCGTATGACAAATAGACTGTACATGGCGGGGTTTAGCATTTATTGATGATATTTTGTCACAGACAGTATGCCCATAAAGAATGTGAGGATAACATTAAAATGTATCCTTTGTGTTCGTGGACCTTTTGGTTACCGATGAGAATGAAGTTACGAAAGTGACCTTTCGAGTCAGTATTTTGAATTGTTCTACTTGCATGTTTGGAGGATGTCTCTAGTCTTATGTTTGATTATTTTGCCCAAAATGTTGGCCTTACATAAGATTTTGAGATGTGAATAAAGGTATTAGATGGAGGATAGTCGTTACTTAAATGATCTATTTGCCTAAAGGTGGTAATGTCATGAGCGTTAATGATTTGTACTCTGATCGCTTTCTATGTAAGTCTAATTGTATATATTATGTATTCAACCCAAAGGTATTTCATAATAATATGTGTGATCGGATTCTCAGTGCAGATACGATTTAATTGCTTTAAGTATCGTTGTTATTCTACATTTGTTATGATCTTTACATTGTCATTTTACAGTCACCTTTTCGGTTAACAATCATATTGTCATTATTGAAACCCTTACTGGTTTCAATTCAAAGAAGTGGATAGAGCATGTATTGAATGCTATAGGGATGACTGAAATTGATATGGCCGTATATATGGAGAGGGCATCTCCAACTACATCTAGAAGTTTGAAAGCTTATAAAGTAGCCTATGAAGCTTGGGATCAGTCAAACAGAATGTGTTGCACGACCATTAAGAGATTCATACTTGACCAACTGCTTAGTGAACTTTTAGACACAGATATAGAGAAGGAATTTCTTAATAATGTCTCCTAGAGGTACACGGTCTCATCTAATGCTAAGATAAGTGCCTTAATGAAGGAATTATTCTCCATGAGGTATACTGGAGAAAGGGGAGTGATGGAGTGCATATTGAGAATGATCCATCTTCACAGTAGACTAAAGATGTTGAATATTCCTTTTCTTGATGTCTTCATTATTTACTAGACTTTGAGTACACTCCCTCTAGAGTTTAGTAATTTGGTGACGACATAGTACTCACTGGATAAGGAATAGGACTTCAATTGCTTTGATTGCCTATTGTGTTACTGAGGAGGAGAAACTGAAGATTGCTACTCCTATAGCCCTCGAAGTAACTAAAGGGAAGGAAAAGGTGAATCCCGCTAAGTTCAAAGGTAGAAAATCCAAATCTTCTCCACATGCTGATACTGGTCAATCTAATGCTAGTAAAAGGTCCTGCAGACATAAAGAAGCCAGCGACATATGGCCTGGAAGAAAAGACTGAAACCATCAAGTAACTCGTTGGCTTCTCACGTTATTAATCTAATTGTGCTATAGCCACATCCGAATTTTGGTGGATAGATGGTGGAGCATCTAATTGAGTTGCCTCCACAATGCAGGGGTTCATATCCAAGAT
The DNA here is from genome assembly GCA_025629805.1 of Erythroxylum baracoense. Classification (NCBI taxonomy): domain Eukaryota; kingdom Viridiplantae; phylum Streptophyta; class Magnoliopsida; order Malpighiales; family Erythroxylaceae; genus Erythroxylum; species Erythroxylum baracoense. Next base: position 22,266,931 of record JAOTAY010000006.1, on the reverse strand, counting down.
AGAGTCAATTAAAGGGAAGGAAAAATTAATGGTTGTCAATAATGAAGAAGCAGATGTTATATCTGTAGGGGATGTATGTTCAGAACCTTGTTGCAAGGTTCATTTTGGTTTTACATGACACATTTTATATTTGATCTTTGTATCAAGTTTAGACAAAAAACTTTATCGTTTTGTAATTAATTCTTTTGTTATATGGTTGTTGTTTAATACAGAACATATTGGTACAAATTTCTTATCATATGGTTTATATAGAATGTGTCTTACCCTAAATGAGATATATGCTTCTTCGTATCACGCCGAACAATTCATGAAGGAGAGCCCTGATAAAGAATAAATCATATATGTTGTGGCATAAAGGTTAAGCCACATTTCCAGAGCTATGTTTGAGAGATTGGTTAAGGAAATCATTCTCACAGCTCTGGATTTTGTGATTTAGAAACATGCATTGATTGTTACAGGGGTAAGTTGACTAAAAACAAGGCAAAAGGAATCAACTCATAGTTTTGACTTGTTGGGTTTGATACATACGGATATAATTAGACCTTATACATTTGTATTGTGCAATTCTAAGAATTTTCTAACATTTGTTGATGATAATTCCCGTTATAGTTATGTGTTCTTGCTTAAGGAAAAGTTTGAAATTCTTGATGAGTACAAGATCTCTAAGACTAAGGGTTAAGAACCAATTGGAAAAATCCATCAAGATTGTCAGTTCTGATCGTGGAGGAGAGTATTATGGCAAACATTGTGTTTCAGGACATGAAAGGTCCATTTGCCAGATACATGGAATCACTTGAAATAATGACTCAGATCACTATGCTAGATAGTCTTGAGCAAAATGGTGTGTTCTCAAAAGGCGTCACCGCATCCTAAAGAACATAAGAAGTCAATGCGAAATAGGACTAACTTACCTAATTATCTGGAAAGGGTAAAAACCCAATCTTGCACATATTCGTTTATAAGGCTGCCCTACTAAGGTGTGTTGAAACAATCCTTACGAAAGTAAATTGCAAACTCATTCTATTCATTGCTATTTGGTTAGATATCCCAACCACTTTAAAGGCTACAGAGTTTGTTGTAGAGAAAGAGGGGCCAAAATAGTGGAATCACGAATAGCTAAGTTTTTGGACTACGATGTCTATGATGAACGTGAGCCCTCTCACATTTCAGACGGTAGCAGAATGGATATTACGATTATTATGTATTCACTGAGGTACAGTGGATTTAGTTCTTAGAACCATTCTATATGGGAACGGGAAACCATACCTGAATAGATAGAGGTTCCTAGGGTACAAAAACCACTGCAGTTGCGAAGATCCACTGAAATGAGACAAGCTGCTATCTTACCAGATTACATAGTCTACTTGGTGAACAAGATTATGATATTGGACATGTTGTGGATCCAGTCACTTTTACAGAAGTTGTAACACCCACTTTACGGAACCTACAACGATCCACACACATAACAACCAAATTCCTGTACACATATTCAAGGTATATAATTCTATTTAATGTTGTACATGTACACATTACAAAACTCACCAATGCTTAATATTATCATTGAACAGTAGTAATACATCTTTACACTTACATAGTAATCCAAAATAAAACATCTAATTTCCTTTCTTCATTACATGTGTAGTCATTTGTAACTAAAATCATATTCCAAAATTCTTCCATCTGTTGGCATTGATCCCTGCAGATGTTTGTTGTACCTCACTCCTATGACTTAGATCTACACGAATTAACACTCGTGCTAAGCTTGAAAACTTAGTAGGGAAAACACTTAGTTTGGATGACCACTCACAACAATCATCCGACAAGCACAGACATTCAGAAATATCACATCTCACATACCATAAATTCACATTCATGAACCAAATATTGATATTCAATGCTCATGTAAATAATGATGACGTACTTAAGCAAAGTACATAATGCAAATATGCTTCAACATATTATCCATATACTGAAAATGAACATTTATAAGTCAATTATTGATATTCAACACTTATTGATACAAATTATCAATATAAATGCTCATCATTACAATCAATACAAATGCTCTTTAATACCAATTATTTATATTGTCATGTAGTATTTCTTATTTGTGACTGTTAAGTTTCCTTTCTGTGTTAAGCCTGCACATTTTTTGTGGGTGTAGATAAAAGGTGCTATGGATACTCGAAGATATCGAATTGTGGATACTTGAAGGTATCGAATTGTGGATACCCAAAGATATCAAACTGTGGATACTGATGGTGTCAAATTATAGTTGCTGCACTGTAACCCTATAGGCATGCCCATCTATCCACCACAAGACAATAGAGCAAGCACTGTAACATTTCCTTTATCCATTTGCTAATTTCACAATTCATATATTGATAAGTCATATGATATACATTTCAAGTCATAAAATATATATGTGTTCATACATGAAATTCATAACTTTTCATGTAATATCTCGTTTTTCCATATTAAATGTTAGGACATAGAATCCTAAACCATGATATATGAGAAATAGTATTGAGAAATTATAAAATGCATTGTATTCACATGCATATCATTAGCATACACATGTGAATAGTGATTGTACACATTGTAAGTACCGTATATGCACTCAATTGACATTTTTCAGGGTATGAACGATTTAAAGTGATTATGAAGTGAAATGTGAATTGTGGATTATTATGTCTTGAATTTTTGTCTGATGAATTTAATTGATAATTTGGAATTTATTTGTTACAATTGAGAGAATTACGAATTAATGTGTATATTTTTGGACTAGAAAAAATGTCAAGTGACAAGACAAATTGATTCGTGGTAGTAGAAATAAGTGACAAATGGCAATATAAGTAAATGACACGTGGCTTTAAGATTTATTAATAAGTGGCATAGAAAATTGGGTGACAAATGGACTAGATATTAAATGGTATTGGGTACCATTATTAGAAGTCATTAGCATGGTTAATTTAAATACCAAGCCTTTTAACCCACGATATTTACACCTCTTGAAAGAATATATCCTTTGTCTTTCATTTTGTTACTACAAGCTCTCATTTTCTTCTTATCCTCTCAAATTTCAACACTGTCATCTTCTTCATTTTTCTTCTCCACCTCATGACACTCTCATTCTCACCCTCACCTTATTGAGCCTTGTTATCATCTTTCAACACTTGCCACTCCAAGACCTCTATTATCTTCTTCATCTTGTTACAAGAAAACCTAATCTTTCCTTCTTGAAAAATGATGATCGTGTAATGCTTGGAGAACTAAGTTAACCCACGATCTTGAGTTTTACCATCATCTTTCCCTTTATCACTCTAAAATCTTTATTATCTTCTTCATCTAGTTGATGAAAAACCTAGCCTACTCCTCTTTGAATGTAGATGATTGGGTAATGTTTGAAGAGCTAGGTTAAACCACAATTTGAAAAGCCTGGAGATAAACAAGTAAGTTAAACATTTTTCTTCATGGTTTGTTTTAAATAGAAGCATTTATGATGATAGTTTAGGGGTAGAATGATGGTGATAATGGAGTAGAAAGTGTGCGAGAATATTGATGAACTAATTTATACGTTGATGTTCTATTTTTTTATGATTGATGAGAAATAATGTATAATTTGTTTGATGGATGTTTTTTAGTTGAAATGGAGGTGAAAATGATGAGGAATTAAGGTAGGAATGATGAACTATGCATAAGGTGTGTTGAATGTAGTAAGTAAAGAGTTAAAAATCTAGAAAATTGGAAGAGAATGGTTGGAATTTTTCAGATAACAAAACCCACGATCGTGGTAATTGCAAGAAAAGGAAGAAAATGTTCAGATGGCTTAACCCATGATCGTGGGATGGCCTCCACAATCGTGGGAAAGGCCCTGAACATGAATTCTTCTCTTAATTGTGATGTTTGAATCAACTAATGATAAGATGCTTTCCTATGGTATATTTGTACTTGATTAAGGCTTAGAATGAACCTAGATTGATGCTTGAATAGGTGATTAAATGTTAGATATGTTTAGGTTGATAATTGATGTTTTAGCTTAAGCATGGATTGTTGATATCAATGAATACGAAATCTGGAAATTTAAAGTTGTTTAATGAATGAAAGGGTTCTTACGAAAGTAAATGTGATCCAAAGATAGTGAGTAAGGTGTTTTAGGTATAAATGAATGAGAAATTCAATATTGTGTGATCATATAATGCTAAAATAACATTGGTGAATGATTGATTGATGAAATGAGAATAATCAAGTATATTTGAGGTATAAACCTAAGTGTAAACTAGACATATTCAAGTTATAATGGTTGAATGATCAAGACTTGATTAAGGATATATATCTGGGAATGCCACTGAGCAAGCATTGTATATAACAAATATACATATGTGTATAATTGAATACTAATGTGATTGAGCGACTTAATACTGTGTACAATATGTGTATTGTTTGATTTAGATGCTCAAGTCGAACAACAACATCTAGACATTGCTAGATCGTTGAGGCAATAGCTATCTGGAGCTTACTGTGAGTCAACCTAGATGTTACTCCCTAGGATTTGAATTGTTCTATTTATATTTCGATTATTGAACTATGAATGATCTAAATGTGATAATTCCGTACATTGATGGTCCGAGGAGTTTAATAATTGGGAATGTATTGGAAGTGTTTATGATTGAATGTAAATTGGGAAAAATAAGTGTTCTCAACGGAATGTTGAATGTCAGACTGAGATTCAAGGAATATGTGAAAAGTGACTGTGTATAATGAACGAATGTGATTAATTGCTTATAACGTGAATTGGTGCATCTCATTGCATTAAAATACATGATTAGATAAAGGAAATTATGACCAGAGTGACCAGTGAAAAAGAGCTTAAAGTTCAGAATGTGCTTAACGAGACACAGTTTCAATACTATAATAACCTCAGTATCTACGACGGATACAGGACAATTATCAATGAGCCCGGTATCTACAATAGATACGGGACAGTTAAAAAGGCTCTCAATCACAACAAAGTAACAATGAAAGTGAGTTACATGTGCATTTGCATATACATCCTTACATATGTCTTATGATTGAATAGAAAGGAATAAGTGAACTATTTGATATATATATAATGGAAAAATAAATGAGTACGAGTTGTGTTATAAAAAGTGAATTGTTCTTGTGATTTGAAGTGAGTGAACCATCCTATTCAACATATGTTAATGTGATTCGTTTGTAAATTGAATAGAGAATTATCTTTGTGGTTTGTTATGGGTGAACACATCGATGATGATTCGCTCACTGAGTTTACAAAACTCATCAAAATTGCAAAGTTGATTTTTAAGTATGAGAGAGGAGACTCAGCTTCTAAAACATTCTAGAAGAAGTCTAGTACTATGTTTTTGGACTCAAGGAATGACTCAAAGGTCGGTCAGCTGACATTGAGGAGTTAGATAGAATGTTTTTGTATAGTTCCTCATTCTTATAAAATGTTGTAAAAAGTAGAAAACTCATATGTTTTTTGATATTGTATATATGGTCTATGTAATGAAAAGCTACAATGTAAACTATGTTTTATGAATGAAAACGAGGAATTGATCTTTTGAAACTTTGTGTTATATGTATGATGCCATATAAGTGAACGTGACTGTTCTAACATGCCGCTTCTATAGGGTATGTTCTCGAATGACCTCGAGATGTTCGGGTAGGTGTCCTATGGAAGTGGGGTGTTACATATCACCATTAGAAAGGTTTCAAAATTACACTTGTATATTCATACTATACACATATGAGTGATAAATATACATACAAATCATTTATGTATATGTAAGTTTTCTTTGGAATGCATTATGCTCAATCTTAAATTCCAACATTCAATCACCCAATTCACATATGGTAAGTCCTATTTGATTTAGTTTTAGGTTTTTGAAAATTTACATACACATTCATAAAGGTTCGGATAAGATTCAATAAAAATTGGAAATGAAAACAATGCCACTGTCGTGACAGACATTCTCTCCATTCATACCACTATTTGTTCCTTAATATGCATATAGAAAAATTCAGAAATAGGTTTTGATGTCTTTTAGAAAGTTTTTACTCTATGTCTACAATTTTTGTAGCACCAAAATCAGACCATTTAGACTTCTAAATCATGAGATATAGGCAAAATATCACAAGCTGCTCCAAAACAGGGGCAGCATCAGGTCACCTTTTCCAATATTAATTTCCAAGGCCATAAAGCCAGAATTAATTTAAAGTCCCTTCTAGTGATATTTAGCTATATGCCTTAGGTTTCGTATGCAACTAAAATCATACAATTTGGAGGTCTGCAAACTGAGTTATGACTTACACAAAACCTAGATAGAATTCCCCTACACGACACTCTCTTGTCACGTACAACCAAGTCCAGAAAAAATAACACCAAAGCAACATCCCAGAAAAAATTCCATATTCAAATGAATCTTAATATCCTTTCAATCATACAAAAATACAAAAGTCAATTAAGTAAAGTCCCAAACATCAAAATTGACAAAGTAGGTTTTCTGTTGCCTTTCCTTCCCTTCCTCTTTGGCTTTACTTGACTCACTAACTAGAAACACAAAAAATATACCTCTCAATCCCACTTCCAGCCTTATAATTTCATTCCTTCATAAGTAAAGTAAGATAAGATAAAGGTGAAGAGAAAATCCCTAACTTTTACCTTGTTTTCTACCTAAGATTGGCTTGATTTCTTACATGAAAATTGATGAGATGAAGAAGGTGAAATGGAGAGGAGAAAAATCTAAACATAGAACCCCTAAAATGTCGTGCATTTCTCCTCTCCATATGCCCATTCTAGAACTTTCAAGACTCACACATATGCTTAATTCCTATTGGACACATATGCTTTATTATTATTGATCACATATCCCTTAATCCAATTGGTCCATGTGTTAACTTTAGAAAATTTGCATATTGGTCCTTCCTCTTCCTTTACTTACCATATTGGCTTACAATCGTATCAATTAATTAGAATCCCCTATTTCTTAATTTTCTAATGTAATAAATTTCATGCAATTTGGTTAATTATTCCGGGATTTGTACCCAAAACATTATAGGCTGTTCGAAAATAGGGACAGCAACCATAACTCAAATTTAAGTCAGAATTTAGAAATCTTAGAGGCATAATGAAATTTCGGCTCCTTCATAATCATTTTAGAACTATGTCTCTAGTTTAATCTCCAATTTAAATTATTCAATTTGGAGGTCTACAAGCCAAGATATGTCCAAATTATAGAAATATGTTTAGTAGAACCTATCCATTCAGCGAGGTACATATCCCAAATCAACTAACTTCGGTCTTAGCATACAAGAGCAACACAAAAACACATCCAATTTAACAAAAAAAATCATAAGCAAATGGGATACTTCTTCTACCAATTCCCCTCACATCACATTCATAAATGCAAGAAAAATATAAAACATTCATGTACATATTTCACACCTAGGTATGTATGTCTATGCCAAAACAAACAAATTACCCATTAACCCATGTCTTTTACATTAAGTACCATAATGTCTCTTACTAAGATGCACTTAATTCATTATGTTTACTTCTTAATACACCCTAGACATACTATAATACTTCCAAGGTATATGTTGGGGAGTTACATTTCTCTCCCCCTTAAAAAGAATTTCATCCTCAAACTTCATATCTATAACCCTATGTTGACACATTGGGTCGGATAACATCCTCGTTCAAAAGCTCTTGTAATTGAATCTGTAACTCTTTTAACTCTGTAGGAGCCATTCTTATGGTGCCCTTGAAATAGGAGCAATACCAGATACAATCTCAAAAGATAGTTCTACCTCCCTCTCAGGTGACAAACCCAGTAACTCTTCTGGGAACATGTCAGGAAACTCATTTAATACTGAAATGTCTCGTAAGTCCACCTTCTCCCTTTTTGAATCAAGCACTAAATCCAAATATGCCTCACAATCCTTTCTAAGAAGTTATCTTGCTTACATGGCTAATATTACATTATTCAAATGATTAGACATAATACCATGCATCATTGTTTCTAAACTATTAGAACTTTTTAGCACAACTGTGTTCAACCCACAATCAACTATAGCTTCGTGTTTGGACAACCAATTCATGCCCAAGATCAATTCAAATTCATGGATGAGTATCTCCATTAGATCAACTGCAAACTGTTTCCTATAGACCAAAGTAGGGCAATCTCTATACACTTTATTCACATATACACTATAGCCCAATGGACTAATCACACGCATATCATAGGCTAGTCGATCTACTGATAACATTCTATCACATTATTTGGAGGCTTAAGAGGACCCGAAACTGATTGGTCTCTTCCCACCATAATATTAGTTGACTCCTCATTAGCTTCACGAGGTCTTTCCATCTCTACTATTTATAAGAAAACAGGGACATCGACATTAGGACAACACTAAAACAAAACCATATCACACATTACTAGACACTTATTGGTCAGAACTGCCTAAACCTTGCTTTGATACCATAAAATGTAACTGAAATCACCAAATTTAGAGGTTTGTCGGTTGATTTATGACTCAAACAATGTGACTGACTCAAACAAACCCTAGAAAGAATTCCACTACACGACACTCTCTTGTCATACACAACCAAGTTTATGCAAAGTAACACTAAAATAACAACAAAGCAACATCCCAGCAATAATTCCACATTCAAATAAATCTTTATATCCATTCAATCATACTCAAATAAAAAAATCAACAAAGTGAAGTCCAAAAACCTCAAAATTAACAAAGTTGGTCTTCTATTGCCTTTCCTTCCCTTCGTCTTTGGCTTTGCTTGACTTACTAACTAGAAACACCAAAAATATACCTCTCAATCCCACTTCCAACCTTATAATTTCATTCCTTCATAAGCAAAATAAGAAGAGATAAAGGTGAAGATAAAATCCCTAACTTTTACCTTGATTTTCACTTAAGATTGGCTTGATTTCTTACATGAAAAATGATGGGATGAAGAAGGTGAAATGGAGAGGAGAAAAATTTGAACATAGAACCCCCAAAATGTGGTGCATCTCCTCTCTCTGTAGGCCCATTCCATAACTTTCAAGACTCACACATATGCTTAATTCCTATTAGACACACTTGCTTTATTATTATTGGTCACACATGCCTTAATCTAACTGGTCCATTTGTTAACTTTAGAAAATTTGCATATTGGTCCTTCTTCTTCCTTTACTTCCCACATTAGCCTACAATATTATTAATTAATTTGACTCCCCTTTGTCTTAATTTTCTAATGTAATAAATTTCATGCAATTTGGTTAATTATTCTGGGAGTTGTAACCAAAACACTACAGGCTGTTCGAAAACAATGACAGTAGTCATAACTTCTTTAAGCCAGAATTCAAAAATCTTAGAGGCATAATGAAATTTCTGTTCCTTCATAAAAGTTTTATAACTATGTTTCTCGTTTAATCTTCAACTAAAATTATCCAATTTGGAGGTCTATAGACCAAGATATTGTCAAATTATAGAAATATGTTCAGTGGAACCTAACCATTTAGTGAGATACACATCCCAAATCAATTAACTTCAGTCTTATCATGCAAGAGCAAGACAAAAAACACATTCAATTTAACCAAAAAAATCCATAAGCAAATGTGATACTTCTTCTACCAAATCCCCTCACATCACATTCATAAATGCAAGAAACATATCAAAAATTTCCACACATATTTCACATCTAAGTATGTATGTCTATGCCAAAACGAACAAATTACCCATTAACCCATGTCTTTTACATTAAGTACCATAATAAATCTTAATAAGATGCACTTAATTCATTATGTTCACTTTTTAATACACCCTAAACATGCTATAATACTTTCAGGGTATATGTTAGGGCGTTATATTTCTCTCCCCTTTAAAAAGAATTTCGTCCTTGAAATTCATACCTGTATCCCCATGGTGACACATTGGGCTAGATAAAACCCTTATTTAAAAGCTCTTGTAATTGAATCTTCAACTCTTTTAACTCTGTAGGATCCATTCTATATGGTGTCCTTGAAATAGGAGCAGTACCAAATGATATTTCTACCTCCCTCTTGGGTGGCTAATATATGTTTAAATATTGATTCATTTTATATACTATACTTAGTGATTAATGCCTTAGAAATGCTTAGGATACTCAATTTAGCTCATATTTGATCTTAGGTAAATTTTGAAAGTGAAAGAGCTAAAGTCACTAGAAAGCATGTCCATTGAAGCCATCTTCTCAATTTCCATATTCTATTGATTCATGGAGCATGAAGAAGAAGAAGATTAAAAGCAAGAGACGACAATTAAATGCCAAGAAAGATGAGACATATGCTGGAAACATAAAGAAGAATACTGCATTGTAACTCACGGCTATGTAGTATTTTAATTCCACTAACGTTTAGGGCATAAAGAATACATGTGTGTGACATGAAGAAGGGCTAGAAAAATAAAGAAGTGTGACATGAAGATGGATGGAAAGAGGACAAAGCTGAAATGGTGTCGGCTGTAGCATGAAAAAGCCAGGATAATAAAACAAAAATTGGACAGCTACACATTTGAAGGGCTCTTACTCATGGCTGTATGGATTGTATGGGCTGAATGTGTATCACGTGAGTTACAGCTATTATTCCATGTTTAAAGTATAAAAAAACAAAGAGATATTGAGGTGTTGGCTTATCAAAAGAATGTGAGTGTGTGAGTGTTGTGATTTTAATTTGTTTTCGATAGTTTACTTTTACTTTAATTTCTAAATTGTTTAAAATCCAAAAACCCCCCCCATATATTTTTCTTGCATCAATTAATTTCATTACAAAAATTAATCGAACATTCCCTATGGATTCGATCCCGACTTACCATAACTACAAATTTTAGTGTGCAGAGTCAAGGAAATTGACAATGCCCTCGACACGCAATGTCAATTTTGGCGCTATTGTCAAGGAGTGTGGTAGCTTAATTTTTGCATTTGATTTTAGTTGGTATTTTATGAATACAATTTTTTATAATCATTCTTTTTGTTACTTATTAATTTTTAATTGTTTGTTAGTGTTGGTGCATGATAGTGACCAGATCTCCTAATAGAGAAATTGAAAAACTTGATCCAGAGATCGAGAGAACATTACAGAGATTGCGTAAGGAAGCAAGGTCAACTTTGGTAGACGAATTGGAACCAGAATTTGAAGACATGATGGCAAATCCGAGAACTCTAAGGGAGTTGGCTGCACCTGATTTAACTCAAAGATCATTATGCATAACATTTTTAAATTTCGCTAAACATGTTACCTTTGAATTAAAATATGGATCAATTCATTTATTGCCTAACTTTCATGGTCTTGCAAGTGAGGATGCACATAAGCATCTTAAGGAACTTGATGTGGTGTGTTTGAGCATAAAGCCTCAAGGGGTGACCAATGAGCAGATTATAAAGAGAGCCTTCCCGTTCTCACTCAAAGATGCAGTAAAGGATTGGTTATTTAACTTACCGTCTGGAAGCGTAAATACTTGGCTAAAGATGAAGACTATTTTTAGAGAAATATTTTCAGGCCTCAAAGACAGCAAGTATTTAGAAGGAGATATCTGGCATCAAGCAACATAATAGAGAATCTCTTCAGGAGTATTGGGAGAAGTTCAAGAAGTTATGTACCAGTTGTTCGCACCGTAACATACCGGAGCAACTTCTCATTCAATATTTCTATGAAGGACTGTTACCGATAAAGAGGAGTCTAATTGATGTAGGGAGCAGTGGGGCACTTTATGAGAAGACTCCCCTCAAGGCTAGGATCTTACTTGAGCAGATGACCACTAACATATAACTATTTGGTACTTGCAATGATGTTCGACGAGTAAATAAGGTAATTACTTTATCTATTGAACATCATTTAGATAAACTAACATCCTTTGTGAGACAGATTGTAGTTGGACAAGCACAAGTGAAAGTATGCAGAATACGTTCAAACATGAGCCATCCAACTGATGAGTGCCAACATTACAAGAAGGAAGTATAAAGTACGTGAATGTTATAGGAGGGAACCTCCAGAACCAATACAAGCCATAATTGCAAATGTATAACTCAAGTTGGAGGGATCACCCTAATTTGAGTTATGGAGGGAACTGACAGTAAAATTACTTCCAAAATTGGCCACAAGGATTTCAACCAAGGTAACAAGGAGCATAAGGAGCTTCTTCTTCCAGTTCAAGAACATCTTTAGAAGAACTTATTAACAATCTTGCTACTAACAATATGCATTGCTTCGCTTGAAGATGACTTCTGCTGGGTAAAAATATGATGTGGAAGTCTAAGTTGAAGCTCCTTGTTCGGCTCGCTTACTAATTCACTTGAAAAGACTTCCACAATAATTTGTCCTATTCTTTTAGCTTCGCTTTGCTTCTCATTCACACTGTCCTTTTATTTTGTCTGAGTAATGGCCATGAGTCTTTCTTTCAGATTAATTTCAGTATTGCTCAGTAGGCTACGTGCGTTTTGAGAAGATAACACGTCAGTAAGTTGCCCTACTTGAACCTCCAGATTGTGGATGGAAGATGTGTGATTCTTCATAATTTGGTCAAGTTTTGCTTTCATCCTTTCCTGATTTTCCTCCTAGCTTACATGCATCCTTTTCTAATTCTCCTCTTGAGCTGTTAGTTTAGACCCCAAGACTTCCATCATCTTATCCATTTTACTTTCCAACGTTCCGATCCGATCTTATTAAAATCTTGGTGGTCCTTATGGTCTGTGCTGACCACTTGCATTATTATTACTCCAAGAAAATTTTAGATGGTTTCTCCACCCCAGATTATAGGTATTAGAGTAAGGGTTATTACCTTTCTGTGGCTGGCCCATATAACTTACCTATTCAGTACCACCGGTTCCCAATAGAAAACACTTCGCGAGGTCGTGGTTGCTCTACCTACACAACTCACACTGAACTTGTATCGCTTTAGCTATTAAGGAAGATGCTCCTTGCATATTGTTTAGCTGCTTCGTAAGAGTCGTGATCTAAGCCTGCAAGGCAATAACAGAGTCAATGAGTATCATACCTTTTTGTCCCTTCTATCCTTATCTGCTCCTCTCGCTCGACTACATGCAACTGTTGCTTACCAACTCCTCTAACAGATCATGAGCCGCTTCCACTGTCTTCCTCATTAATGAACCTCCTTTCGCCGTGTCGATGGTTCCTTTAATGCTTGGATTAACTCCATTGTAGAACGTCTGAAGCAGGAACTCTCTCGATAGGTTGTGATGAGGACAACTTCTCTGAAGTTCTTTAAATCTCTCCCAAACTTCGTAGAGAGACTTCCCATCATTTTGCTGGAAATTTGTTATCTATTTGATAATCCTCGTCATTTTTGTCAATGGGAAATACTTAGCGAGGAATGTTTGGGCAAGGTGCTCCCAAGTCATAATCTAGCCGAATTCAATGAGTTGTACCACACTTTAGCCCGATCCTTCAACGTAAACAAAAATAATCTCAGCTTCACTACATCATCGAACATTCCGTTGAACCAGAATGTGTCACATATCTCTAAGAAATTTACGATGTGGGCATTTGGATCCTCATTAGATAGCCTGTAGAACTACGCACTGTTTTGTAGAATAATAAACAGTGTCGGCTTTATCTCAAAATTATTTACTTAGACCATTAGTCTCATCACTCCTTAAGGACTAAAACCTGGCCTCATCAAATCCATCAAGGTCCTCTCCTGTCCTCCTTGCTCTCTTTCTTCATCCATATCTTAATGTGAAAAGTTAAGACGCTTTGCCCTTCTTAACTCTCTTTCGTGCCTCTTAATGTTAGGAAATTCTTCTTCGCTCACTTCTTTCGTTCTTCGTGTGCTCCTTGTGTTCAAGCACCTGCAATTACACAAGGAAAAGTATCAAAAACTCTTAAATCAAAGTAATCTAAATTAAACAAGATGTTAAACAATCAATCCCCGGCAACAGCGCTAAAAACTTGTTGATGGTAAAACCTATTTACTTATTTTACACTCAAAAATTGCATGTGAACAGGTTATGACTTGTAGCTTAAAAGAGTGGATATCAATCCCACAAGAATTGATGCTCAGACACCACTTAATTTAGATAAAACTTTATTTAAGAAACGAAATTGTTAAAAGTAAATAATTTGGAAAATTAAATTAAAATTAGAAGACTAACTAAAAACAATAGACAATATCAATAAGCAGAAAAATCGAAATTCAAGAATCTAAGGACTAGAGATTACTTTTTTTCCTATTTTGTCTCCCTCCTATTTTATTGATTGAATTGTATCTCACCCTAGATTTTTGAATGTAATAACTACCCTTTCTCAAGGTGTAATTAATTGTCCTTAATCGAATTTAAGGGAATCAATTGGATAATATATCAACCTACCCGATGACTCAACCTATTCAACTAGTTATTAAACTATCTTATTGGTGATCAATTGACTAATTGAGATCTATCTTCTAACTATTCAATTAACATGATAATTGTAAGTCTATAGGTCGCCAACTCTCGTTGTACCATCCTACACAAATTTATGTTACTCACTCTATCGATTTGTTGCATGATAACAATTATCAAAGACAACTTCATTCAATTCAACAAAATAGGAGTTTTGACAAAATAGTTCAAAAGCATTACCTAAAACTAAATCAGCCTAACATGGTCTCCATAACATCATCAGCATTCAAAAAAACCATTTTACAAAGAAAAGAAGAAGTAAAATTGATAGAAAATTGAATAACAAGAATCCTTCTCTTCTTTTCCAAATTTGGAAATTTTGGTGTTGATGTGCTATTTTGCCCAATCTTGATGATGATCCTTGATTTCAATCCTTCCCCAAGGCTCTAAACATATGTTCTTCACTCTAAAGATGGTCTTTATATCGAAGGGTTTCGTCCTCTTCCAAGATGGAGGCCTAATGATGCTTAAATAGTCCAAAAATCCTAAGTTTAACGAAACCCCACATATTGTCTCGAATTATGATTCCCACGATCGTGGGAATTGATCACATATGCACTCCTCTTTTCTTCTCCTCTTGATTTCTAGGTCAATCTCCAAGTTGCTCCATCTTCCTTCCTGCATAACAACTAATCAATTCTTACCTTAAATTAACATCAAACACAAAAGAACAACAATGAAAATCAAACTAAGCAAAACTATACAAAATGAATCCTAAATTATATCAAAAATCAGCAAGTATGCAAGAAAACACATGCCAATTATATAGAAAAACATAGACTAATGCACACCTATCAGATAATCCTTGTTGATTCATCAGTACTCCTGTGTAATGGAGGAACATCTTCTTCATATAAAGGTAACACCATTATGCACGGAATAGGAGTAGGAGTCAAAACAGGACTTGTTGGTTTTGTGTAACGTGAAGACGATTTCAACATCTCTTTTAGAGATCTGGGTCTATATCTTTTAGTAGATAGACCAATAAATGGGCTAGAATTGTTTGGATCTGGATCATCCTCGTGTGGTTGATACTATGGCAAAGGCATGGACTTAGGTTTAGGCTTTTTCTTCTTCTTTTGTCTTCGATATCAATCATCATCATTGTCACTATCTGACTTAGAGTTGAGACAGGCTTCACAATCAGGTTCGCACATAGATGGGTCCACATCCCATACAAAATATCTACGATGATGGCTAATATAAACTGGATCTCTGGTAGATTTGAAATAATGGATTGGAGGACCAGATTTACCTTCCTCATGTGAAAATATGGGCTAAATCATAAATATACCCCCTGGGGTAGAAGAACATGCTGAATCTCTATTGGGCTTTGTTTAGATGGACTTCACAGTTCCATCCTTTAGTGTCTTCAGAATCAGTGGAGTGGTTGTATGAAAAGGGCATCGATGAGGCGTATGGAAAACCTTTTGGTAATTGGTGATCCATTAAGTAAGCGTCAACTTTTCAAGCTCCACTGTTAGGAGTTGCTTCTGGATTTGAAAGATAGTAGTATGATCATTAGAACGATCAATAACGATGTAGAGAGCATCATAAGTAGAATTTAGAAAATTGAGGTCATAGCATGATTCTGCAGACGATAGATCATCTAGTGGTGTAAGGTAGCCATGACGGCTATAGGATCTTAATTTGCTCCAATGATCTGAATCTAAACTTGTAGTCATTCAGACAAAGTGGGATCATCCAACTTAATGTTGAAATCAGGTGCTATCATTAGTATGACACTTCCATTGTTGAGAGTAGTCAACAGGGTACCAATTAAGACATTTTGGCATGTTGTGTAGGCAGTGTAAAGAAGAGATATCCTGGCTATAGCAAGTATTCCCTTTCTTCCATGAAGTGTGAGAATAAGGTGTATAGCTCCTACATAAAGATGCGTATAGTTTTGTTCCCATTTGCCAAGATACAAAGATGGTTGTGAACACCGCCACACTAGACGATGTCTCACCACCAGCCAAGATCTGACAATGACTCTGATACCAATCGGGTGTGGTATCAGAGCCATCATCATTCGTTCGCTGTGCGGTATCAGAGCTATCTTCGTATCTTGACAAACGGTAACATTGTATCTCAGCACATACTTTGTGAGTAGGGAGAGAACCACAAGATATGGAAACACTGTCTCATGACCCTATTCATGTATCTTATAGTTTGTCTATGTCTTGTTTACCTTCTAGTGTTAAGTGTGTGTTGTCAAATAAAATAAAAAACCTCATAAAAATTACCCATGTACTTGTAGAAAATTATGTTTTTGAGTCTCCTTTAACTTTGTTGAGTCCGTACAGTATATAGTCTCGTGATCATTCATGGACAAGGAGTATACGTACTATCTTGTCTATGTCTCATCCTAAAGTCAAGGAAATCATCCAGAGTTTCAGATTGGAACAGTGTGGTCCCAGATCTACAACAGTAGAACAATACGTAAAGCTTGAAATACCAAAGGAGCTGATCTCTCTCTGGAGGGAACAGAACCATACGCATATTCATGTAGGAGCTATACGCCATGTTTTCACACTTTATGGAAGAAAGGGAATACCTACTACAGCCAGGATATCTCTTCTTGACACTGCCTACACAATGTACCAAAGTGTTTTGATTAGTACCCTGCTGACTACTCTTAACAATGAAAGTGTCATATTGACGATCGCACTTGATTTCAACATCAGGTTGGATGATCCCACTTTGTTTGAACGATTACAAGTTCAGATCTAGATCACTAGAGCAGATCAAGATCCTACAGCCATCATAGCTACCTTACACCACCAGATGATCTATCGTCTATAGAATCATGTTATGGACCTCAATTTTCCAAATTCTACTTCGGATGCTCTTTATATGGTTACTGGTCGTTTTAATAATCAGACTACTATTCTTCAGATCCCGAAGCAACTACTAGCAGTGGAGCTTGAAAAGTTGATACCTACTTAATGGATCACAAACTACTAAAAAGTGTTCCACCCACCTTATCGATGATCTTTTCATACAACTCCTCCGATTCTGAAGACATTAAGTGATGGAAATGTTAAGTCCATCTACTCAAAGCCCAATGATGATCCAACTAGTTCAGGTATTTTGGGGTTGTTCTTATGATTTAACCCGTATTCTCACATACAGAAGGTAAATTTGGTCCTCCAATCTATTATTTCAAATCTAACGAAAATCTAGTTTATATTATCCATCATCGTGCACATTTTGTATGGGATGTTAACCCATCTATGCACGAACTTGATTGTGAAGTCTATCTCAACCCTGAGTCAGATAGTGACGATGATGATGATTGATATCGAAGACAAAGGAAGAAGAAAAAGTCAAAATCTAGATGCATGCCTTCACTACAATATCATCCACACAAAGATGATCTAGATCTAGACAATTCTAGCCTATTGATTGGTCTAACCATTGTAAGATCCATACTTAGATCTCTATGAGAGATGTTGAAATCGTCTTTATGTTACACAAAGCCAACAATTCCTGTAATGACTCCTAGTCCTATTTCGTGCATGATGGTGTTACCTTCATATGAGGAAGATTTTCTTCAATTACACATGAGTACTAATGAATCAACGAGGGTTATCTCTAGCCCATACATCCGAGCCTAAGGAATAACTTCACAAGGAACACTTGTGTCAAATCCATCAGATGAAGTTTTGACTAGCAAACACAGAATGTAGTAGCATAGAACAGAGTTCTCAGAAGGATTAATTCTAAGCTTGAGGGAATCAGTCAATAGACTCATGCTACTCATCATAAAGTTGATGCAGTCTCTAAGCGGATCTAACAAATGTATCATTCTTACAAAGCTCAGATCAAGCAACTTGACGCTGAACTTCAACATTACATTGATATACATTATATGGGTCCTGACTTCGATAACAAATGTAGAGAAATCGAGAAGATACAACAAATTGTGCAACAAATGGAAGCTGATATGCAATTTGCACAGTTTAAAGTTGTATACGACTCATCCTCTTCAGTATTTCCAACTATACAGTCAGTATATGCTTCTCCTATGTATCAGAAGTATCCAGAGGAAACTGACTATTTCAAGGTATTCAAGTTCAACTATCCTTTGATTAGGAAGTACATACATCCTTAGCTAGCTCAAGCTGAACAGGCAACCGGAGCCAAGTCGACGAAGTTAAAATCTAAGCCAAAGCCTGAAAAGGTTCCTGAGCCATCATTTTCATATACACAACCGGAACCAGTTATGCAGTGGACCAAACTAATATAGATATGTACACCTCCAATGTCTCCACCAAAGTCTCAGCCTTCTACCTCTATTACAGTAGAACAATCTTCTCGCTCAGATCAATCAGACAAATCATTAGATGCTTACTCTGGAGCCTCTGAAATCTCTGAATACACTGTAACAATTTCTGAGTCATCATCTGAATAGATATCTGAATTGTCCTTTGATTCTTCAACCCAGCTAACTGATATTTTATACTTAGCACAAGTTTTAATGACTATGCGTGAACCAACTGACGTTGATTTTGAACCTGAGATTAGTGAAGCGGAATCCACTGGAACTGAACCTTTCAGACCTACACCAGCATCACAAGCTGAGCCAACTATATAGGCTACTATATAGACCAAGCCTTCTTTAGGTCCTTGGTTTACTTTTGATGATCTTCCACCAAAGAAATGGAGAGATCGACTGTATGAATTAGTTGCGTGGATAGATCTACAAATGAACAAACCTAATAATCCCTTACTAGAGATTTTGCCTGAATTCACTTCTCATTTCACTGGTACTTTGAAAAAATGGAGGCAAAGTATTTCTGAATACCAACGCATGTAGTACATCCAAGTCATTACAGCCGGACCTCTTTTTGAAATTATTCATAAGGAATTCATTTGTGATTTTCAACTTATTGTTAAAAAAATCTGTCCAAAATATTTTGCAATGAAATATTGTTCACTTAATAAGTGTGATATCCAGAAGCATTACAAACGTATGACGAAAAGATACTATCTTTTGAATGGATGGAATGATGTTAATCTTTGATATACTTTTATCTTATCCCTTCCAGATCAACTACAACAAAAGTTATAAAGGACTATATATAACTTCTTTGTAAAGGGATATGGCTAATATATCTCTTAGAGAAATCTACCAGCTTGCTCTAACTTCTTTTGATAAGTTGTGTGATCAACATACCTTATTCACGAATATCCTTAAAGGTAGTCCTATTCTCAAACAGGCTTGCTAGAAGCCTTATCTTCAGATAAAGTGCAAAGATCAGAAGAAATGTGACTGTAGTAACAAGAAGAAAAAGTACTACAGACAAACTTATCATCGCAGAAAGTTACACAGAGAAATAGAAGGCTACAAGCCTTTAAGGAAAACATATGTGAGAAACGACGGAAGAAAGCAATGTTCTGTTCGATTCTTTAAGAAAAGAATCCATCCTTTTTAGAAACTTGACAGATGTTTTCTCTGTGGACAACCAGGTCATTTTACACGTACATATCCTCACAAAAGCAAAATAGATGTCAAGTTATTGAAGCAAATGCAATCCATTTTGCCTATTCATCCTTCTAATAACTTTGAAGATCTTATTAAGGAACATTTTACTGAAGATGAAGATACTAACTTTGTTGTCTCTGTTATAACCACAAAAAAAGAATCATCAAATGATTCTCTATACATGCTATAGTAGTAGACTTGTATGAAATTGGATCGCACACCAGTTCAAAGACCATATGTCCATATCCAATTCTTTTTACAAGATAAATATGATGGACCCATCAAAGCTATTAGGTTTATGGATACTGGATCTAGCCATATGATCATGAAGCCCAACATATTATCCTCCGAGTCATAGACTTCTCATGATGGATACTTCATAGCTGCAGAAGGTAATTCATTTAAGATCGGGCTTATTACAAAGAGAAAGATCAGAATTCGATTCTTTTTACAGTGTATAGTTTGGACTAAAGTGCTTGGCAATAATCTACCTGACCCAGATATTTTCATTGGTATGGATGTATACAGTAAAGCCTCACCTTTACAGATCTTACCCACAGGCCTCAGATATCGATCATTTTTTAGTCCATACACTGATAACAAGTAGATTCGCTACTTCTGAAGCAAAATCTCATCGAGCTCAAACAGAAAGATCAGGCCCAGCATGTCTCCAATAATTTTCAACGTCTACGGTAAAACTGCGGTAACAAAAGATTACACGTGGCAGCATATTCTCCATACATATCCACTTTGCTCAGATAGCATCCTCCTTGGCTTCCTGATCATCTTTCATCCTCATTCTTATTCTCATTGCTCAGACACAATCTAGTGGTAGGATATTCTTTATCCGTAAGCAATCTACTTCGTCAGCATCCACCAGATACTTTTTCTCACTATAAATTCTCTTTTTGTGGTCATCACAATACACTTACATCTAACTTGTTTCTTTCAAATTCTCTGCATCATTTTATTCCTTTGTATTGGTTAATGGAGTTTCCTAGGTTTGCAAAATACAAAAAAGAGTTTCCTCCTCTGTTTCCTAACACTTCACTTAGTGTTATAGACCTTTTCCCTCTTCTTCAACAAAGTTTTTTTTAATTATTTGCATCTTTTTCTGAGTGAAAATCATTCTCTTGGAAGTCCCACAATGTTCAATCTTAAATTACCCTACCTTAATGTGACTTTCCTTCAAGATCCTCTATCTGAAAACACATTATGGTATCTTTGGGCACTTTTTTCCCTCTATGCTTGTGCCATTACTATATCTCCTCTTCAATTATACCAACATCTCTGTGATCAAAATAATGCAAGATCTCTACTATGGACATTTATTGAATGGTTCTAACCATTAGATCACTGGAAGCAACAATGTTTTATTGTCATTGCCTAACATCGTTTACAGATAGCATCTATTAGACAACAAGCTACACATTATTTCTTGATCATTCATCGACCATATCGACAAACTTATAATGGAGCTCTTTATACTGAACCCCGTGTTTTTCTTTACTATACCTCATTATATTGGCCACAACATCAAGACTATATGCTCCTATCATTGAGAGATTTTCTTAAGGAGATAAATTATTTTTCTAAGACACCAATCATATCTACCTCTATTAGACCTTATCCCAGTGAGTTTGTTCCTGGTGAATCAGAAGAAGCACCAGAAGTTGATATTTTATGTTCCAATAGTCCTCAATACGACATAGGAGAATCAGTCTCGGACATTGCAAGATCTTCTCAGCCTTATAACTCTATCTTCTAAGGCCATCTCCAACCATTACACCAAATTTGGAGTAAAATAGAATATTCTTATAATCTTTTTACACCAAATTTGGTGTTACTCCAACCTTTCTACACCAAAATTTTACACCAAAATTTTTAAACCAAAATTTTTCAAAGAATAGACCACAATAATTTAGTTATTAACTAAATTAATTTATATTTATACAATAATTTATATTTATTTATTTTAAAAAATTAAAACAAAATCATTATTCTTAATTAATTAATATATGCTTTATATTAAATTAATATTATTTAAAAAACATATTTAATATTATTGCAACAACAAATTAATAACATACACAAATATAAACTGATTAAAATTTCTCATTTAATCTCTAATCATTTGAATTTCCATATTGTTCCCACAAATGTTCAATCAATTCATTATGAAGTTCATAATGAGCTTCTTTATCCTAATTTGCCTATGTCTAGCAAGGAATTCTTGAAATATAACCGTATCGTCTCTATTGATATTAATTTCAGGGGCTGGCGTTTCATTCCAATCTTGTATGACCGCTTGAGTATCACGTTCTTCCTCAATGATCATATTGTGCATTATAATGGTGTGGTTTAAATTTATGTACTTTTTATTTCAAATTATCTTTTTATTCTTAACATATTTTATTAATGAATTTATAACACTTATAAATAAGAATTAAAAATAAATATTAAAAATAAATTTAATATTATATTCAATATTAGTCTCGTTTTAAATGTCTCAATGAGATCTTTGTAATGATATATTTTGTGTAAAGTAATATATATTTTAAATTTAATTACTTAGTAAATTATGTAAATAAATCAATTTGTAAAAAGGACATAAAAGGAATATGTTAAAAAGTAATTGGATAAAGTTGTCTTTTTGTACTTTTGGTGCAATGAATAGTAACACACCAAATTTGATGTATTACTATTCATTGCACCATTTTGGTGTGAAGATTTGGTGTCTTTCTTAGAATGAAATTATTGCACTAAATGATATTTTGGTGCCTTGGTTGGAGATGGCCTTAGTCTGTAACCCTTGAACCAAAAAACAGAGTTACTGTCAACATCTTCATCACCAGAAACACTTGTTTAGATTCAAGGTACTGAGTGAGTCAAAGGGCATGTATTAGCTGAAGCTGTCCTGTCCATACATTATTGGAATGTTGATAGGACAGTTCAAACTTAGTACATAACATCCCTTAAATGTCAGAAGTTGATTAGTTCCGCCTACAACTATTTCACTTCATATACCATAGTTGTAATAGCTAGAAATTATTTGTCAACTAGAAAGAAAAACAAAAGCCAAAAAGGGTTATTTCCCTGAATTTTATACTTTAATATGAAGTTTACATCTGCCCACATAATTGAATTTATTAAACTGTAGATAGATTGATCTTAAAACAGTGCATTGAGATATACAATTATTAAAGTCCTTTGTTTCAAAAACATGCACATTTTTCATGTATCCATAAAGAATACAGTTAAGGTAAGAAAAAGAAAGAAAACAAAATGGTGGAAAAGATGGAACAAAAGCAACTGCATAGGAACCACATATCATTGCAGTGATTGGCTACTAAACTGCTTAGAAAAGAAAGCTGCATAATCTGTCTGCATTTTATTGTTTGGACCATTCAAGTTCCTTTTTTTTTTTTCCCTTCTTTCTCAAAAGGAAAGAAAAAAGTCTGACAAACCCCTTACAATGGAAATTACTAATTTTCTAACTTGGAACCATCTTCACTTTAAATGATGCTCTTTTCTCCTTCTTCCTCCACCAAGCACACCTCCCGTACGCATCTTCATATGCATACACACAACAGAGGTAGTCATTGAAACAGGACTAGAGAGAAGAGATTTTCAGGTTATAAGAGAGATGGCCACAAATCAATCTGCTTGCAGTCTTGCAGAAGAAGATGAGTACATTGACATGGAAGTGAGCTCTTCTTTGTCTTCATCGAACTTCCATTGTCACCCCATTAGCTCTCCACCACAGAGCAGAGAGTTTGAGTTTCAAATGTCTTCACTTTCTAATGATACAAAAACCACTGCTTCTCCAGCTGATGAACTCTTCTACAAAGGAAAACTCCTTCCTCTGCTTCTTCCTCCTAGATTACAAATGGTTCAGACACTCCTCCAAAACCCGACAACTTCAACATTTGACAGTAAAAGTAAAGAACCCTTTTTAGAAACCTATCCACTTTCCTTAATTACTAGCTCCAGTACACCTCTGACTAACTCCAACACTACATTGGACTCCTGCAATATCTCACCATCGGAGTCCTGCAGAGTCAGTAGTGAGCTAAGCCCAGATGAGTATTGCTTTGAATGGTCGTCTGAAACCAACAGTTTCATAGGAGATCTTCCAAAGAAGCCATGGACCAAGAAGCTGAAGCGTTCCTCTCTTTGTCAAAAGCTCAAAGCTTCAACTGCTTATCTAAAGTTATTGTTCAGCAAATCTGATTGTACGGACGAATCCTTTGTTAAACCGGCGCAGAATGGAGAAACAGAAAGTTATTCAAAAAGTAAGGATCGTTTGAGCAAGAAGCTTTTTTGCAGAACTGATAATCAAATATATCAGAAGTGTAATACTCTCAAGAAAGGCATTGAGAAAGACATGGTAGAGGATGGCTTCTTTAATAATCAAAGAAGATCCTTCTCTGGAGTGATTCAGTGGCATACCACGACCAAGTTTTCATCTTCCTCATCTACATCTTCTTCTGGTTCTTCATCAACATCTTCATCTTTTTCCTGCAGTTCCAATGGGACTCAGGATCTATGCTTGTTGAAGAGAAGTAGCAGTGCAAACTCAGAGATAGAGAGCTCAATTGAAGGAGCAATTGCTCATTGTAGAAAGTCTCAGGAGATGTCTAGTCCAAGAAAATCTGCAAGTGAATCTTCAGAATTTGCAGTTACTGAGATAGCATGTCCGATTCCCAGCTAGATTCATGAGTGAGCATTACAAATTTCTGATAAACGTTATGTTCTGATCTGTGATACAGATCAAGTTGGCGTTTTTTTGCAAGCCCTGATTACTGGAAGTTGTCACATTTTTGTACCATATAATAATCTATTGAGCTGACCACCGTTGGATTGAGCTTCAACTGTCATAATTGGCAAATATCTGATACCAAATTAGGATCTATCTTTAGAATTGACAATCAAACAAAGTACTTAAATTATTCTAGAACAGTGAACTGATGAGAAACATCTTTATCAGTCCCTCTAAAAAAACAAAAGATACAAAACCCTTTTTAGCTCAATAGTTTCTGAAAAAGATCAGGTCTTTTAGAAAAAATCTCACTTGTTCTTTTCACCCAACCACATTCTTTTTCGCTGTTTCCCAACCCTAAGTTCCTGAACAAAGAACTGTGGAAGATACGATAATAGTGTTGCATTCTTTTTCGCTGTTTCCCAACCCTAAGTTCCTGAACAAAGAACTGTGGAAGATACGATAATAGTGTTGCTTGGAAGTGAGGAAAATCCTCTTTTTTCTCCATCTTTTTTTTGTGTAGTATAAGTCACTCAAAGAAGTTCCGAGAAGTTTCCATCCTGGCTGAATCATTTTAATTGATTGTACATGATCACTGGAAAAAGAATCCTGATTAACTGATAGACTTGACTTGCTGATACTGATCTAGTGACATTGTTTCTATAGAATTTGTTTGACAAATTCTCCAGAGCAGTAAATAACTTTAGTGTGTACTAATTTCACCCAAGAAAACTGCTTAGCTAGCTTCAATTACATTGCTTTGAACCTCAGCTATATCTTCTTTTGCAATTTTCCCAGGTATCAACAATTTCTCAGAAACACTTGTGTAAATGTTACTTATCAGCGAAGAAAATCGGTTCCGGTCCGAAGTTAAATCAACTAGTCAGTGCAGAAGTGATTCACATAACCAGAACTGAACAGCACAGACATTATTTAAACAGTTATTAAGGATGTCCCTTTTATTATCATGCACTTGGAAAATATCCCAATGATCACAAACCGCTTATCTATTCAGTATTCTAACATACTGAAAAGATTCTGAAGAAACATGCATGCTGCATTGTGGGGACGAGTTTGAAAGTGGAACATGTGAGTTATGTCAGGAGAGGATCAAACGGATGAACAAGATTTTATAGGAGATATTTTTTAAATTAAGGACTATGCTTCCCAAGATTGTCATCTTGCTATAAGAAAATCCTGAATGATCACTCTCTTCAACGAGTATCAGTAGAACTTCTGATGCCCTCTGACACTAACCTCACCATTCAGATTTTGTTACTTGTTACGCCACTTATCTTAACAGATTGTCTGCAGCAATCAATATAATGTTGTGTAATTGAGATCATGATCCAGAGAACATAAAACTTATTTCTAAAAGAATACAAAACCAATTTTTTATTTTAATGTATGGATTTAAAATGTCATAAACACACATTCAGACTTTTCCTTTTTAAAAAATTCCAATTTCTATACATCACAAAAATTTCCATCCTCTTTAAGTTAATCCTGAAATTCACCAGAATCTCCAAAGCTGGCACTCTTAACTACTGCTTCCAAATATAGACAGACACATCCGTACCAATGAACCCATTAATGTCATGATAGGGAAGTTCATGTTATTTCAATCTTAACCCTGCAAATTTCAATCTTACATCAAGCAACCTCTGAGTCTTTGCCAATCATTTAGCAAGTTCCAAGATGTCAGACATGTCCTTACAGGAGTAGATCCAAGTGACCTCACTCGTTAGTTACACAAGAATTTAGCAAGTTTCAACCTGACAGTCGCTTGCTTTCAGCTCAGAACCCAAAAGGGTTGTGACTAGATTCTGGAGTATACACAACATCAGGAGGAAAATTGTATATACCTGTCTAATAACCTAAGAAGTTGGAGGGATGATCTTTATACTGCAAACAGTTTTTTGTACTCGTTCTCCAGAATCTCTGATTCTGGCATCTGTGACATTGATCCTGAAAGTGACCTACTCATTGACTTCCGCAATTTCGAAGTCTCAATTCTCTGCATAACTACCCAATAACACAACGTCCCAATTGTGGCTACCATGATCACTGTCCCTATAACTGTTACACAAAGTGCCAACCACCTTTCCTTAGTCCCCACAACATCATATGCCAGTGCAAGAAATGCAACTGAAATTAGCATACAGGCCAACCACATTAGCTTGTTGATCACGGATACTAGTTGTTTCTTAGCCTTTCTCTCTATCACTACAACCGAGGTTTGAACAACCACCACAGCCAGTGATATGAAGAGAGCAATTGAGTCAAATATTATGAAAATCAGAAATTCAGGTTTTGGGGCAATGTTTGCTTCTCCTGCAGATTGTCCAGGGGCAAGGTTTGCTGGATCATCAGCATACTGGCCAGGAACTTGGAAAATGGCTGCGAATGCAACGGTTGCAATGAGGACTGCGACGATTGTTGTCGAGTTGATTGCATTATTCAGACTTTCAGTTTGCATTTTGTTGAGACGCTTGGCTATGCCTTGAACACGTTTACGCGTCAAGCGTGTCGTCTCTAGCTGGTTATGGACTCCATGTTTTATATCACTGACAGTTTGCTTCAACTCCCGTGCAGGATTTTTTATGCTTGGCTTCAGGGATCTGGCAGGATGAACACCGTTCTCTTCTAAGATATATGCAGTATCAGTGTGCCCATTTTTCTCTGCAGTGTCAAAGGCAGTTTCTCCAGATCTGTTGATTGCTATTTTGTTAACTCCTTCATGGACAAGTAGCTTCTTAATGATCTGCAAGCATGGAACCATTGTTAACTTCAGGAATTGCAATCTCGCAAGACAGATCATACGGACTCTTTCATGACTATGTTTAAAATCAAACTGAACATCAGGATCCAACATAAAATAAGGGCTTATCTACGTTTGCTGAAAAGATTCTGATCCCCAGGATCCCAAGGGTACTTATTGCATTTCCAGGGGTACTAATTACTGACAGAAACTCACAAAGAGCTTCGTACATGAAATCTATATACAACCGGAATTTCTTTATGCGTTGTTTTGTTTTCAATTTAACAAGACACTTGCAGAAAGCAGAATCAACATAAGTTTATGTTTATTTTGTAATTAAATGCAGGAGGTTAGATAATTATATGATTGCAGAATAAAAGTTTATGAAAGCAGGTTTCCAGGAAAAAGGTCCAAGGGAAATGAGAATAAGAATACCTCAGCTCTGCCCTTACGACTTGCAATATGCAAAGCAGTGTTTCCTTTACTGTCAACCATGTTTATCAGGGAAGAATCTGACATTATCAGCTCTTCAACGACCTCAACATTCTGTCCCTTGACCGCCATATGCAGAGCTGTCTGGCCTTTCTTATCAACCCTTATAGCAAGTGCAGGTTCTTTGCTCAGTAAGACCCTCAAGATCTCCACATGTCCGTTCCTCGCCGTCGAGTGCAAGACCGTTTTGCCGTTGCTTCTCGGTATCAATGCAAGGCCGTTAACTCTTTCCAGAAGGAAATTTACTACCTCTACATGTCCCTGAGACGCAGCAGAATGCAAAGCCGTGGTATTCGTTGAATCACAAGTCATTGATAGCTCAGGATCGACCTCCATTAAGACCTTCAGAATTTCTGCATCAAAAGTGAGAGAAACTTAAAATCTGAATCACACCCTTTCAATCCCAAATTTTAACAGTAATTTTTAGTCGATCAGTTCTAAGCAACCATACAAAAGCTTAGAGTTGTCAAGTAGAAGCAGCAATCTTGGGTCTAAGTATCACCATCTTCTAAAGCCTCTACAAGAATTACAAGTTTAGAATCCTTACCTAAATCACCTTGTTTCGCAGCAACGTGAAACGGGTCGTACCCATTTCTCGCTTTGAGACCGGCCGAGGTAGTATCACAGTACTTGATCATCTCCTTCACCAAATCCACATAACCACACTCTGTAGCCACATACAAAGCTGTCTCTCCTGACTGGTTTTGCTTAGCTAAAAGTTCCTTCAACTCTGTTTCTGTACTCTCAGCTATCATTTCCACAACCAACTCCAAATCTCCCGCTCTCGCCGCCGCATGAAATGCCGGGTCATCTCGTTTCCCGGTCAACTGTTTCACCATCTTGTTCTGCGGCAAACCTCGCCGTATCTCCGGATCCTCCATTGACCAGCAGTCGATGAACAACAACAACCAACAGAAAACCCTGCTGATCCTGGCAAGTTCTAGAGCTCTGGATTAAACCCCCCCGGAAATTTTTTACGGTGGAACAAGATCAATAATCGTTTATATGAAGACAACCAAGCTGGAATGAGATGGTTTGGAGGATTCAGACAAACTGTGCACGTGGGTATCTAGGGCGTTGATTGCTATATATGCTTTGATCATTAAACAAACAGCCCCACTTGTGTTAAACAAAAGAATGTCCTTATGAGTAGCTGACGGTATTGAACATAATAAGATATTGAAAGAACTTTTGGAGTAAGGATAAGGACACCGGAGTTTGAAGAAAAAGAAGAATAACGAATGTTTTATATTGTGACCAGAACAATTATTGGAGTGGTCAGTGAACCAACTGAAACTCATGTCTCACAAGTAAAGTAGGGATAGACTATGCACTCAAACTTTGAAAAAACAGAGTTTGAAGTTGAATTTTGGTTCTGAGAGTGAATGAGGTTGATGCTTAGCATTGATTCTGAGAAAGTGGTGCGGGTCAAAGGCTCAAAGCCGCCACACACATCATTGTGTTGGACACATGGACGCCGCACACATCATTTTGTCTTTTAATAATCAGGGCTTATTATTATTATTAGTAAAAATTTTGTTTATTTAATTTTTTTAGTTTTAGTATTGATTTTTTTCATTTTTCAATTTTTATTTACAACACAAAAGTAATTTTTTTGTTTTTGTTTTTGTTTTTTAATCTGATTTATTACTAGTTAAATATATATTATTTAATTGTTTAATATATTAATTATTAATAATTATTATGAAAATTTAAATTTTATATTATATATTTAATTAATTAAAATTAATTATTAATGATAATTATGAGTAATTTAATTTTAGTTAATAATTTATCTATTTTAAATTAAATTACTAATTATTAATAAATATAATTAAATTTCAAATATATGAAATTAAAATAAATTTTGATTTAGTAATTAAAATAAATTTTAATTATAAACAAATTTTAATTTTAAAATTTTCATTTTAATAAAATATTTTTATTGATAATTTATTAATAACTATTATATAAGAGATTAAAATTAATTTATTTTTAAGTTTTATCTAATATATAATTATCGTAAATAACAAAATAAAAAGTTTTTTTAAATAAAAACTAAAACTATTGCATTTGTATATTGTGCATTTTTTATCACCGTTATTTTTTAATAAAAATAAAAACTATAATTTTATTTTAAAAATAAAACTATATTTTTAAAAAGAATTCGTACCTTTTACCTTATATATAATTATGAGAAATTTTAAACTTTATCGAATTTAAATAGTTCTATTTCATAAACTATTAATTATTTATTGTATGAGTAAAGTCAACTACTATTTATTATGATTTTAAAATATTCTTCCTCTGAATTTTCTTTCGTTCAAGCTATTTAAATAGTGTAATCAACTTTTTTCAATAGGCCATCAAGTCATTCCTCTGAATAAGTTATTTTATCTTTGGTCCAATAGTCTTATAAGAAAATATTAACTTTCTTTTTTTTTAATTTAGTATTTGAAAATATTATAATTTAGATGCATATTCCAATACATTATCATAATTTACTTTAACATTAATTAAAATATTATCTGCTTACCCAACAAAAGGATACATCCATAGTAAAGAATAATGTTAGTAATAGGTTTCAGATTCGAGTCTACCCCGAAACTCGATTAGGTTTGAAGTATTCAGTTTGAGCCCGAAATCAATTTTAATTTGTATTTTTTAATTAAAATGAAAAATATCATCATTTTTTATAATTTTTGAGTTTTGAATAAGAAAACCCTTTATCTGAACCCAAGTTCAAGTTCAAGTTCGAGTTTAAGGTTGAGTTGAGTCCAGCCTGTCTAAAAATTTAAAAATTTTTAGAAAATACCTTAGTCTAACTCAAAATCCAATCAAACCAAGCCTCAGCAAACCGGGGCTAATCTGCCATCTCCGCTAAAACATGGAGTAACATTTCAGTACGTTTCTGGGAATTTTTATATCTGCTAAAATACAAAACTTAATAGTCTATCCATGAGTTCTGGATAGCTTTTTAAGATCTAAAGTTAAAAAGTTGCAGACATATATGCAACAGAAGATGTACACTGATAATTATTGACATGGTGTTTCCTTCCTTATCTATCCAGATGGAAAGACATTCAATGTCTCTCCGAATTCTAACATATGAAGTCTTCTATTTGCAGTTTTAAGGTTACTTTGTACATGCAAACAGATGTCTTACTCGGAGTTTTGACTCAAACTGCTACTTCCTTTGATCTCGATCCCTCCTAATTTTCTTGTCACCTATGTACGAATTTCAAAGAAAGAAACACGGGTTACGATATTGATCAAATGGCGTAAATGGGGTTAACTTCAGAATCTGAATCTTCATCATGCATTAATCTGGTTCCAGTAATCCTTGAATGCTTCTGTTTCTTCCTCACTTTTCTTATCCTCCTCGACTTCAAAACATAGTACGTCATGGTACCTAAGATTCCTGTCATGGTCACCGACCCTATTACAGTGACAAGAATTGCAGCCCAGCGATGATGTCGACCAACAACTATGTACGATGAAGAGATGAAAGCAACTGTTGTGCAAACAGATGCTAACCACATCAACTTGTTGATTATCTCTATGACTCTTCTCGCTGATTTGGTCTCTCCTCTGACGAGCGTAATCTGTACCACCACAACAGCTAGTGACGTGAAGAGTGCAATGGCGTTGAATATGAAGAAGATCTTAAAGGATGTAGTGTTCACAACCACCGCCCTGCCATTCTCGTCGTCGCCACCGGGAATGGTGAAAATGGCTGCAAATGCAACGGTTGCGAAGAGTACGGCGACCACGGTGACGGAGTTGGTGGCGTTATTAATTCCTTCTCTGTGGAGCCGTTTGAGCTCTTTGGCAATGCCATTCACATTTCTGTTGGTTTTTCTGGTTTGCTCAAGCTGGATATGGACTTCTTTCTTGATCAGTGTCACGGTGTTTCGAAGCTCATCTCGTGGCTGGTTAAGTTCATTTGCTCTCAGAGCTCCACATTGCATCAATGAGCTCCTTATCTCTGCGATTTCTTCTGAAAGTGGAAGACCTTCGGCTATGTCGAGAGCTGTTTTATGGTCCCTCGTTAGTGCATTAACGTTAGTGTCGGGCAATCTCAGTAACTCATTCACTATCTGCAAGGAATTACGATTGCAGAATGTGACTAATTGTGACTCTTCAACTAAACAAAACACAGAAACAAGTAGATTTGATTACCTCAGCTCTCTTTTTTCTGGTGGCTACATGTAATGCTGTATTGCCGAACTTGTCAGGAAGCATAACAATGGCTGCATCTGCCTCAAGAAGCAACCTCACCACTTTACAACTAACTCCTTTCACAGCCATGTGAAGAGAAGTTTGTCCCTTTTTATCAGTCCTACGGGCTAGTTGAGGGTCAATTTCGAGCAATGTTTTTACAATCTCTACATGCCCTTGTCGAGCAGCTAGATGCAGAGCATTTTTTCCATTGGATTTAGATATCTCTAGCAAGCTCGGATCTTTTGATAGTAATTGATGAACTATGGCCGAATGACCCCTCGTAGCAGCTGATGTAAGAGGAGTTGCATTCGATTGAGCAATTGTCTTGGTTAGCGATGGATCATACTCTAAGAGTACCTTCACAATGTCTGCATAATTGTATTCACTGCTCAAGAACATAACTTTTCAAGAAACTACCAAACATAAACTACATTGGAATTTCATAAACTACCTAGATGACCTTGACTGGCTGCGGTATGCAGAGCATCAAAACCAGAGCGATTCTTGAGAGAAATGGACTCCTTAGTCGAATATGGCAACAGCTCCTTCACAACACCTAAGTGCCCTTTTTCTGCGGCTGTGAACAACGCCGTCTCCCCCAACTCATTCACTTCATTCACCACCGCGGATCGTATCTCATCCACCTTGATGTAAAACAAAAAACAGAACAGCCCATACGGTATGAGAAAAGAAAGAGTTTGTCGCATTGATCATTGTATGTATTTGCATTGGAACAGAGCGAAACAGCTCACCTCAGCATCAAACTCTGAACCACCCTCAAACGTTTTCATGATTTGAGCATCAATTTCACTGAGCATCTGCTTGACGGCCGCCAAGTCACCGCGTTGAGCGGCTAAGTGTAGCTCGGTGTCATGGTGACGACCGGTCACCTGCTTCACGTACTTCTTTCTATCCAATCTCTTACTAGAGGTGGAAACAGCCAGAGCATTGAAAGAGTGGGACACAAGCAGAGCCTTACCAGAATTTGATAGCACCAGGCCCTTCCTCGGAGTGGACGCCGGTGACGGCCCAGGTGAGGGTAATGTAGATACCTCCGCGTAAAGGTTAGAGCTTGAGAAAGAGGGTTTCATTATCCCCTCCTTTTGTTTCCTCTCCCCTTCTTCGATTCAACCATTTAAACGTAATGTAAAAGCAAATTAGATCTCATACTCTGTTTTTCTATTCCTAAAGAAACAGAGCAATCTCCGATGAGAAAAAACAGTAATCTCCGATCAGCGAATGGAAAATAACATATACGTGAAAATTAAATTTATCATACAAGATTTTACGCATGAATTAACAAAACCAATAATTCATTTCACAACAAAATTGGTACTTTTTCATTATATAAGATCAATAAACAAAGACATTACGTGATAAAAAGCATAGTACCTTCTTCTTCGATTTCGAGTCCCATGAAGAGATGTTAAAGATGAATCCTAAATGATTATTTTGGACAATAACATTCTTCGTCACGCGTCTTTTCCAATCATTTTTTTCTTTAATCTCGTTCTTCACATATCTTCAGGTTAAAGCGATGGTGATGGATAAAAAAGTAAAGGAATTGGAATTGGGGGGAGTGAGTTTAGCCGGAGAATGGTGGAGGGTAATGAGAGAAGGGGAAATGCGGTGTAAACGCCGACGGGGCTGGCGGTTTGACCACCG
Organism: Erythroxylum baracoense; assembly: GCA_025629805.1. Taxonomy (NCBI): domain Eukaryota; kingdom Viridiplantae; phylum Streptophyta; class Magnoliopsida; order Malpighiales; family Erythroxylaceae; genus Erythroxylum; species Erythroxylum baracoense. The sequence continues at coordinate 22,233,072 of JAOTAY010000006.1, read as the reverse complement.
GAGCCACCGGGGTGTGATGGAATATCGCCACCCTTGTGATCTCTTGGTTTTGGTAGTTAGACGATGATAGTGTAAAAGGGCTGTGTTTAACCGTTAAGGTAGTTAGGTTGACATGTCACCGTTAAGATTATGGGTGGAACTAAACGTGGGTAACAACTGAAACTAGAAAGAAAACAGAACCAACCTTTCACCACCACCATTGCTTCATGACTAATCCCACAACTCAACCCCTTTTTGTTGCCAAAAAGTAACTTAATCCACCATTGGTTTATGATTAATCCAAACATTGTTCTTACAAAATTAACATTGCTTTATTAAAAAAAACAAGAGAGAACATATTCAAAAATATCTAAAATTTTCTCAATTTAATGTCAATTTTTTAAAATTTTAATTTAATTACTAATCTTTTAAAATTAGTACAAATCAAATTAAAACATTATTTTTACTAATGTTTTCAAAGTCAGACTAAAAGTTAAAGGTTTAATGAGTATTAGACTGTCATAAAACTAGTTAAAATTAAATAAAATTAAAAAAATTAAAAAATAATGTCTCTACTTAGTAAAAAATTTAAAGTTTAATTAAAATTGTTAAACAAAAATTAATTATTTTATTTTAGTATATAAAAACTGATTAGTTTACAAATATTGACTGATTAATTAATAAACTAATCAATTTTTAATAAAAAATTATTAAACTAAATCAAACTGAAAAATTAAAAATGAACTGAAAAGTTAGTCAATTCAAAGTTTTTATTATTATATGGATGAATCAGTTTACTTTTTAAAAAATTAATTTTTTACATGTAACTAATAATTGTCTATTCATGTGAAATTAATCATTTAATTTGATTTATAAAATTAAAAAAATATAATTATTAAATTAAAATTTTTAAAAAGTTTTAACGTTGAATTAAAAAATTTAGAATGATAAGTACTTGAGGACTGACCATCTTATTTAAACATCTTTCAAACGGGAGACAAAGGGTGGAGGATGACCGCATAGCGCAGTGGATTAGCGCGTTTGACTTCGGATCAAAAGGTCGTGGGTTCGACTCCCACTGTGGTCGCAAGCATTTTTGCCAACTTTGTTATGTTCCATCAGCAAACAGTCCTATGGCGATGGACAATACAGATTACAAAAAGATTCCCTTTTTCATTATAAAATGGTTAAACTTTTTATAAGATTATGCTAACATGCCTGAGCTTCATGAACCAATTATCCAATAATTAGGTCTAATCTATTACAGTTTAGCATTAACAACCAAATTTTGAGTTATTAGGAATCATCAAACCGGTCCTCCAAAACCCTTTGTAAAGCCATTTTCATCATCAGTGACAGAAAACACTCGGGTCATTTCATATTTTGAATTGGGAGTTTTTCAACAACCCTCTTACTCAGCAGCAATGCAAGCGCTCAGAAATGTGAAATAGACCAGTAGAACTAAGAAGCTGAACAATCAACTCAACTAAATCTAAGAAAATGGTAATCATATGGCAAATTTCAAACATCAGAAAAATCAAAACCATAGAGCTCAACTAAGAGCAGTGTGAAAATGCATAAGAGCAAATCCAACAACAATATGTTTGTCTTAATGGCTGCATCTAACTTGAAATTGTAGAACATGAAATTGATGGATAACCACTGCGCTCTAACCTACACCTTGATTGCATACTTTCTCATTGGAAAATACATCTCCCTCTTCTTCTCACGTTCCGTCTTCAAAGATGCCTGAAACCAAACAAGACGGACGATAAAAAAGCCTATAAGATGAACAACTAAAAATGTCTCCACAACTACCACAACACGAAGAGTTCAAAGTGCTAGTAGACTTGCATCATTGCAGAAGTTAATGTCTAAAAGTGTAGAGAGACTATCATGTGCTCGCCAACTCACAAAGGAAAGGAAATAGTTACTAAAATAGATGATAGAAGAAAGTGAGAGATCATGCAAACAAGTTGTGCCGAGTGAATTTGCAGATTACAATGAATAGCAATTGAATTTCCAAATCAATGTAACACTTCTTCAACCTAAGAAATAGCAAAGCAAATTATCTTATACAGACATCTAACAAACACTTAACAGCAGAGTATAGGAAAAGGTTTCGCCTTTTCACTATCAAAAGCAAAAATTAGCAGTCCGTCCCAAAATAATCCATTCCCTCTTCTCATCAAACACTGCCAGACATTTAGCACAATAAAAGCAGACAAAAAACAAAAAGAAAAGCATTTGATTTGCAAATATAAACTAAACCTGATGTTTGGTGAGGCGTCGGCGAATGGCGCGTGTTTTCTTGGGGCGAAGATCCAGAGGCAAGAACTTCTTGTTCTTGTAAACTTCCCTTAGCGCCGCTTTCTGTTTCTGAGATATCACCGTCAACACCTGTGCAATCGAGAGCCTCACCACCTTTCTGTTCAGGTTTTTCACTGATCTCAATCAACTACTGCAAAACCGAACGAGAAAAGAAAATATAACAAAGGATCTTACATCTTGGAGAGTTTGTTAGGAGCGCCACCGGTGACCTTCGCGACACGGAGGAGAGCTAGCTCCGATTTGAGCTCCTTCAACTGGCTTAAAAGCTCAGTCTTCGACTTGTTCCTCAACTCGTGAACCTTCAACCTTGCTGCTTCACACCAATTCAAATTCAACTTAAAAACTAGGCTAAGATAAACATCAATCAACACAAAACCAAAGAGATCCTTACTTACCCATTTCTGACCTGCTCCGCTCCTTCCTCAGTCGAACCCTAGAATTTGCCTATCGACAAACGAACGCACTAAACGAAGGCTTGAAGTGTATGACCTAATCGTAATACGTCGTCGCATAGTCTCTTCTACAGTACTACCCCACGCAAACCACAAACTCATGCGTTAAACGACGTCATTCATAGTTCACCTATAACACAGGCGAATTGTTTAAATTAAAAGTTTGGGCCTAAAATTTCAGGCCCATGTATAAATGAATTGAAACGGTGACGTAGGAATGTCCCGTCAATACGGCATGACGTTTTGGTGGCCAACTGTTTCAACGAACAAACTTACAGGTTCCTCCTCCTGAGTTTCCATTTTGAGCAGAACATGTCCGAAGTGTCTCAACGGCTACACAAACACATTTCTCAAATAGCCGGAGGCCAATTGCCGTTAAATCACGATCAAGAACAGAGCAATAGCCGTCATGAAACAGCTGCACAAACAAACAAGCCTTAATCACCGGCGAGACGAGGAGATCTCCAGCACCCAAACAGACCCGTACTCGCCAAAAGCACTGAAACACCATAGATCTCTTCCTCGATCCATCAATTACCTATTCAAAGAGCAACGTCTCCTCTTCATTCTCGTCGGAATTCTCATCGGCTCCACCTTCTTCGTTCTCCAGCCCACACTCTCTCGCCTCGGCCCGTCGGACCCGCAATCCACCTCTATCTCCAGATCCTTTTCTCTCCCCGCTTCTCGCAACAACGGTTTCGAATATCCTAAACGTTCGTTCTTCGGGCGCGTTCCGGCTGGAATAGAGCGCCGGAGATTGCGCATTGTGGTCAGCGGCGGGGCTGGGTTCGTCGGGAGTCATTTGGTCGATAAGTTGATTGCTCGCGGCGATGAGGTTATTGTGATTGATAATTTTTTCACTGGTAGGAAGGAGAATTTAGTGCATTTGTTTGGGAATCCGAAGTTTGAGTTGATTCGACACGATGTCGTTGAGCCGATTCTATTGGAAGTTGATCAGATCTATCACTTGGCATGCCCCGCTTCGCCTGTTCATTATAAGTACAATCCCGTCAAGACTATTATATCCTTTAATAGAATGAATGATTTATGATTTGGGGTTGCTTTAAAGTTTTTATTTTTGTACATTACTTTGAGATTGTTCTTGAGATCCTTAACTGTGAATGTTGGTGTGTATACAAGACCAATGTAATGGGTACGCTAAACATGTTGGGTTTGGCAAAGAGAGTAGGAGCAAAGTTTTTGCTGACGAGTACTAGTGAGGTTTACGGAGACCCGCTTGAGCATCCACAGAAAGAGACCTATTGGGGACATGTTAATCCAATTGGTTAGTTGCATTTATCTGCTTCGTCATAGAGAAAATTTGCATTGTTGCTTTGTTAAAGAATGATAGCTTTGTGCACTTGAAATTGCTTAGGTGAGAGGAGCTGTTATGATGAGGGAAAGCGGACAGCTGAAACATTAGCAATGGACTATCACAGAGGTGCAGGTGTTGAGGTAATGGTTTCTCATGGTGTGTGCAAATTAGTGTACTATGTTATTTAGATTGTTGGTCTTGTGTATACTTTGCATGGTCTTATTTAGATTCTAGTTGCAATGTGTAGTGTTCATTCATTGCTCTTATTTCAATACAAAGTGCAGTAACCCACTTGCTCATTTCGTGCTAGTTTGTGATGTTTTCATTAGCATTTATTCATGCAAAGGCTTACGAGAAGATACTTTAAATGTTCTAAATCCTTCGAATCTGATACTTTGACAAACCTATCAAAATTATCTTTTTTAATCTGTCCTTGGACTTGCCCCATGTAGTAAATGATGGGTTTAATTTGGTCATGTCTTAGGTTCAAGTATTAACAGTTGCGAACTTATAAATAAACGTGTAACATTAGGTTCCGTATTGTATCTAAGCACATAAAATGTGGAAGATGAACAAGATAGACCGCTGTTTGAGCAATCTCAATTGCAGGTGATTGGTTCTCTCAATTGCAATTGCTTTGGCCTATAAATTGACACTTGGCCTGTTGGGCCATAATGATTTCTGCTGTTTACAGGTCCGAATTGCTCGCATTTTCAATACATATGGGCCTCGCATGTGTTTAGACGATGGGCGTGTTGTCAGCAACTTCGTTGCTCAGGTATAATTTTGCAAATCCCGCATTGACATGTTGCAGTCACTCAAAGTTGTATGCAAGTTGTGTTCTCATTGAGGTGCTCTAATTACTTTTCAAAATCTTGTTCAGGCCATTCGGAAACAACCAATGACTGTATATGGTGATGGGAAACAAACCAGGAGCTTCCAATATGTTTCGGACTTGGTATAGTGGACAATATTTATGCATTCTCTCTTTGATTCTACTCTTAAAATTTACTGAATGTGATATTTTGCATACATTACGTGCTTTTCAACTTTTTATGTGGAATAATTGGAAGGAAGGCTAGTACTTCACAACCTAGTTTCATTTCATCAAGCCGTTTACTCTTGGTATCTACCTTATTTCATGGTTCTTACAAGTGTATACTAGTCACTTGAGGTTATTCTTTGAGCTCGGATATCCCTATGAATTGACATGGAATGATGGGAAATACGGCCCTGGTCTCTATTCTTGCCAATAATAGGAAATCCACAGGATGTTGCTTTAATGTAGAGAGAATAACAAATGACTTTTTGTGAGTAACCCTGAACATGTGTTTATCCTTAGGCACGTTTCACGTAATGTGATGGCATATGATATTCGTCTGAATCAGAAGTTAGTTGCTGGAATATGACAAGAACTTTTTCAATAACAGGTAGATGGATTGGTGGCATTAATGGAAGGTGAGCATGTGGGACCTTTCAATCTTGGCAACCCAGGGGAATTCACTATGCTAGAGCTTGCTGAGGTATGTCTTTCTTGTAGTTCCTTTCAAATGCAAATAAAAGCTATCAAGCCACTTATTTGCTTACGTGCATAGTGGTGGGAAGCAATTTGGGTAGTTTTTTGCTTCTATTAACATCCTAAAAAATGAATTCTTAGGTTGTGAAAGAAACAATCGATTCAAGCGCAACCATAGAATTCAAGCCAAATACTGCTGACGATCCACACAAAAGAAAACCAGATATCAGCAAAGCAAAGGAACAACTGAACTGGGAACCCAAAATTTCATTGAGAGAGGGATTGCCTCTCATGGTCAGAGATTTCCGCAACCGCATAATGAACGAAGATGAAGGGAAGCAGCTTTAGATATTACACTCGTTATGTATAGTGTTGAAAGATTAAGTGGTTACTATTTGTTCATTCTATGACTGCAGATCGATGGTAATGTAACTTGGGAGGACTATAACAGGTTATTGCTTCTTATATGGTCAGTGTATCTGTTGTTAATCTGTGCCTTATGCTCATTGGCACAATTGATATTCTTTTATTTTTTTTCATTAGAACAAATTTTGAAACCTTTGTTCTGTACTGAACTGCATCAGGGTCAGATCTAGTGAAACTTAATAAACTTTTATGACAGTTATGCAATGTGCATGTCTTTGTGTTTGTTCTGAGTTCTTTTCATTCTCCATCTTCCAATGACTTTGAGCCTTCTAGTCACATGGAAAAGAGTTTAAATTATATGAAGCTATAATTTAGAATGTAAAACCAATCATTTCAATTCGTTTAATCATAAAAATTTTGTATGGACTAATTTTTTAGTTTGGTTTTTAATTTTTCGATTCGATTTAGTTTAATAACTCTTATTTTTAATAATTGGTTGATTTATTGATTAATCAATTGATTTTTATAAATTAATTAGTTTTTGTAAATTAAAATAAACTAGATAGTTTTGTTTTAACAGTCTTTTTTAATTAAATTTCAATATTTTTTACCAAATTTATGGTTGAGGATAATTTTTTCAATCTTATTTTGAATTTTAAAATTTTAAAATTTTATTATATATAGATTTTTTTGATTTTTGGTCCAATTTTTAAATTATTAAATAAAAAAAATTTAAAAGGAGAGAAAATAATTTTCATCTTATGGTTTAATGGGGTAAAGGTTCATTCGTAAAAATTTTGTAACGACCAATTTTTTGGCTCAGTTTCTAATTTTTCAATTAGTTTATTTTAATGACCTTTGTTATTAAAAATTAATTAGTTTATTAATTAATTGACCGATATTTATAAATTAAAATAAACCAGTTAATTTTCTTTCAACGGTCTCTTTTTTCAATCAAACTTTCACTTCTTTTATAGGGAAGGAAAACTTCTTTTTTAATCTTATTTCAAAATTTTTATTTTTTAATTTGTATCATATACTTTTTTTACGGTCTAATACCGTTGAATTTTTAACTTTAAATTTTATATCTTATCGGTTTAATTTTAAGTTCGATTTTTAAAATATTGAGGAAAACAATTTGACAATGAGAGAAAATAATTTTCATCTTAGGGTCTGTTTATGCCTTTAAACTTTGTAATTTGTCGTTGTATTTATAATTTTTTAAAATAAGAGATATTTGTTTCTTCTTAGAAATGTCAACAGATCAGGCTGAGTCCGAACAATCCCAGATCCAGCCCATTAATTTTTTTAAAAGAAAAATTTTCAAAATAACATCGTTTTAAATGTAACAGTCTTGTCCTGCCTCAACCCATGACCTATCTATAATTTAAGGGGTGCTTGGTTAAGGAGTATGAGAATAAATCAATGGGAATGGAATGAATGGTAAAGGTTGGTTGATTATTATGATTGATTGAATAGGTTTTTCATACCCAAGTTTTGGGTAATGGTCCATACCCTCCATGTATGGGAGGAAT
>JAOTAY010000006.1:22208202-22225478 GCA_025629805.1 Erythroxylum baracoense | reverse complement strand
TAAATCATTCTTCCTTTTTGATTGTTCACTAAGTATAAGTAAGGCTTCTTCTACAATGTTAGAATGTGTCTTCTTTGCCTTCTTGTTCTTAGGAGACTTCTTTCTCTTAGACGAAGAACTTTTATCTTGATCTTCTTTTCCATTATATAAGTAATCTTCATCAAAATCATTTCCATGTTCCTCATCTGTACTATTCAATGGAGATTTAGTTGATGGATGTGTATGCACACCAGTTGCAGTAGTATCTCCAAAAATAAGACATAAGTCTAAAAATTCCTTACATTCTTTTTTCTTGAATCTGTGAGTCATTTCATGCACCTATACTAATAAAAAAGATATATGAGAATGAATATTATATAATATGATATATTAATAAAACAAAAGACATATTTTATCTTAAATAGATTTTCCCAACATTCATTTGTAACATTAACTTCAACAATAAAAGAGTTGTAACCAATTCCAGTTTCTTTGAATAAGTTCTTGAAATTCTTCAATCTGGCCCTTAACCCATTATACTTATTCTTCAATTGAATATCAGCATACTCCTTATTGAATTTTGTTTAAAGCCCTACTTTAATATTCTTCCAACCAGATTTGGAAAAGGTAGTAGTCATCCGATTTCTCTTCTTCACTTCTTCAACCATCAAGGAGATTCAATACATCTCTATAGTATCATTCCATACCCCATCTTTTTCATTTACTTCCATACAATCATTGTAATTATTCATATTGTTCAAGCCTTCTATCACTAAATGTAATAACATATAAGTGACATCAATCACAACAATTTCTATAAAGTATTAAATGCTAACTATGGTTCAAAATAAAGATGTGACAACTATAACAATTTCTAAAAAATATTTGATGTCTAAACTAGTTCACAAATTAGATTTTCACTATAAGTGAAAACCTAATAGCAAAACCACTACAGTAAATCATTTACACATTCCTTCATTTCTGCTTCAGCTTCAGGTAATAAGCCACTTTAACAGGATTCATGAGCAAAGGGTTGAGAAGCTTATAATATAATTGGGATGGTGAAAATGGAAAAATTTTCAACACAACACAAAATTGATAGAAAAAGATAGACTTTAATGTGCTACAATAGTGTCTTATACCAACGTGTTTAACTTAAATTCTAATTTATTTAATGGTCAATTGTTAGACATCTTTGTCAACATATATTAACATTTAATGTTTCAATTCATTTATTAATTTCTACGCTTATAAGCAACAATAAATAAATTAAGCTACTTTTGAAGGGATAAAGCTAGCCTACATATGTAATACATAAAACATTCATTTCAAGTCAAATATATGTCGGCCAGGACAACATATGGTAAATAACCTCCTGAAAAATTTTCAATCACTGACTTTTTTATCCTCCAGAACATCAACAATTGAAGTATAATAGCAAGTCTCAATGGCAAGTGGGTCCATCAGGCTTCCCAAGGTAAATTATCTAAAATAGAAAATTAAATATTAGATTGTGATTAAATATTTATAATTTTAAATTTTAAAATATATTATTCATGTAAAGAAAACTTAACTCAATCATCTTCAGTGAGCAAACAAAAAAAAGTAATGAATTGAGTAGTGATAATGTCTTTTAATAACATGATATTGTTAATGAACTTAAGAAAACAGGCAAAAGCAGAGGGGCCGGAAAGCTATTGTACAAAACTAGGGGAACACGTCTAGCTCATTGGTCGATGAAGAGATGGCTTACACGTGTAAAAGCAATAGCAAGTTGAGTAGATTCTAAACTGAACTAGCCCCTATATGCATTTAACACAAAATTAATATATAAATCTCCTAAAATCTGTATTATAGTCTTTTCCTCTGTATGCAATTATAACATAATAATAAAATCTTATTTTATGACATACTAAAAGTAGAACAAGTTAATGTGGGATATAAACGTGAAGATAAGAAGCCTCCACATGCCACATTAAATGACGTGAAGACAAGAAGACAAGAAGCTTGCACTCTATGCCACCTGTGCTCCTCTCTATACTATATTAAAGATGTGATGGGCAGAAAAATAGCTATAAAGACGTGAGGACAAGGAGAAAGCCACATAAAAATGACGTGAAGTCTAAGAACAAAACAACTACAAAGACAATTACAAAGATGTGAGGAAGAAGAAAACAACTATAGCTGTCTGGACTTTAAAATGATGTGAGGATCAAGAAAACAACTATAGCCTTCGGTTTTAATAACATTATTTCATAAGTTGTTCATGGTTCTGTATTGGTTCTTTATAAAGGATCAGATTTTTCCACAAAAAGATGAAGTTATTGTTATGTTTAGCAGAGGAGGCGAAGCAAAAACTAAAGAACCGAAACACATCGCACGAGAACTCATTCTAGTAAAAAAAATTGTTGTTCAGAGGAAGAACGAGAGGGCATCATCCTTTTTATCATCACAAAAAAATGTAGAAGCTTATGCTTAAAGTAGAAGTTCTGCATCGATGCTTTTAGTAAGTATGGCTACATCTATAGTACTGTTATTTTCTTCATATCTTTCTTGCTTTTCACGATTTTGTGTTGGTTTATATCTCTCTTCTATGACGCCTAGTTTCTCTATTTTGTTTTTTACTACCAAACTAATGTCACTGATCCTATCATCAATAATATACTCAGGTCAAAGTAACACAAAGAGAAAATAAGAAAGCAGTATTGGTAATGACAAGAAGTATGATGGGCCTGATGTTATGGACAAAAGAGACAAGAGAAATCACAGAAACAACAAATAAATATGAAAACAAACCTAGAGATATTGCAACACCGGTGAAGACGCAGAAGACGAAGTTAGTGTAAAGGAGAGAAACAATATGATTTGTTTTTGTAAAAAAAATGTTTCAAAATAGATGAAAACCTATTTTCAGAAATCACGAAAACGTTATTTTTATGTTTTCTTAAAATAGTTGCCGTTTTTAATTTTTAAAATGAAATATATAAACATGTTTAACCAAACACGATTTTAAGGGTTGTTTCTTAATTTACAAAAACTACAACAAAAAACCTAAAAAAAGCCAAAACCAACAGCCCTTAAATTAAACTTTTCTCTTTTTGAACATGGCTGAAATGGTAGGAATTAGTAATTTTTAATTCATAATTCATGCAATAAGAATTTTGACTTTTAAAGAAAGTATTTTTAAATGCATTATACGATATTTTCCCACTATTGGTTTGTAAGTGCATAATATTAAAGCAAAACTTATTATTTATACATAAATTTTGTACGTCAAACAACGATAATGATATGCACAAATAAATAAATAAAAGGTCAATTACTCATATCATTAAAAAATGCTTATGGATAAATTAAATAATAAATTGTTGTTTACTATTTCATAGTCTTTTTGTTAAATATATTTACATATACAAGAATGAAATGTGTTTGATTGATAATATTTAATTACTTATTATTGGTTTTCAATAGTATTTAAATTATAATTTTATATTTTAGTATCCACCTAAATGAAAACTATATTATACTTTTAATTATTTATTTTCAATTCATAAATGATATTATATATAACATGAGCATTTATATATAGTTTTTTCAGGTATTTATCTTCATCGCAAGCTTCATCTATTATAGTTTTAAATAGTTTTTATTTCTTTGAACAACGTGAACAAGTCAATTTTCACTAAGGTATTTTAGAATTTGATTTCACACTATTAGAGAAGTAACTTCCTATACTTAGATACAAGTAATGAGAGAGAAAAGTCACATCATAAGGTATGAGAACATTCTAATAAATTGAGGCAAATGTTTACACAGATGATTCTTGCTAACAACATTTAGACAACTATTTTAAAAACTGAAAGTGTAAGATAAAGTTTATGGAAGAACATGTATATTTTGCAAAAAAGTTACGTATTAGTACCCTTATGGCAAAATGCATTAATATAAAATAACTAGGTCACAGTATATGTAGGGTGATATTATTAAGATGAATAACATTATAGCAAGGTCAAAGATATTGAGATAAGCAAACTGTTCTTTTTACTAACAAGCCTTAACTTATCATTAAAAGACATAAACAATGGAGTTTTTTAAAACCATTTTATTAAAAATTTTGGTAGCATAACGACTATATTTTGATATTCCCAAAATTTTCAAAATTCTTATAAAAGTTCGAAACACTTCTATAATCACATCAAAATCTCCACCACAATTTTTGGACTTCAAGTCCATTCACAAACATTCTCAATAATCTTTAAAAAACTAAAACATATTCATGCATTTAACTTTAAAACATTCATATACATGTGTTTTTACATAAAATACATTCCAAAACATATTCATGAATATGCAAATGTTCCAAAAACCATTGTCAAAGTAAAAATGCTTACACAACAGTACATGACAAAGTTGACTAGTCGTGAGGTGGAGTCTCTGCTATTGAAGCCGCTAAGCGTGCACTTGGGAAGTTTCATTTTAAAACAAAAAGAAAGTGTGAGCTAAAAGAGCTCAGTGAGTGCTAGATTTTCTATTCAAATCATAATTAACAATTTAAACCTCCCTAAAAAAAATTTAAGTTAATTTGTATAATTCAATACTAATATGAAGCATACATGCTTCCTAAAATAAAGTTTCTTAAATAGATTTTCAAATAAATAGTGGCGGCATTAAAAATGTCATGAATTTCTTACACAACATAGCATATCACTAACTTCTTTGTCATATGGTACCCTTAGGCATAATGTCATAGAGTTAGTTCTACATCACTTACCCGTACTAGGTTAACCGTTATACACCAATATAATAATATGTATAAAACCTATCGGTGTACCATAGGTTAGAATCCATTTCCTTTTTATCAACCAATAACATCATCTCAATGTAAACTCAAATCATATAAGATTTAACTTTCAAACTTCAATTCATATATTGCTAAAACATAAAATTATACTAGCAATATTCACATAAAACTCATAATCAGTATTCACTTCACGATAGAATAGAAATCATTTTTATAAAATCAATTTAAAGAACAATCACTATTTTGCAAACTTATCACTAAGCACACTCACGCGTTCGGTACTTCTCCTTTACCTACACAAAAAGCATTTTACTTACGCATTTATATCCAACTTTAGAAATAAGATATTAAAACTATAAATTCGACTTAACCGAATTTGAGATTAGTATTTAATCGCGTAGCACCTACACTAATCGTATTTCTGCTTACTTCCGTAAGCTAACCTATTGTTTTCTGTTTCCAAATATAACTTCAAAAGTCACTTTAATACTATATTTTACCCATTCTAACTTATCAATTTCTTTAAAACATTATCTCACCCAGTTTAATTCACCATATCACTATCATGCAAGAAGAGTCAAAGTTATGACCCTGTATAGAATTTATATCCACTTGTTCCTTAATTTTCACATATCGAACTTTCAAATTAGGTTTTAAGGTCTTATAAACATTTGTTCCCCTATGTCTCTAATTTCCATAGAATAAAAAATCATTCCATTTCAAATTCTAAATCATGAAGCATGTAAAAAATATCATAAGTCGCTCCAACACAAAGGTAGCATCAGATCACTATTTTCAATTTCAAATTCCAATATGATTAAGCCAGAATTAGGTTAGGGTCTCTTCTAGGAATTTTGTGTACTATGTCTTAGGTTTCATTTCCAGTTAAAATCACCCAATTTGGAGGTCTGTAGGTTGATTTATGGCCAAAACAATGGGACTAGTTGAAACAAACCTAAGATAGTAGACACGTTACTCTTTATGTCATATTCAACAAATTCCATGCTAAGAAACACCAAAGCACCATTGATCTTAAACACATCCATCCCATACTAAAAACCTATAAAAATTAGGAATTTAAGCTAGGAAAACTTACCACTTTTTCCTCCAATATTTGGGGTATTTGTTGAACACCTTTACTTGATCAAGATCTCCTTAAATCTCCATCAAAACCCATAAATAATGGAACCCCTCGTCTTACTCTCTCCTTGGCCAACCTTCACACTCGCTTATCTTCTTTCCACTTTTGTTTTTGGTGTAAGGCCCCAACATATACCTTGGAAGTATTATAGCATGTCTAGGGTGTATTAAGAAGTAAACATAACAAATTGAGTGCATCTAAGTATAGTAAGAGACATAATGGTGCTTAATGTAAAAGACATAGGTAAATGGGTAATTTGTTTGTGTCGACATGGACATATGTACTTAGATGTGAAATATGTATGGGAATTTTGATATGTTTGCTTGGATTATGAACGTGATGTGAGGAGAATTGGTAAAAGAAGTATCCTATTTGCTTAAGAGATGTTGTTGGTTAAAATTGGATGTGTTTTTGTCTTGTTCTTGCATGATAAGGATGAACTTAGTTGATTTAGAATGGGTATCTCGTTGGATAGATAGGTTCCACTAAATAGGCTTATGTAATTTAGCCATATATTGGTCTGTAGACCTCAAAATTGGATAATTACAATAAGAGATTAAATTAGAGACATAGTCTAAAACTTTCATGAAGGAACCGAATTCTGATTCTACCTTTAAGAGTTTTGAATTCTATTTTGAAGTTGAGTTCTATTTGTGGTCCTTGTTTTTGAAGAACCTGTAGTTTTTGGGGTATAACTCCCGATATAATTAACCAAATTGCATGAAATTTATGCCATTAGAATCTTAAGACATAGGGAATGAAATAAATTGATAAGATTATAGGCCATTGTGGTAATTAAAGGAAGAAGAAGGACCAATATGCAATTTTCCTAAAGTCAACTTGTGGACCAATAAGAGTAAAGCATATGTGTCCAATATAATTGTAACACATGGTCCAATAGAATTGTAACACCCCACTACCATAGAGTATATACCTTAACTTCCAAAGGACATTCCAGAACATACCTTATGACAATGGTATGTTAGAGCAATAACTTTTACTTATATGACATCATACAAAATAACAAAATATTTTAAAACTCAACTTCTCGTTTCATTTGTTAACATAATTTACACTGTAGTCATTAGAACAAATATTTACATTATCAAAAGCATCTAAGAGTTTACTACTCTTTTTACACAAGAGTTCTACATGATATGAGAAACTACATAACACAATCTCCTCAGATGTTAGCTGACTGACCTTTGAGCCATAACTTAATCCAAAATTTTCCTCTAGAGTATCTTAAGAATTAGGTCTCCTCTCTCGTACCTGAAAAGCCACGTTGTAATTTTAAACTCCTCTCTCATACCTGAAAAGCCACGTTGAAATTTTGATGAGTTTTGTGAACTTAGTGAGTGAATCATCATTGACAAGCTCACTAATGTCTGATATACAAATATTTCACATATAACCAAATTCATATCATTCATCATCTCAAATAGACATAATGACTGCTACACATTTCATATGGCATATCACTTTATCATCACAATTTCAGAAATGGATTCATAATCATATAATTCATAATCATATATGTACAAATGCATATGCATATGAGACTCCACTTTCATTATTATTTATTGTGACTAAGCACCTTTCACTATCACATATCCCTTGTGGATATCGGGCTCTTTTCAGATACTGTCCTGTACCTGTTGTGGATAGCAGGCTTATTAATCACGAAGCCAGGCTCTACGTGCAGATTTTTAAGCTTAAAGCTCTTTCAGACTGGCCACTCTGGTCACAACACCTTTATTTGATCATACATTTAATGTGATGCATCAAATCACAAAATATGTGATCAATAACATTTATTTATGGTGCATAGTCAGAATCTCATATTCATCAGACCTAAGTCCGGCATTCAACATATTTGTTGAGTATATAGATATCTCATATTCACATACAATCAGGATACTCCCAAATATCAAACTCCTCACAATATTTATGTCCAGAATTATCACAATCAGTCATTAACAAATCAATATATGGGGAAGTTAAATGGAAATAAATCAATCTTAATGAGAGCATGTAGGTTGACTTACATTACGCTCCAGATTATGATATTGCTTGGATGGTCCAGCAATGTCAGAATGATGGCGTTCAACTTGAGCGTCTATAATCATACAATTCATATATAATTCAAATTACAAAGTCGATCAATCAAATACATATTCAATCATGCACATATATAAGTGCCATATTCAATGAATGCTCAATGAATGTCCTGGGTATGTTTCCTTAATCATAATTTATGATCATTCAAATAATGTCACTTAGATATGTCTTATTTGCACTCAGGTTTACATCTCAAAATAACTTAATTATTCTAAGTTCATCAATCAATCATTCAATCAACTTTTTCAATATCCAATTAGGTTCATTTCAAGCATCATTTAAACTTAAATATATCATAGGAAAGTACCTTATCATTAGTTGTTTCAAACATCACTTAAAAGACAACATTTCATGTTCAAGCCTTGCCCATGATCGTGGTGGAAATTGCCATGATCATAACATAACCTTATGCAATAGGCCACAATCATAGGGACACTACCATGATCATGGCAAAACCAAATTTTACTAGGCCATGATTGTGCCCTACATTATTTCACCCAATTCTCCATGAATTACCATACTTAGAACCATAATTTACACTTCCAATTTTCCAGAATTCATACTCACTCATACATCCTCATTTATACCTAAATTATACTCTAATTCTAACTCAAAATTATGTAAGTGATAGCTCATAAATCATAGTCGTTCATGCATCAAGAATCAAACTAGAAACTAACTTACCTTATCATACATATAGTCCCATTTCTTTCTCAATTCAAGAACACTATGCTAACATCTTCCTTTAGCATAAATTCACTTTCATTATACATCAAATCTAGACCTAATTCATCTATAATTCAACCTATAATGCCATGGTTTTCATAATCTAAAAACAAGTATAAAAACATCCAAAATTCATTCAACACATTTCCATCACATTTCATCATCAACATCTAATTCATTTCATTCTAATTCAAGCTCATTCTCATACCATTTAACATGCCACAAAGTTCAAATTGCTACTTACTTATTAGGCTTTCAATTCAGCTCAAAACTCCAGGTCATACTAGCCCTCCATGCAAGCAAAATTCATCACAACTTAAGATGAAAATAGATTGATTTTGGACAGCAATATGAAGGTAACCTTTAGCTAGTTTTCTTGAATATTTTGTGAAGGATTAAGATATGAATTTCGTATAAAATTTTGAGCTAGAGTTCAAGAAAATTATAGAGAAAAGGTAGGACCAATTTCGGTGGTTAAGCAACAATGAAGGAACCAGCAGAAACTTTGCTTCATCAGCATGTTAGGTGTCATAAACTTACAAAGACATATGTCTTAAGGCATGGAAGACATTTGCCTACTTCATAAGCTGCCACTAATCTCCTTAAGATGCTTCCATTAGTCACCAATTAATCAGTCCATATGCCTCCTAATTATTGTTCCACTTGTCACACAATAATTGGTCCATTTGTTATGTAATTACTAGTCCATTTGTCAATCATTTATCTATGCAAAATGTCACTGAATTATAGGCTTAGTAATCCTAATTTTTCATGTATCAAATTATCTAGCCACTTGGCATTTTTCCTAATCCAAATGTACATATTAATTAATCAATTTCCTAGTTAATCACAATTAATTCCAAATCACTAATTAGAATCCAATCAAATCAAAATTCAAGACATAACAATTCTAATTCACATCATAGTCATTTAACATCGTTCATACCCTAGGACATGTCAATTGAGTGCATGTACTATCTTTGTAATGTATATAATAATTTATAATTCGTATGTGTATGCTATGCAAATGAAAAGCATTTTCTTAAATTCTCAATACTATCACTCATTCACAACATATGTTTCAGAAACCGTATATTAGAAGAATTGTAACACATAGTCCAATAAAATTGTAGCACATGTTCCAATAGCATTGCAACACATGGTCCAATAGAATTATAACACATGGTCCAATGGGATTGTAACACATAGTTCAGTAGGATTGTAACATATAGTCCAATGGGATTGAAACATATGTCTAAGACTAGAAAAATCATGAAAAGGCATATGGAGAGGGGAGATGCACGACACTTTGATAGCTTAACTTTATATTTTTCTCATCTAAATTTCACGTTCTTCATCCCATCATTTTTTACTTGGTGATTCAAGTAAAACTAAAGAGGAAGGGAAGGGAAGGCAATAGAAGATCTACTTTGTCAATTTTGAGGTTTGGGTCTACATTTAGTATAATTCCTCTTTGAGTGTATGGTTGAACGATTATAAAGATTCATTTGGATATGGAATGGTTTCTGGGATTATTTTTGGTGTTATTTTGGTGTTTCTTAGCATGAACTTGGATGTATATGACAAGAGAGTATCATATAGTGGAATTCTATTTAGGGTTTATGCTAATCACATTTTTTAAGTCATAACTCAACCTACAGACCTAAAAATTGTGTGATTTTAGTTGTATATGAAACCTAAGACATAAAGCTAAACATATCTAGAAGGGACTTTGACTTAATTCTAGCTTTATGATCTTGGAAATTGAGATTGAAAATGGTGGCCTGATGTTGCCCCTGTTTTGGAGCAGCTTATGATATTTGGTCTATATCTCATGAGTTAGAAGTCCAAATGACCTAATTGTTAATGCTATAGAAATGACAGAAACAGAGGAACAAATATCTAGAAGACCTAGAAATAAGTAGTGGTATGAATGGAGAGAGTGTCTGTCACGACCGTGACATTGTTTTCGTTTATGATTTTTAACAAATCTTATCTGAGCCTTTTTGAATATATATGAAACTTTTTAAACATAAAGAAATAAATGAAATAGGACTTACCATATGTGAATTGGGTGATTGAACATTTGAATTTAAGATTGATCATAATGCATATTAAAGAAAACTTATATGTACATAACTGATTTGTATGCATATTTATTGCTCATAAATGTATAGTATGATTATAAAGTGTGATTTTGACACCTTTCTAATGGTGATAAGTTATGACTTGCATGTATGAACATAGAGACAGATTTTATAACTTGAAATTCATATCATATAACTTGCTAATATATGAATTGTGAAATTAAAAAATGGTTAAAAGAAAATTTTACAGTGCCTACTTTATTGTCTTGGTCGTGGATAGATATAGGCATACCTATAAGGTTATTGTGTAGCTGCTACGGTTTGACACAAATGGTGTCTTCATCTGAGATTATAATGTCTCCACAGTTTGATGCCTTTGGGCATCCATATTTTGATACTTTCGAGTATCCACAGTTTGATCCTTTCGAGTATCTACAGTTTGATATCTTCGGATATCTACAACAATTGTTATCCACATCATAGAAAATGTGCATGCTTAACACAGAAAGGAAGCTTAATAGTCATAAATAAGAAATAAAACATCACAACATGAATAATTGGTATTAATGAGCATATGTATTAATGGTAATGATGTGCAATTATATTGATAATTTGTGTCAATGAGCATTGAGTATCAATGTTTGGCTTATAAATGTGAATTTACAGTATATGAACTACATCTTGAAGCATATTTGCATCATCTATTTGATTAAGTATGCCGTCACTATTTATATTTGTTGTGATATTTATGAATGTGTGTGCTTGGTGGATGACTGCTGTGAGTGGTCATCCAAACTAAGTGTTTTCCATACTAAGCTTTCAAGCTTAGCACATGTGTTAATCCATGTAGGTCCAGGTCATAGGAGTGAGGTATAGGGAATATCTATAGGGACAAGGCCTAAGACTAGAAGTAAAAGTACCTTTGGATGTGTCTTTTGATTAAAGAATGATTGTATATGTAATAAAGGAAATTGTATGTTTTCTTTTGGATTACCATGTAAACGTAAAGATGTATTACTATTGTTAAATCATAATGTTAAACATTAGGAAGTTTTGCAATGTGTATATGTATAACATTGAATAGAATTATATACCTTGAATGCATGTACAGGAATTTAGTTGCTATGTGTGTGCATGGTTGTAGGTTCCATATGGGGGGTATCACATTTGGTCTCTCATGTTTACTCTCTCTCAAACACTCACGGTTATGTTAAAGAATGAAGTTAAATGTCTTACTTTATGCTTTTTTTTATCTCATTTAATAGATTCCACTTGTTACCTTCCTATTGGTTGTCTTCAAATGACTCATCTTTCCACCAACAACATGTAAAATGACCAAATTGCCCTTTAATGAATACAAAAACACCAAAATGCCCATTAATGCATACAAAAAGGCCAAATTGCCCTTTAATGTATTTAACTCCCCAACTAACCGAGTTAAATCCCAAAAATATTCCATAACTATCATATCATCAAATTAACCATGAAATACTCGAATTAGGGTTAATAATTATTGATTGGATGCTTTAAAAATTTTCGAATGAGTTTAAAATCAGTAGTACCCATTACTTTCCAAAAAGGACATTTTAACCCTAAACTTTCAAAACTCCTGAAACTCATTTGATCGGACTTATTTTCAATCCATTTCATTATCATTGGACTCTAAAACTTATTCCGAATAATTTTCAATATTTCGGGGTTGGGTCCCTCGAGAATCACTATTCATCTAAATTCACTATTCATCCAAAAATACTATTCACTGAACATAAAAATTTATATTCAATGAAAGGAAAGGTTTTGGGTTTTACATTTCATTAGTCTAGTTCTTCAAAATGCTAGCAAAATACCGAAAGTAATCTTCAACAAGTTTAAAAAGAATAAGTTGCATGCTTATACTACATAAGCAAATCAAAAGGAACAAAGGGAGGAAATATGTAAGTTCTATATAAAAGTTGGATACTGAAAAAGGTAAATATTGTGTTTTTATATGTTTCAGATCAAACTTATGTGTAGTTCCTCTTAATTGTTGGTAGCCTAATACTAGAGCTACTACTTGCATTTCCAATATGATACAAAGATTTCTTATGATCCCAGCCATAAGCTTAAATGAGAATTTTCTCTTTATGAAAAATTGAATGAAGGCTCCAATTGAAGGTATAAGGACTTATCATTTAATCTCAAGTTTTAGTCAAAATCTAGATCTTATAAGAACTTTTTATGTACCTTCAATTTGTAGAACCTAGTTTTTATTTTAAAACTTGATGTTGATAGGTTTGAAGGAGATTTTGAGCATAGTGTTTTAATTCATTCAAGAACACTTTATTTATTGGTTTTGTTCTTCTAATTGATGATTTATATAAATTGAAACTTGATAATAAATTTTCTTAATATTTGCTTATTATTTATGGAAATGCTAAAATTAAACGTAGTACATTAGATGAAAAATCTACTTTCTTGTAGCATAGACATTTGGGTAATCTATCTAAGAAAAGGTTAAAAAGATTAGTAAATAATGAGACTCTTTTAAATCTAAATTTTACTGATCTAAGCATATGTAATAAGAGAGGAGCCATAAGAAGCATTGGACTTTAAGATTATACATATTGATATTTGTGATTTTTTGATGTTCCATCTTTTAATGGAGAAAAATATTTCATTACCTTTTTTTATAACTTCTCGCAATATGGTCATATAATAGGAAAAATCTTAAGCAGTGAACACCCTTAAGATATAATATATTAAGGTTGAAATGTAATTAGACAAAAGGCAAAAATTGTAAAATATGATAAAGGAGATGAATACTATAGAAAATATAGAGTCAGGATAATATTTATGTCTATTTACAAAGTTTCTTAAAAGACATAACATATGTGCACAATATATTATGCTAGGCACAGTTCACAGAATAATTGTGGTAGAAAGTTATAATACGACATTGATTAATATGGTTAAAAGTATGATGAATAACTATTCAGAATATAAATCTTTATAAATGTATGCTTTTAAAACTGCTATATATTTTATTGAATAAGGTCACTAGTAAGGCAATTCCAAAGACTCCTTTTAAACTACAGATTGGAAAGAGATATAGTTTAAGACCTTTGCATAGTTAGAGTTGCCTAGTAGAGGTAAGAATGTATAATCTAAACGAAAGGAAATTAAATTCTCGAATGATTATTAGTCACTTTATAAATTTCCAAAAGAAATCTAAAAGATTTAATTTTTATTTTCCAATTCCAAATCATAATCCAAAAATTATGAAAACAAGAATTGTTAGATTTATTGAGCATGGTGAAGTTAGTGGAAGGAATGAATGATAAAATATAGATATTAAGGATGTAAGAGTAAATGTTCCTATATTTGTAAGGCTCCTTAATCTATAGTCTTCCTAATTATTGTTCTAGTAATTAATAAAAATTGATAAAATACTGAATAATATTTAAATAAAGGAATACATCTGTAAGCTCAAGTTTGAATCAAATTTCTCAAATTCTATCAAAATTTAAACCTTGGTCCTTACCTCGTTTTAACACTCTCTATTTGGTGATGAGTCGAAGCCATCTGTTCGTAAATAGAGAGTCTTTAACCTCATTGTAGAGAGACAGGCTTAGAGAGGAAAATACAATTTCAGAGGTGGTACAGGGGAATGCCATTCTTTTCCCTGAAGGGTAACATTTGTATAAGGGGTCATATTTCGAAAAAATTTCAAACCTATTGCTATATTTATATTCTGTGGTCTTTAGAGTTCACCACCAAAGTTATACAGTAAGGAAGAGGATACTAGATTGAAGTAAACAAGCTTGACAAGGACTATAAAGAGCCACCACTAACACCATTCTTTAACCTTGGTGAGCTTTCTTCATGGTCTATCCCCAAGGGTGAGATTTCACAGTTCATTTCCACCCTCTTGTTCCTATACATCACCACCTTGGCTATGACTTATGTGTCTAGATATAGCTTCCAGTGTTCCACTATGTGTATCCAAGATATTGCTTAGGCCTTTAGTGGTATGATTGTTGCTTTTGTCTATTATGCTATTGGTATTTTTAGAGGAAATATCAACCCAGCTGTGACCTTTTGGCTTATTGTTTATAAGGAAGTTTTCATAGAAATGGGCAATTTTGTACATGTTCATGCAGTGCTTTGATGCCATCTATTATGCTAGCATTATAAAAGGGTTCTAAAGTAACCATCTCCATTAGACTTAAAGTGTTAGAGCCAATGTTATGGCTTGTGGCTAAGCTAAAGATAATGCTCTCGATGCTAAGACTATTGGCACCTTTTGTTAGATTAATTTAATAATTATAAAAATGTGGGCTATATTACTTGGTTTGATTCCAATAGAAGCTGGGCCCAAGATAATGATTATTAGGTTTGTAGAGAATATTAGAGTCACTATGGTTTTATTATAATTAATAAGAACCCTTAACTCTCCCTTCTTGTAAGTTAATATTTACTAAAAAAGCAATTACATGTACGTTCATGCCCCATTGGAAAAGAAAGAGAAAAAGAGGAGACAGTGGATAGATTTTTTGTATAAGGAATAGAGATCTATCATTGTAGACATATATTAAAAGTAGACTAAGGATAGTTTTTCTTTCTCTCTCTTATAGCAAGAATCCTATTTGAATGGGTTCAATCAATTATGTTATAGATGATCTTCCGAGAATTCTAGACTTGAAATATTGTTTAGAATATTATAATTTTGTTGAACAAGTCTTAATCTTATAAAATCGTTAACATTTCGTAAACGTAAGGGTTATAGCATAGTTTATGAGGTGTCAATCCTGCGTGGAATTAATTAACTAATCAAATCCTAATTTGTCTAAGGCCTAAAAGTGTAATTAAAATGAAAATGAAAATGAGCAGAAACTTAAGATATCGAATATGGATAGTTTGAAAATTGAAATTCGAAATTAATGCAAGGAAATTAAAATTGAGTATAACTAATTGACAAATAAAAAATCACACAAGGAAGATTAACCAATTATGAGAAAAGGGGATTTATCCTATCATCTAATGCTAACTCGATTACTCTGGAGTTAATTCAGTATCAGTCTTAAAATTTCGAAGGGTAGATTAATCTCTCTCGAGTTATGATCATTAACCCTAAATCATAAACCTAATTAAATTGATTACTGAAATTGCAATCTCTCAATTAACAAAAATATCCCACAACCTTATTAGATCTTAAACATTCTAGTAGACAATCGGGGTCCTCACATGATATCTCTCTCTGTATAAATTACCAATTTGATTGTTTATGTGATTTATTAGATTGTTTAATTCTCATTACCCAACCTAATCATTTTGCATTCAGTTCACTCTCTTTACTACCAAAACATGCGATTACAAAAAATAATTACAACACTTAGTATCATTAACATTAAAAGCAACTAGATTAATATTAAATCAAGTATAAATCACTAAAACAAGTTAGAACATTAGCAACATATTCAAAATCCTTAAACCTAAAGCATACATCAAAATGAGAAGAATAACTAGAAGAAATAGAAAATAACTTGAGATGGCTGGCTAAACTCCCTTTCTTTTTTCTCCTCTCTCCCTCTTCTTTATGTTTTTTTCTTAAGATGGAAAATGGAGGCTCACCGATTTAAGTCATTTCTCTTGTCTTATATATTCCTTTACTAATTCAGGTAAAACTAGGTTTTACTCATACCTAAAAGTTTGAAATGACCCCTAAAAAATTAAGTTGGGAGGTCGGTCCACGTCTGTTATCACACAGGTCACGATTGTGGCTTGCTAAAGTCAAGATTGGAGCCCTGGGGGTCCTCCACCGAGCTTCCTCCAAATATTCACACTAAAAAACACATCAAAGCACCTTAAACATAAAAAATTAAAGCTCAATAACATACTATAATCTATATAACACTTAAAACACAAATATCTAACCAACTAACAAAATTCTAAACCTAAACATACATGAATCAATTAATTAACAACTAAAAATATACTAAAATGCCTACTAAAACATCTTGTAACCTACAACTATCAAGTTTATATTTTCACATGGTATTACAACAAGATTATGACACTATGATTTACATTATAGTTAACCTTATGATTCATGGTAGCCATTAATATTGCTTAAGATTATAAAATTGTAACACCCCACTCCCACTGGACCCGAACCCGATATCGATGGTGATATCCGAATCCGTGCCCCGTGAGGGTGGCGTGTCACATCACTTAACACTCGAACCTTGGTATACATTTTTTTTAATACTCTTATCAATGATCATTAACTCGGGTCCACTTTTTCTTTTTCAAAACATTTTGTTTACTTAAACTAAAAAAAAACACATCACATTTTAATCGATGAGACATAAAGTACAGAAAGTTGATAACTCAAACATTCACTTTGTTTTGTCATCATTTGATACAAACACAATAAAATCAA
>JAOTAY010000006.1:22171159-22184339 GCA_025629805.1 Erythroxylum baracoense | reverse complement strand
GCTAAATATGAAAAATTCTCTGCTACTGTTGTGTTGGCTTGTGTTGAATGTAGTGGTATCTTCGGTTGAACTTGTTTGAGTTAAATTTTGTAGCAAAGGAGTTTTTGATATGTAGGGAATTTTATGTTGGTTTGGGTCCTGTGAAATTTGCGGAAGAATTGTTAGTAAGCAGATGAATAAAAACAGGGAAACCAATAGAACAGTGATCTGAAACTTTGGAGCTAAAACTGTATTGATGTAGGCAAAACTAGGCTAAGTAGTCTTCATAAAAGTTGTATATTATTCTTTTAACTTTCTAACGTTATAAAGATTGAAATTTTTGGATTTCATATGCAGAAGTTATGACTCTTATAATATAGCTGGGTTTGGGTGCATTTATGCATAATTGACGTATGAATTGGGCCGAAATGGTAATTTTATTTAGATGATTAAACTGTATCAATACATGCAGAATTAGGCAAAATAGTCTTCATGAAAGTCGTATGCCTTGATCTTAGTTTTCTAATGATATATAGTTTGTAATTTTTGGATTTCTAGATTGAAAAATATGTTGATTAGAAGTAAGGATGTTGAATATGGGAAAAGTCGCGATCGTGAGGGGTGCGATCGCGACTATGCGATTTATTCGCCAATTCGCGATCTCGACAAAGGCCCAAAATTCGCAATTGCGACTCATTCGCTATCGCGACCGGCCTAATTGGCCAGATTCGCGGCCGCAACCAGGTCACAACCGTGAGCCTCTCCATTGTGCATGGTCGCGATCATAACGTAGTACGATCGCGACCTGCCACATTTTTTTTAATGTCGCGATCGTACTACGGTACAATCGCGACTTATTTAATTTTTCAGACTCTCTCACACCATGCCTTTGGTGTTTTTGAAATCCCTGATTCTTTCACTATTAACTTAAGTTGTAAATTTTTCTTAATCACCCAAATTAAATATTCTTAGTTCATTTTTGGGTATGGAAAAATTTTTATAAATTGTGGAGAAATATTTTTACCCTTCCTATGAATTTTCTTTATTTAAAAATCATTATTATCTATTTCTTTTAATTTGATATCCCTTCTTGAATTGTGTATAAATTATTTTATTAAATTATTTGTTTTTTTAAACAATTTAATTTTGTGTCTATAATTAGTCTACGATCCCACCACGAATTTTCTTTGCCTAGTCTTTAATTAAATATAAGTGTTATCATGTATTTTATTTTCTTACAAAGTCTCCCAAAATATATATATATTGATAATAAATTTAATTAACTCTCAATGGCGATTTGTAGTCGCCATAAAATCCGTATAGGGGACCCGGGGCCAACACTTTCAAACTAAGCAAATATGGTGTGCATTTCTCAACCTCTTTAGACTACAAAATTGAAATCTTAATTGGATGAATTGCTTAATTTGGGCCAATTAGTTGAGGTGGACTAACAGGAAGGGATTAAAAGGTTTTCAGGATTGACTTTTCTATTTTGGTGCATTATATACGGAGGATGAGAAATACTAAAATCTTTGGACTAAGAATGACAATCATGATTATTGCTAATCAACAACTCATTTTCAATCATATTAAAATACTACTGAATTTTATAGAAAATGCTATTATTGGATTTCCTGTTATTGTAGTAACTTGAATTTTGTGTTAGCTGATCTCTGTGAAGTTGTAACTTGTAACTTGAATCATTCTCTAATTTTTACCTTTCATGAATGAATTAATTACTTACTTTTCAAAAAAAAAAAAGTAACTTAATATTGTTGAGAACGTATGTGTTTGGAAGAAACGAAAAATTCCTGCACATGGTATATTCCCCAAAAAGAGCATGCCTGTTATTGACACCATATTCAACGTTGTGCTCATGCTCTTCTTGTTTTTAATGGGTTTGGAGCTTGATATTCGAGTATTATATCAAATGGGGAAGAAGGCCTTTAAATAGCCATAATTAGGATTTATTATAGGCATTGGCACCTCATATGTTATCAGTTCCATCATTAATAAAGGAGTTTCTCGAGGACCTTTCCTAATTCTTATGGGTGTCTCTTTTTCCATTACTACGCGAATACTTGCAGAGTTCAAGGTTTTAACCACTAATTTGGATAGTATGGCGATATTTGTCTTAATTTTTTATAGGATCTCATAGAGAAAAAAGAAGAGTAAAGAAGGAAAAACAAGACTCTTACTGTGAAGGTGAGAACCACACCCACCAAGATGATGTAGCATTGGATATGTACAGCTTATAGTATTTGAATGACGAAATTTAGAATGTGAACTCCTGAAGGGTTTACCGTACTAAATGATTGGTGCGATCAAAACTTGCAGCCTTGAGAGTCACATGTGTAAGGACTTGAAATAGAAACTTGTAAAGAGACGAGAAGCCTCAATGCGGCTTGTAACTAGAGCTAAATGACGCTACAGAATGACAAAGCAAAAGGAAAGAATATACTGTTGCTAGAACTTTGCTCAAATGATTTGATTATGGCAACCGTTTGGGAGGCTTCATTACGGATGAGTTGGCAGTAGCAGTAGTAGCAGCGACAATTTTTTTAACATCTGAAAGATACAGTTTTGAGAGTCAGTTGCATAAAGCAATATAAGAGAAGAATCCATGAACTAAGCAATCACTTAAGGATGTCCTAGTTTATACTCACTTGTCGGAGCTTTCAAGGAATCCCTTGATGCTGAGACAAATGCTGATTTGGCTTGTCCAAGTTTTTGTAGGCTTCGAATCTTTGATGCCAGTTTACTCCTGAAGAAATCAAAGATACAAGGTTGAATGAAGATGCACATGTACAGGCCACAACATGACAACTGCAATAAGAGACCAAAATGTAGCTCAAGATCTTCTGTTCTTGCTTTCTATCGTACGTCACGTATGTGTTCTCTATATTGTTTCTGTTCTTTTTTTCTTTCTTTAATTTTCTCTCACCGTTTCCCGAGTAATGATTCACAAGAGTCCGTGTATGCCTAGTAACACACATACAAAGCTTTAAAATGTTGCAGATTTAACTTCAGCATTTAGCGTTTACAAATCACCAGATCCCAAAAAGCAGTCTGCTAGGCAAAACATGAACTTCTTCCAATAAAAAGACGTGAAAAGAGAAAGCTGGAATCATTCACTAGGAACCTGCTTTTAATTAATGATAAGATTTTTATAATGATTAAGTGCAATTTATGGTGATTGAGTATTCAGGATGTAATAACAAGTAAACAAGTTTCAAATCTTCCTTTGTAACCATCACAGAATGATGGCAGAATATTATTGAGCGTGTTCATCTTTGTTGATTAAAATTAATATCTTTTACTTTTCTTTCTTTCATATTCTTCTTCTTTTACTTCTCATCAGCATAAAATTCAAATCCTTTGAAATGGTAACCAATGGCTTTTCATGAAACATCAAACTTACGAATAGTATGATAAAATTTATTCTTCCCTTATGCTTGCGAGCGTTCCTATGCGTGTATATTGAAATGCAACTCAACTTTTATGAGGAAAACAAGATCATATACTACTTACTTCTCCAACTTGTCTGATAGTTTTGTGCTTTCGTCTGTGGAGCCATCAAGTTCATTCCCTGCAGAAGGAACACTGTCAGATATGTCACATAATCTATCTTCATTATCCCCATCGCCAGATTCAGAGATCTCAACATCTGGTGGTGCACTATCCTGAACAATCGCCTCTCCATAATGCTTGTCACTCTTCTCTGTGTTGTCCTGATCAGAAGCTGCGGTTTCTCCATTCAAACCAGGATGGAAATGTTTTGGATCCTTAAGTAATTGTAAGCGCTCAATTTGCTCATCCTTTTTGGATATTGTGTCCTTTAGAGAAGCCACCTACATAGCCCATCAATGTTCTTACAACATAGTACATTTTGTCTTCAAATAAATTTTTAAGTTAAAAGGATCTAATAACCATACATCAATGCTAATGCTAATGCAAAATTACTCCAGTTCTCCAATCCATGTTTTAGGTGTGACCTCAGGCTTGCTTCATACGACATATTAAGGTTTACATGAGCACTAGACAACTTGGTCTACGGTTCGTCATCTCGATTACACATCATTTCTAAAGAGGTCATATGCAGCTTTTCAATCCTGTACTTTATTTACTTGATTGCTAAAGTCCAACCTAAACCTTTGCTACTAGGGTTGATCTTGGCCTAGAAATGATGGTTAAAACTAAAAAGGGAAACGCCAATTATTTGGATGTTTGTTCAGAATTCAATCATCTAATCAAATCCTTACCTTCCATTAAATCATGAACACAAACACTCACTGTAATCTTAGCTCATATATGCAAATAAACATCATTGGAGCTTGCCTGATTCACTTGACCAAACTCTTACTCGGTTAATTTAGACTCATTACCAAAAGAATCTTGGTCAACATAACAGCTAGGAAATGTGAAAAAGGCTAAGGTGCTCATTAATATCCCAATAATAGCAAAGGCATATGTCAGTCAAACTAGATATACTAATAGGTACAGTGTGGTAAAACAGGAATTGTCCAGATCTCACAGGTCACTTGTTAATCAAGGTGGTAGGGGAAACATGATTTGAGGGGCAGATACACGAAAAAGCCAAACAAAATAGAACTACTTAATTTCTATTACCTTTATTTAATATGTAAGTTGGAATTATTTTAACGACAATCAAAAGTGAAGGGACCAAGGACATCGAGGGAGTCGGAATTAGACAATTAGAAAATTCTACTATCTAATTTCTTCTGAAAGATCAACAGTTAAACATGGGTTATAACTGCAAGTATGGGTGGAAAAGAGTGCCAAAATCAGTGTCAGCAGAGCATATAAGAGAAAGAGATTGTTAAGGAATTAAAAATGGATCACTAGTTAAAATTTAAACATTTTAATAGCCATTAAGATCCTATTCCTATGCCTAGATGATGTTAACGTAGGTCAGCAAAGCAGGTTAAAAGTAAAAAGACGACGGTGCACTCAAAAAGTAGCGAACCTGCTCCATCAACTCTCTAACATCTCTACCCTCTTTACTGCTTCGTGCAGCACCGAGTTCAACACCAGAAACCCTCTCAGCAAACTTGAGAGTGCTCATTGTTTCAGAATATGAACTTGCATCAGGATTGAGTTGCACAAACATAAGTGTCTTTGCCTGACCTCCTGCAATATCAAACCCAGCATACGAGTTCACATGAAATTTAATTGTAGAAAACAGTTGTGTCGAGATAAGATAGGAACGATGACGTGATGAGAACACATGTCAAAACATTACCTAAAGAGCTTTGGAGGAGTTGAGTTAGCTTGCTGTTTCTGTATGGTACATGAGAACTCTTTTGTGCAAGAGCAAAAATGACGTCTCCAAGGGCAGATAATGATTTGTTTATATGCTGTGCCTCCTTAAGTCGATCTCCAGTTACCTCCGAGCGATCAACCCTTTCACTTCCTGCCAGATCCACTAGATGAAGATTTCCTTGCAATATACCACCAGTGTGCAAATCCTTTCCACGAACATTGATACTGACAACACTGTGTGCAGAGATCGGAATTAAAAACACTTGATGGATTTCAAGGTGTTGGATAATACAGACATAAATTTGTTCCAAGGCTAAACAATAAGAACCTATGAGATCGACTGCTTCTTTCGTTCATGGCTGTAGCACTAACAGCTTTGTTTTTAATTCCAATATCCATTACTTGTAATACATCTGAAGTCGATGCAACAGGGAGTATGGTAGCATTAGGCACAGCTAACCCAGTAGCTTGTGAAGTAGACATGATCCCAAGTGTGTGCAAGTCAAGGAAACCAATTTGCACTCTCATTGGAAAAAGGAACAAATGCAAATTTCTATGAAGACGCAAATAAATGTATGAACATAAAGATGGTCCAATAAATAGAAACGTATCTTTGGAGCTAATGAAGGGTCAATGAATTCCTTTTTAGGGTTAATCAGATAATATAGTTGTTCTGTTTAAAAGACTTCAAAAAAAAAAATCTGCAGAGGCTTCATAATAATCATAATCAGACTAAGAGGAAAGGATATTTTTTCTGGGAACCACCGGTTGCCAATAGATCACGCACTTGCTCATTGTAGATTTCAATCATTTGTACCCCAACCTCGAATGTAAAAGAAGCACTTCTGCTCCGTGATATAGCGAAAAGGTCATTAAGAGCCCGATAATTTACTCCCCAGTCCTCTTCAGTTGCTCCATCAGGGCCAGTCTGGAAAAGGACATCTTGATAAGCACGTCTGGGAGTCATTTCTTCACGAGAAACAAGCATAATAAAAAAATAAAAAATAGAGTCCATACCATTGTGTAAGTCTTCCCAGAACCAGTTTGGCCATACGCAAATATACATACGTTATAGCCATCTAGTATACAGCGTATCAAAGTTTTGGTGTCTGAAAATACAGCGGCTGCAAATACTCAAAACTCATACAGTTACGTCATTGCTACAATCCCACATTGTATTCTCATTCTGAAAAGAAAAAACTAGCAAGGAATATTTCCTGATCAAGAATGTAAAGTAGAAGTTAAGAGACATTGAGATTAGAACCTTGAGTAGCATCTGGACCATAAACCTTATTAAACCTGAACATTCTTTGGCCATCCTTCCCTTGTTTGGAAGGATTTGCAACAATCAACTCTCCATCTTCACCAATATACTCTATTATTGATCCTTTTTTAGGCTGACCAGGAAGAAATGGCCTTATCCGACAATACACTCTTATGTTTCCTGCATAATGAAATACAGATTTTGTATCAGAGGGTGCAGCGATACACACATTGGTAAATCAAACGGTAAAACCAATACCTTTTAAATCTTGAAGCTCGTTAAACATCTTCCTATTTTCTGCCAGAACTAAATGATAGTTCTCATTTGCATCTACTAATGTTTTTAGCTTCAATCCTGTACAAAGTCAATGTTAGATCATTACTAATTGCATGAAATTGACAAAAATTTAGAATAGAGATAACCAACCCAGGTGATCAACTTCCTCTTTATAGCTCATCTGCACTTTTACAATGTCATGCCTCACAGTACCACAAGATGATCTCAATTCCTGAACATTTTCGACACTTAGTATCTGAAAACATAGAAGGCCTACAAGATAGATCACATTTTCACGCACCTGTATTGCACCGAATTGAAACTCCATAAAACTCCGGAAAATATCTTCTTTCTTATTCCAATTCTGGCTTTTTGATTTAGAAAGTGCCTCCAAAACTTTCATCCTGCTCCTTGAATCTTCTAAGAGGTGTTCAAGCTCTTTTACTTTTGCCTCAAGGCCAACTTTAGAACCCTTAGTTTCTGTCTCCATTTGTAAACAACGCATCTCATGTGTTTTCTTCACTATTTCTAGTTCTTGCTTCAGAGCAGAAAGTTCAAGATTCTTTTGCTCCTTCTCTCTTAGCAATCTGACGGTGTCCTCCTCCTTCTCTTTTAGCAATTTGACTGCCTCCTCCTCCTTCTCTTTTAGCAATTTGACTGCCTCCTCCTCCTTCTCTTTTAGCAATCTGACTGTATCCGCCTCCTTTTCTTTTAGCAATCTAACTGCGTCCCCCTGCAGCTTTGTACTTGCTTCCATTCTGGAATTCTGGATATGTAATCAGAAACAACAGCTCATATAATGTTTTTGGTGAAATATATCAAAAGCAGTGGGAAATGATCGGCAGATTTTTTGTGAAGGAAAATATACAAAAAACATAGGCTTGTATATTAATTAGAAACGGATAGCATGGAGATGAGACTCAACAGTCTAGTTCCCAAGAAATTTGCTAAATCAATTTTGTTTTTTGATTGGCATTTGAGACAGTATTTTTGTCATGCTTGCAAGAGTCTTGGAGAGGACAATTCAAATACAATACCTTTGTTTGCTGAAGAGGGTCCATGACAATCTGCATTAAATTTAGTTATTTAAAAAAGTTACACAGACCAGGGCAAATAATACATACATGTACAGGAAAGTTTAAACGAAGTATTTTCCATACCCCCGACTCCTCACCAGTCCCAGAAGCAAGGGTTTCAAGTACGCTTATCCTTGACAGGTACTTCTCCTCACGAGCCTTAAATAGGTTGTTTTGCTGAAGGCCACCAAAGAAGCATTGATACACAAGGCAAGGTAAGACAAATTGGTAGAAGAATGAAGTTAAAAAGAAAAAAGAGGGAGTTGTACAGTTCTCAAATGTTCAGCTTGGGTTGATATTCTCCGTTCAATCTCCTGCACAACTTTTCTCAGCAGACAAGCCCCACGCTGCTCAACAAGATGCACACATATCATCAGTGCAAGTACATAGATGAAGGTATTGGCACACCAGCATTGCGCTACCATTTCATACCTGAGGTATTTCACCACTCTTCCTCTCAATGCTTTCATCCAGAATCCCATTCACAACACTCAAAAGTGACTGAGTTGGGGCATTCTGCATGCAATGGTGTTTTATGTAGTCATCATATCATAATGGTAGATTTACAAAATTCCAAACATCCATAAGAGTATGACAATTACATCCAAGCTATTTGATTTCATCATTTCTGACATCTTAGCATGACGTCCTTGTTTCAGTTGAAACACCTCTTGGAATTTATGCCCCACGTGATGCATCAATGCAGCTGATGGCTCTGTCCAAAGGAAGAATACTATTGATGATGAGGGATTTGAACACCAAAAGGTTTATAAGCATCAAAGCAGATAGATGTCTCTGTTCTGTACCATTCGAGAAATATTACATGGTGTTCTATAAAGCATCATGAAAAACGAATTGCTATCTAGACAAACTGTGTAAAGCTTCTAAACTTCTGTCAATTACTGCGTAAATGTGAGAGGACGGGTGAGAAAGATAGACGAGATACCTGATTTTACATTACTGCGTAAAGTTTGTTGAAATTTAGAATCTGGAGAAGCTTTCCATTTTTCATCTCTAGATGGTGGAGATATAAGGCCACTAGAAGTCAAATCACTATTTGATCTACTACTTCTACTAATCGCAGAAGAATTCTCTCCTCCATGCACGTACTTTGCACGAAGCATTAGAAGGCAATCTACAACTGCCTTCATAGACCCCTGGGATTATAAAACATTTTACATGGAGAAAATAAACCAGCTTGAGTACTGCTCTGGACTTCATTCATACAAACTATAGAGCTGTTTCTTCTTCAATAAAGGAGTGAGATATACCGGCGTGCTGTCTTATGTTTAATATAACGAGGAATTCACCTTTTCTAGGTCTGCTATTTCGAACATTGGGATGCCCAACTCATCCATACAGGAAAGAAACAACTTAAGGTTTTCTGTGCCTGAATCTGTGGATTGATCAAAACCTCGCACCTGAAACAAAAAAGTTCAAAACCATATCAATAAAATGCAAATTAAGAGATATGATCATGAGCCACCCTAATAGGAACAGTGACTGGGAAACGTAACCTTGTTTAGATAACCAGGCTTTAGCCTGTCCAGAATTTGAAGAAGAACAGTGCCATCAATCAACCAAGATCTCAACTCTTCAGTAGAAGCATTTTGTGGCAAATCCACATGAGGAAGAACATTATTTATCCACTCTACCAATAATGTATGCTGCTTAACTGGAGACGAAAAAGGAGGAATAAGTTCTGACAAATGGTTACTTGCATGAAATCTAACTTCAAGTAAGTGGGAACTAATTACAACTCCCACTTACCTTCGGATTTCTTGCTGTTGAGTCTCCCTAACTGTTTAATAAGCTGATCCGAAAACGAATTCATGATGAAAGTGCAACCTGCTTCAAGATGAATTATTTGAATATAATAAACAACCGATCCCCTATGGTTTTCATAATCAGGTCCTGAAATCGGTCAAATGTCATCATTTGAGCCTGTCCAAAGCAAAATGATACAGATAACCTGTTCCTCTTCCTAGAACAAGTTTGAACAACAAGCGATGAGCAATGTCAAAATTTTTGAAGGCAAGAAATGGCTGATCCACTGAAAGAGGAGTTGTTACACTTGAAAAGATATTCCTAATTCAGATATTGTGCCAAGTTAATCACCTTCATAATGCACAATTTAATTTGAATGCTAAAACTTCGCGCAGCTGCTTTTGCTTCTGTCTTAATAAATATAGAAACACAGACATAGAGATGCATCGACTTGCATAATGAGACAATGATGTGTGTGCACAATGCCTCTCTTTTATATCTTCCCGCAAGCTATAGAAACATATATATTTTCGATATCCTGTGTGCTGCAAACGAACCGATATTCCACTGAACTAAAGATAACTATGTTGACCGTGAGATTATATCCAAACTCCATGCACCATGCTCGTATTGCAACTGCATAAAATAATTTCAAACATCAATATTCTAAGCTAGGTAGGACAAGCAAAATGAGAAAGGACTGAGAGTAAGGCAAGCGTAAAATGCCAAATGCATTATTTATATTGCTTCAAACCTGTAAGAAACTTTTGCTTTTCCAGTCAGTCACAAAAGCTAACAAATCTATCACACAAATATGGAAAGATTATCTACACTGCCAGTGAAGTGTTTAAATAGAACATATGCATGAGAAATGGTGGAAATGTTATATGTTCTGGATATCAGGAAAAAATAAAAGACAAAAGAACTGATCACCTTGATGTTACATAACTGAACCAAACAAGCACATTAACAATGAAAAAGTAAAGAGAAGAATAATGAAATATCATCAGAGCAAGAGCCAAATGAAACAGTAATTGAGCTTAACCAGCCCATTACGAAACGAACCTGAGGGAACAAAAAGGAGTCACATTTGTTTTAGATAAGAGAAAATGAAGACGAAGCCAGCGTCATGTAAAGAAAGAAAGTCACTAGATTCTTTTTGCTTTTGTTCTATGTTTCCTTGCGATATCTTAGGTATTCCGTGCGGGCACGGTTGGTCTTCTGTGCATGTCTGAAAGGAGGAGGTGGGATTAAAGAGACTGTGCGTGAAAGTAGGAGGGCAACTCTCTGTAGGTACGGATCAGGTGGATGTTTGGCACGTGTGCATAGACCGATTGTGTCGGTGAGTCTTCTGTACCATCTTTGGTTGGCAGTGAATTGTGGAGACCGTAGTCATAACAATTTGGGGTGCTTGTCGCATTCAATTTAACAGACTTCCATAAATAAATACTACACCTATGCCAATACTTTGTAATATAAAAATCGGTAAATTTATATTTTAAATATAAAAAAGTATTCAATGTCATAATATCTGTTAAAATATATAAAAATTTTAACCAAATTTTTTTTTTGCAAATATGATTTATCATTTTATTAATATGGTTCGTAACATAAGTTGGATTTATTTACATAAAATAGTACGATTAGATAACATAATTATTTTTATTAAAATAGTGATTAATTATTTTTAAATAAATTTTAATTGAAATATAATAACTAATTTAACTTATGCGATATTACAACAGTAAAATTAATTATAGGAATATATGAAATTAACTCCTAATATATTTATAGTAAATTGAAAATTTTAATTATAATTTTAGATTCAAAATATAATTTATCTTATAAAACTATCCTTTGTCTAGTTCTAGATTAATACATTAGAAAAACCTTAATATCACTGAATTCTCAGACACACTAAATATCGAGTTGGCAATTCATGTATTCATAATGTCTCTATTTACAATTCATATAAATATCTCCATATATGTTTAAATAATTAATTACATAAATCATTCGTTATCATTGTTTTAGAATGTTTTCAAGTAATTTTAATTTCATTAAGCTACTCTAATTTAATTAATCATCAAACTATAATATATTTTTAATAATTTTAAATTTTAAATATTTTCTTAAAAGACAATAGTGCTTAATAAAATAGGATGATTTAATTAAACTTATTCAAATATTTATAGTTTCTTGATAAATTTATTCATCATTAAGTTGCCTTATGAATGCTCTGTTTACCTCTCCAAATTGACCACTCCTTCTTAGACCTTTTGGTTTATTCGGGTCTAAGGGTATCTTTTTCCTTTTACTTGCATAAGTCTCTTTTACCTTTTCTCCTTACCATTTTAGAAAAATTTTCTAAATTTTGTTCATTCTATCCCTACCAGTTTCTGCAGCTCTAGTAAAATGTCATCTTTTCATGTGAAGCAAAACCACTCTAGTTCCCTCAATCTAGGCAACTTCCCTCCTTTGCCCTCTAGTCCTTCCCCTCTTCCCCTAGGCTTAACAACTCCATCCTTGACTTCATTTATGTCTTCAGCTGAAGCTCAAATCTCCCTCAAACTTAAATCCTTCAACTATAACATCTCATTTACAGACTGTTCTAAGTCCTCCACTATATACATCTACTTCTCTGAATCATTCCACTCCTTAGGAAAGCACTTTTCCTACCTTTACAATTTTGAATTTTTGCCTTAGTTGGAAATTAGTGGTTAGTGATGTAGCATCCTGTCTCTCAAATTGTTGAAAGGTTTAATATATTAGATTACTGAGTCATAAGAGTGGCATTAAATAGAATGAAATTGGTACCTTTATGACATGCTTTTGTAATTATGTTCAAATGCATAATATGAGCATACACACATTAATTGTGAAATAGACAAATTGCATTCAATTAACATATTTCGGAATATGAAACTAAGATGAATGTAATTAATGACTGAGCATAATGAATGAGATATGAATGTGTATTTCCAATGTCTTGTACTTTGTTTACCAATGACAAGAATTGATGGTTTATAATAGTAAATTGGAATAAATTGTTACAATTGCGAGATTGATAAATTTATGTGTATTTTGGGACTAGAAAAAATGTCAAATGACAAGATAAATTGATAAATGACAGTAGAAATAATTAATACATGGTAATAGAAATAAGTGACAAGTGGCATTAGGATTTACTGACTAGTGGCATAGAAAATTGGGTGGCAATTGGTTTAGAAATTTTGAGACAAATGGACTAGTTATTAAAGGACTTTGGGTCAATGTTGCGAATACCGTACCAGACTCAGTACCGGATTGAGTTCTGGAACAGTACTATACCGGTATCGATCAATACGGGGTATCGTTTCTGGCAATTTTTTATATTTATGAAATAGTCCCTAAAATTTTTAAAATTTTCAAAATAGTCCACTGATATATTGTACAGTTATATACTGTACAGTTTACTATTTACAAGTTTACATCAACCCTATTTTCAAAAATCATAATAACAAATAATAATCACAATTAATAATTTAATATAAAA
>JAOTAY010000006.1:22126843-22146159 GCA_025629805.1 Erythroxylum baracoense | reverse complement strand
TGAGTATAGAATATCTCAACATTCACAATCCTATCATCAAACTGCTATTCCCAATTCTATACAATAATAAAAATGGAAAAGAACGAGAAATACGATTCTAAATGGAGATGGGAGGCAATGACGTCGAGAAACTCCAGGAAGTACATCGATGTCGGCTTCTTCTCCACTTCTCTCTTCCTTCTTCTCTTTCTCAATCTCTCAACAATTCTCTCTAGGGTTCCTCTCCAAAGTGACTGATGCAAAAGCTCCTCCTTTCTTTTCTTTTTGTTCTATTTATGGTCTTTTGTGTTTAGGGTTGAACTAGGTTTTTCTGGGGTTTGAAAGGTCCAAAAATCCCTCGAAAGACGAAGTTTGGGGGTGGCTACTCGTTGTGGCCTGTTGTGTCAAGATCGTGAGCTATTGTTTGGGCCCGAATGTCTTCTGAAACTCCTCCGTTCTTCGATATTGACCCTAAAATACTAAAAAACACATCAAAGTACCTCAAAACATATTATTTAAGCTCAAAAGCTTGTACTAACCCATAAAACACTTAAAACACAAATAATTAACAAATTAACACAATTTTCACCTAAACACACACTAAATGATCAGATTAATGGATAAACACATATAAAACTATACCCTAAAACACGATGCAATTTACATTTATCACATCCCCACACTTAAACGTTTTCTTGTCCTTAAGCAAACAAAATAATAAACAATATAAGAAAACACAAAACACGTATATGCAGTAATGAGACAATGGCTTCAACTTAGCGAAACAAATTTAATTATAAACACAATCCTTCAAGTCGTTCTAACTTATTAACGAGTGAAATCCATGTCTAAGAACTTTGGACTAAATATACAAAATAATCAAAATTTTAGTGTTGAGTCTATTCACCTCTATCACTTGCACACACACATTGATAATCATTCAGTCAAAACAAAAGTTTAGTTATTCCTCAGTAGGTTTTCATAAAAAATTAAGTTACTAACAAGTTTGGTTAGTTTTTTTTAAAACATTCTTTTTTTAATTTTTCTTTAAAGATATGAACTTAGTCTTTTTACGAGGAGAAAAACATTTATGATGAATGTCGATTTGGTTACTCAACTAAGTCATGTTATTATTAAGCTGCTTGGTTAGAATGTCATTATAACTTTTTTACACAAAGGCACACATTTGTGATGTGTGTCGATCTGGTTACTTAGCTAAATCATATTCTCAACTGACTACTAGCTCTATTCATAACCCGAAGGCCATCGAAATAGTTATTTTAGTTAAAATTATATAATTTTTAACACAAAATTTTGCCTACCTTATTGCTTTATCTAATCATTCTCATGAAAATGTAGTAAAAATGCCACTTATTTGTTTGGCCTAAAATTATAAATGAGTATGGAAAATTCCTAGGGTAAATGGACTAACATCATATTCTAATTAACTAGCATATTTAGCCCTAAGTAACGTAGGTCACTAATTTTACAAGCTAATAAATCTTCGAAACCTAAAAGGCTATCTTTAAGGCTAAATCGATCTCGTTAAGTCCTATCCGTTGACACATTCACAAAATTCAAATCATGCAACCTAAACAAACAATTATACAATATGCAAAATTCACACTCAAGATAAAAACACACAACCCTTCCCATACTTAAACAACACATTGTCCTCAATGCGAGAAGGGTACACAAACACACCTGGGGAAATAAACATAATATACAAAAAAACATAAGAAGAAAATACTAACAAAAATGAAAGGAAAAGGGTTAGAACATGAAACCGTTTATGGTGATGGAGGTGATGATGGCGATAGTGTTGAGAAAAAATCTGCTTGACATTGAGAGTATTTCTCTATCTTATAAGTGATTTAAGAAAGTAAAAGAATTAGCAATCCAAACCGTTCCAAATCATTCAAAACTTATTTTAGAATTTAAAACAAACCTAACTACATAACAATTTAAATCTAACTACTAAACGTGCTAATTTAAGGTCATTAGCTTGACTTTGCATCCTTGGAAGCTCAGTCGGGATCAATTATGAATGACTTGCTTCCACCCTTTTCATTCAACATCAGTTTTGTAGCCTGTAAGTAAGCTACAAATTGTAAAATGATTAGAAGGATAATATTGATAAAATTATGAAAACCAATTAAACTCAATAATGTCCTTTCTTTGAGCGAACTGTCAACAAAATAGGGGATAACAAAATTCCTTAAATCTTCCATGGAATCTAGTAGTTTGCTCGGTAAGAGGGTGAGTTGTTCTCTTCTTGGGTCTTCCTCGTTCGCCCTCATCTCCTCTTCTTCTTTAGCTTTTTAAACAGAGACTCCTATAGCTTCTTCAAACTTTATGTTCGTTGTCATTTGTTCTTCTTCCTTTCGTCACTTCAAAGATTCGAGCACATCAAATTTTTTGAATCAATCACCCTCCCTCGAATTATTTAATACATCATTCATGTTAGATGTCACTTGGTCATCACTAATCCGAATTATAAGGTTCTCTTCATAGACATCTATGCCAGTTTTATCGATGTTCAAGCATGGTGTACCAAGATCTAGGGAATAATAGGAAGGGTTATCATTCTTTTTTTCAATCTATTTCTTTGTCTCTTGGTCTTCAATAAGGTGGGATTCAGTTTGGTTTTCTATTGGTCCTTCTAACTCTCCCCCATTCTTAAGTGTGATAGCCTCATATTGCTCTCTTTGATGTATTTCCATATTACTTAGAGAGCCTTCCACACTTCTCTTACAAAATTCACAAGAAAGCTGCCTCACTCGAATCTCTAGGTTGTGAATAGACGAGGCATGATTTTTTGTTACTTTCTCAATTTGTTCTTTTGGTCTCTTTTGGCCGTCTTCCATGTCCGTGAGCTTATCCAGGATCTTATCCAATTTAGAATCCTATAAACTGGACTCATCTTACTGAAGTCCTAATACATC
The DNA here is from genome assembly GCA_025629805.1 of Erythroxylum baracoense. Classification (NCBI taxonomy): domain Eukaryota; kingdom Viridiplantae; phylum Streptophyta; class Magnoliopsida; order Malpighiales; family Erythroxylaceae; genus Erythroxylum; species Erythroxylum baracoense. The sequence goes on along the minus strand of JAOTAY010000006.1, from coordinate 22,143,235 downwards.
TTGACTTCCTAAATGAGTCCCTACATTATTGGACCAATAAAAATCGGGGTGGTTCTGCCACTCCTGAGTGTACATGTTCCAATAAGCCTTAACCATATTGTGCCTTATTGTAATTAGCAAAAGCCTCTTGCTCCTTATAATATCTACATCCATCATTGTTCTTTCCATGTCTTCTTAGCATCTAGCTCTTTAGATGTCTCATTTCTCATTCTAAGATATCTTGTTGTGTCTCTACTTTATGCCCCAAACGTCTTTCTCCATTTTAAAAAAAAAACAAATGATAGTGAAAAAGCCTTAGACTAAAGAAGTAAACTAATCACCTCCCAAACAATGACGCCAAAAACTTGATCATGATTTTCTAATGTGTGTAAGTTCTAATTAGTAACCTCGATAATTTACAAGCGTACAGGTCATTCGCGTAGTACCTAAGGTGATCACACGAGAAAGGGTAATCTAATCCTAAAATCTAAGGCCAAAATAATTCGTAGTAATTCAAAATATAACCAAACTAAGGCAAGAATTTAATTCAATTATGCAACTCAATTATAATAATCAATTACAAAAAATTAACAAAGTAGCAGTTGCAACACACACTCAAGAATCAACCTAAAGGAACTATCAATTGAGAGAAAGGAAAATTTTTACCTATCTTGAATGCTAACCTAATTGATTATGAATTATTGGATTATTAGTCCTAGACGATCCTAAGGTTGATTACTCTCTCTCGAGTTATAACCATTAACTCTAAATTATAAAGCCTAATTAGATATGAAAAATTGCAATCTCTCAATTAATAATATATCCAAAACCCTAATTAGATCTGAAGTTGTCCAATAAACTATCGGGAACCTATATGAGATCTCTCTTTACACAATTACCAATTTGGTTAATTTCTCGTTCTTAGTAAATCACCTAGCTCTCATTACCCTAATTTAATTAATTTTTCATTCGATTCACCCTCTCAGTCTATTACTGAATTATGCAATCATAGAAATCATTCACAATAAATCCAATAAACATAAAATAATCAGATTTTATTAAATCAAAGATAAAAAACCCGAAGGTGAGTATAGAATATCTCAACATTCACATTCCTATTATCAAACTACTATTCCCAATTCTATACAACAATAAAAATGGAAAATAACAAGAAATATAATTCTAAACGGAGAAGGGAGGCAGCAACGTCAGAAACTCCAAATTTGGGAAGTATGTCGATGTCGATTTCTTCTCCACTTCTCTCTTCCTTCTTCTCTTTCCCAATCTCTCAAAAATTCTCTATGGGATTTCTCTCCAAAGTGGATGATGCAAAAGCTCCTCCTTTCTCTTCTTCTTGTTCTATATATGTTCTTTTGTGTTTAAGGTTGAACTAGGTTTTTTTGGGAGGTCCGAAAGGTTCAAAAAATCTCTCGAAAGGCGAAGTTTGGTGGTGATTGCGGGTCTGCCTGACGTAAGCCACAATTGTGGCCTACATCTAAGCCTTCTGTCAAGATCGTGGCTTGTTGTGCCATGATCGTGGGCTATTGTTTTGGCCCGAATGTCTTCCGAAACTCTTCCGTTCTTTGATATTGACCCTAAAACACTGATAAACAAATTAAGGTACCTCAAAAACATAATATTTAAGCTCAAAAGCTTGTACTAACCCATAAAACATTTAAAACACAAATAATTAACAAATTAATACAAGGTAAAAGCAAAGCAAAAATAAGCTGGAGTAAAATTTGCAGACCAAAGCACCAAAGTGACTTAGGAATTCACTCTGCAAAGATGATTAACAAGGTAAGTAGAGCAAGGAACTTGTGGTGGTTGTGTTACAAAAGGGAGGATTTATGTTGAAATGGATACATAATGTATTCATAAAAAGTAATCGTATTTGGACACTAAATAAAAGGCAAGAAATGTCTAGAACTTTAAAGGAAATCCTAAAGACAAGGCAATGGATGCAAAATCAGGTATTTCATAGGATTGGGAATGGAGAAAGCGCATATTTTGGCATGATAATTAGCATTGTAAATGGCCCATATATAACGTAGAAGAGATACAAACCTTGAAATTGGTGGTGAATCTATAAACTAAAGTGAGCAAGCTAATTAGAAACAATCAATGGATATGGCCTTATCATAATACTAGAAGTGCCAGATTCACATTGGAAGAGATGCCAAGTTGTCATGGGTGAGAACAAGATGAAATTTAGTGGCTAGTAGATAAATCAAGTAAGTTAAACATAAAAGCATGCAAAATTTTATTGCAGGCTGCACAGAACATAAGGCAAGAGTGGACAGCTTTGGTATGAGACATTGACATCAATCCAACTCATTCATTCATCATATGGATGGGAATCAATGGAAGGCTCCTCACGAGGGATAAGATCAAGTTCTCAATTAATATATTGCCCTGTAAGTTAGGTAATGCTAAACTGGAAAATCTAGAACATGTTATGATTAGATGCAAGTATACCAAGCTAGTCTAGGGTCGGATGCAGGTTATTCTCAACTTGGGCAAACCTGTGAACTCTTGGAGTGAAATTATTGCTTGCTTGGGGAAACTTAGAGTATAGAATACAGTGGATCTCAAAGCAATTAAGATAAGCTAGGCAGTATTGGTGTATTACATCTGAAAAGAGAGAAATTGCAAAATTTTTAAACAAGAAAGTAGAAGCACAAAGATGGTTTTTTAGGACATTTACCTTCATTATAGATTGGCCATGTCAATAAGAGGAATAGCAGTAAATCTGTCAAATAACATGAATAGAAGATAGGGATTGAAGTAATATCGGTTTTGTATTTTCATAAGTCTCCTTAGATATCATGATGAAGATGATTACAAGGAATCGTAATTTTTTTGTAATCTAGATCTTTTGGACTAATCTAGATCATTTGTACTCTATATTGTAGATATTTTTATTCAATGAAATCAACTACTTTAAAAAAAACTTTCAAAATTAGATAGAACTATGAAACGTTAATTAAATCAAATATATTTAAGAGTTTTATTTCGATTATAACAATTAATTTTGTGCATTTGTATTCAATATTTTTATTGGATTAGCCTATGTTTAAATAAGGCTCTCCATATAATGTTTGTGACATAGACACAATAATATCTAAAATTTTCAAAGTACGCTACTTCTATTTAATAGATAATAGGAGTTCCACTAAAAAAAATACAAAGTACGATACTTCTATTTAATAGATAATAGGAGTTTCACTAAAAAAAATATCTTGAATATTGAAACTCCATTTTGAGTATGGACTATAACATAATTTATGTGTAGGGTTTTAATAAGGTATGATCTAAGTTTAAGAAATACAATATGACCATATAAAATAAGTTTATACATTTTAAAAAGTTTTGGATGTAATTTTTATAAAATATGTAGCACAGACAATTCCTATTTGAGATTTGATAACACTCTACTTTTAAGACGTTTTTTGGATAGCTCCATAGTATCAAAGCCACCAGGTTCAACCTATGTTTGTTAACGTCGCGAGTTCGATTCTTCAAAAGATAACGGAAGTTGGCCCGTACTGTTCCTAAGGGGTAGTATAGAGACGGCAGTATATTTAAGATTTGATAATACCCTATTTTTAAGATGTCTTTTGGCGGTGGTATTAGAGCCACCAAATTGCCCACGTTAAGAGTTTGATCCTTCAAAAGATAATGAAAGTTGGCCCGTATTATTCACGAGGGAGCAGTATAGAAACAGGGATATATTTAGAATTTGATACTGCGATATTCTTAAGACGTCTTTTGGTTAGCAAAGCATTTATCCTTGCACGTGAATTGACATTTTTAAGGTGGGTTGTTGCGAGTTGACACCAATAACGCCAACAATACATGTTAGCCCCTCCCGAAAAATCTCTGCAACCTTCGTCAATACGCGTTGGAATTCTCCAAAAGAAAAGTCTCATCACGTCAACGTTGGCGCGCTTTACCATCGTCCACCTGCTGTTCTAATGTCGAAAATGTTTTCTTAAGTGCGCCCATCGAGTTTTCATGGCCACTTGTTTTTTGGTTGGTGTCTACTGTCTATAAAATATGAACTCATGTTCGCCCCCACAACTTATTATGTGTCTTCATTCAAGCCCTTAATAATGTTCGTCAAAGATATCATTACTTCTTTTCTACTGTGATTTGATTTCAACTTTAGAGTTACTGGAGCTCCTTGATTAATGTCATTGATCATTTGTAAAATGTTCTATCAGTATATACTCTTACTTTGATATGTTTCGTGAGTAGAATTCATCGAAATATTGTACTTTATCTTTCACAATAACAAAATCAAGTACTAACATATATAAAAGATTGGATGGATTATATCGAAATCTCTTATAGTTTGAATTACTTTCACTTTAACTATAGATTTTAAAAATTATTATTTATCATTAACTTATAACTAATTACCTGTATGATAGGCTAACACTTAATATGATCGATCTAATTATTAAATAATAGAAGTTGCCTTTTAACTTTGGTAATATTTTCCTCTTAATAGATAATTTAAAAATAAATAAAATTAAACTCTCAAATATGAACTTAACTAGAAAGAAATTTTGTTTAGCACAAAAAAGATTTTAAGTTTAAGGTCTACTATCAAAAAGTTTATGAAAAGAGATATTTATACCAAAATAAGTTTTTGAAAAAGATTTATTAAACCTGACTTCATTATAAATGAGGTGGTGGAGTGGAGCCGTATGTTTACACATATTTGTAAGATAATTTCCTTAATTATGAAATCCAACAGCTTCTTCACCCATTTGAATGAGAATTACAGCATCCAATTATTGTCTTTCAAAATTATTCGGAAGTAAGTTGACAAGGTTTTAAGATTGTTAACTTCAACTATTCCCATTAATGGCAACAAAAGACTTTTTTTGACATATTTTCTAAGGATAGCAAGAATGGCCTGGCCGATTTAATTTGACCCTGGTTAATTGGATTACGGGTTAAGATTGTTTGGTCTAGCCCATCTTATGGCTCGACGGAAAGATATAAAATAACATAAAAAAATAATGTCATTTTAAAAAAAAATTTAAAAATATAGGGTCGGTTGGCCCGTCGGGTCGAACCACAGCCCGCTCGGCACACTGCCATCCCTAATTTTTCAGACAGTTGATCCCGTGCCATTCTTCTCGGACGAACAAAGAAAACAAGGCCAAGCCTATCCGGACCCATCTCGTCTCCATATACAAACAAAGCACGCGGTTTGCTGCCCGCTACTTTCCAAAGACGGGCTTCCACAGCAGGATTCGACTCAACCGAGTGGTTATAGTTTCGGTTAGAGCCTTTATACGTATACTAGTTGACTTAAAATACATCTAATTCTATCCTATTGTATTGAGAAAATTCAAAATGTTTGACGTTTTTTTTCCTCATCACTCATCAGCATATTGGTGACGTCATTGTGTCGAATCAGCAATGACGTCACCCGAAACATCCAACGGCTACAAATCTATCCCACGGAAACTACGCACCTAGCAATGTCCGTCATCACCAGAACATGTTTGTTACAATGATACCCCTAGAAAACAGCCATTAAAATTCAAAGTAACTGAGGAATAAGAAAAAGAAAAAGGAAAAACTTGGTGGAGTGGAGAAGCTCGTCATTTAATAATTAGAGTCTTCACCAAAAAGCTCACCGCTGGATTGAATCAGTAGCATGTATTGGATTTGATTTTTGTTTCTGTTTGGCACTAGTTGAGGAGAAGATTGGAGGAGATGGATATTAAGGGAAAAGATAAGAGGAAAAGAGGAGAAAAGGAAAGCGACGAGATGAGGAGTAAAAAGTCGGTTGTCAAAAGAGGAGGAGACGATGGCAAGAAGAACACGACGGCTGTGGCAACGGAGGATGAGGTGGAGGAGTTCTTTGCGATACTGGGGAGGATGCAGGTAGCGGCCAAGTACTTTGATAGACGGAACAAAGACGGTTGGAGAGCCGCGGTGGAGGCCGATGTAATGGGGATTTCTGGCGGAATCGCCGATGAGAAAGAGGAGAAGCTTATTAGTACTAAAAGCATCCAAAAAGTGACGGACGAGGCAGTTGTGGTGCTGGTGGAGGAGGAGACTGGTGTATTTGACTTGAACGCAACGCCGGAGACAGAGTAGTTCTCACTGGACGGCGGAGAAGTGGACTGGAGGTTCTAACATCTACTTCGCTTGACCTTTTCTATATTTCGTTAAATTATCTCCGTTAACAGTATACTGTGTTTTTAAGACGGCGGCGGCGGCGTTCAGGTGAACTGTGATTAAATGTTTTCTAGTTTTGCTTAAGAAAAGAGAAATTTTTAACTTTTTCGTTAGTTTAGGTGGTACTAATTATTATTGTTATTATTAACTTTTATCTTCTTAATATTGTGATCACGATTATTATTACGCGGGTCATTTTGCACTGCTTACGTTTCTAAACCTCCATTTGTTAAAAAAAGATTGGGTAAACTTTGTGGGTGACTTTATCAGACGAAGAATGCTTGCTATTTGCATTCAAATTTTCTACCTTTTCCTCTGTTTGGTTGGTTGGTTTGTTTTTGGTAACTTTTTCTAGTTAATTATATAAATTGCGCTCCTGCAGTACTGCTGTTATAAATAATAGTTTCTGATAGAAAAAGTTCATCTAGCCATTCCTTGATATTATTATTTTTAACATAACGATGGATAGTTGCTAGATAAAATGCTGAAATGATGAGGACGTTGGTGATTATCAAATAATTAATAACTTAAATGAGCTAGAACTTGAGCTACAAGAGTTGTTTTAAATAAAAAGGTGGAAGAAGTTTACCATTGTTCGTTATTGATAGGGAAGGAGTTTGTCGTTCTACTGAATAACTAAGCTAAAGTTAATAGATAGTGCCAAGATAATTGTCTCCAAGAAAAGAAATCGTATGGAAACAAGATTTCTAAAGTTAATAAATATTTGATGTGAATGCTGTTTATTCTTTTGCTTTCTTATTTTCTGCATGTTTGTCATATTTTAAGTTCTTATCAACAATACAATATGTGGTATTGCTATAATTTGGACTCTAACCAGTTGAAGAGCTACTCCATTCTAAAAACTTGGGCCGTCTGGAAAATAGATGAAAAACCCCGAAGGCAATCAGCTTTATAAAACTAACATTTGATTCGAGCACGTTTTAGTTTCATGCTTGTACATCTTAAAGAACTCAGTTCACGATGTGGCGTATGCAAGGGGAGAGTGTATTTTCTGACAGGGACAGGGAGTGAATTATTAATATGTGTAGTTTTGATTTTGTCTAGGCAACTTTCTTTTTTTACTTTCTGTGGATTTAGAAATTACGAAAATAAAGGGTTGGCATAAGAAGTTCAATTTATTGTTCATTGATTCTTTTATTAAATTACTGTATTGGCTGTCTATCATTTGCTATAAATTTGTTTGTACAGAAATATCCTATTGAATAACGCCATATTTACATTTTGTTACTTTTCAGATATAAATATAATAAATTTCAAAGTAAGAAATACTCAGAAAGAGTTGTTATACATTTTTTTATATTGGGTGATGATTTTTTTATATGGCTGTGATATTTTTTTAAATATAAACTACCTGTATTTGCTGTAAAGAGTTGAGTATGTTTACTTTTTTATAAAATTGATGATTTTTTTGTATAGAGTAATAATATATTTTTATAAAGAGTGGTGATATTTTATTAATAAATTTTTACATTAGTTCATATTTAATTATTATAAAGAATATATATTAATATATTATTATCTAAAAATTTTTAATAAAATATTTCAATTTTATTTTCATAAATTAACTCTTGGATTTAGAATATATGTTATTCCATCAAAATTTAAATGGAGTGAATTCTATTTTCTCATAACTAAACGAAAAAGTAGTTTTCTTTATATTCTTCATATCCCTTTATTAAATAAAAATTTTAGATTAACTTTATAATAATGACATTCACCTAAAGTTTAAAAATTGTATCTTATTTTCCAGTCACTCTTTTTCATATCCACATCAAATTATGCGAAATGTCAATAATAAGTCTCTTTAGGAAACTTAAAACTTAATAATAAAGTACACCTAATTATTTAAACTTTAACTTTCACAAATTAACTCTGCGAACCTTCAAATTATATTTTCACAAATCCCTTTATCTATTCTTTTAATAACATATGTATTGTACACATTATGGATTAAAATATTATACAGTTACTTGTAAATTTAAACTTAATTTATAAAAATTATAATTTAAAGAATTTAATGTAATTGGTGAAAATTATAATTTACATAGAGTTAAATTTATTTTATGTAAAGTTTATGGACGGTAAATAGGCTTTCCTTAAAAATTAAATTATATATTGATCATGCCACATACGGTGAAAATAATTATACATATATAAATAAATTAATAGATAGATTAATAAATATTGTTTGTCTTAATGGCAATTAAAAGGAGGATGCATTTGGACTTAATGAATCTAAATAATTATATACTTTTATTTAATGAATGTAATTAAATAATAATAAATATACGATGAAATAAAGAAATAGCTTAATTTAAACCAATACACAATCAATCATTAATTTGAAGAGTATAGTGTAAAAGAAAGGCAAACTAAGTTATAGCAGTTTGACAAATAACCTTTGCTTACTTTTACTTTTCAAGAAACTTCTTAAAATTTTTCTAGGTCTCTTCTTTCAATAAGAAAAAGAGGAATCTTCCTATAATAATCTTGCTTTTCACGAGTAAAGATTAACTCTTCATACAATCTTTCTGTAAGGTGAAGAGTAATTGTTATTTCTAAACTTGTCAAGTTGATATTCACACTTGTTTTGGGACTTTGTGTGCACACCACCTGGAAAGAAAGGAATTCTAGAAGATTTAAAAATATGTCCTCTTCACTAGAGTCTCTCATAATAGTTATCGTCAATGGGATTAGGGAGTTGATATTGTTGAAAAACATTGGTAAAAATTGTTTTTCTGATTTGCTATCTTCTCTAAATATTTAATTCAACTATTTTCTTCACTTGTATATGTTTCTTGTAAGCGTATGCAAAGGGGATTTGTAACATGAGTAAGTGTACCCGTAAGCATTATGTATTGATTGTTATACATTTATTAATTACATTTCGCATTCCTTTTTTTAATAAAAAAAACTACACTTATAAATGAATCCTCGACTCAAAAGAGCTTGCTTGATTACGTTGATAACCTAAAGCCTCATTCACTTTAAAATACAACAATGAATTTTCATAAAATCTTTTTAAAAGACTCCTTATAGTGTGTTTGTACAATAGTTAAATATTTTTTATGTTTAAACCAATAAATACAATCGTGTAATTATAAGCTTTGTGGCTCAAACTAGTCATTGGCAATGGCTAGTTACTACGTATTAATTGACCACTATTATATATTGATTAACCAATATGCATTAAATATATAAATTTGCTAGCTATTGGAATATTGGTTCACCACATAGTTGACCAATGTATCAATTAATGTTGTTACAAATTCTCAATACATACGTTTTAATAACTTTAACCTACATTAATCAACCAATAACTTCTATTAGTAAACCAATACACCTAAAATCATAATTCTAATATATTTAAATGCTCAAACTTAATCTTCTAAATGCAAATTTAACTTAAGCATTTTTAAAATATTCCTCAAAGAATGTTTTAAGATTTAAGGATGGGTCTTTGAAATTAAAACTTTAATACCCTTTGATGATTAAAAGACTTATGCACTGAGTTAAAAAGATCATATGCTTATATATGATGAGCCTCTAAAGTAATAAAGTGACCAAGTATAAAGTAAAATAAATGTCTCATATTCATTTATAAACTTATTATGATTTGTTCTTCCTTAGTCTTGATTTTCTTCTTTACTTGAATGAGTTTAATTTCATCTTTTCTATAGTATCTTCATAAGATGTATCTTGATTTATGCATGATCACTATCACTTTCATATTGTTTCCATAAAAATCAAAAGCATTATTCATACTTATATTTTGTTGTCATCAAAACATTATTTGCAACCTTTCTTAGTTTAACAAATTTCCCTCTTTTTTATGATGACTAAATATTTTGTGGTATTAGATAAATAATGGTAACATCAGACAAGCATGGTCTTATATTCCAAGAAAATATGAATAGTTAGCTCCCCTAAATTCATATGCTACAAAAAGTTAACTTATTTTAATCATAATTACAAATGTCAATATCAATGTTATTAAGAATATGATACGATAAATGTTTATTCACCAAAAATATAAGTATAAAATTAAAATTAAAAATCTTTGAATCTAATATCACTAATTTTCTCTCTTCCTTTTTTAAAACATAAAAAGAATCAATTGTCAAAAAGTTTGCTGAAGTAATAATGAAACAATAAAGCACAAAATAAATCAAATAAATAACAATCAAAATCAAAATTCAAGCACCTAAAGAGATCCTTATCAAATAAAATTCTCATTAATCATAACCAATTCTCTCCCCAATTATGCAAAATCTATTCTTACTCATTGACTTAGTGAATATGGTGGCCAATTGATGTAATATATCAATGATTTCTAGCTCAATATTCCCCATTTTACATATGATTTCTAATGACGCAATATTTAATTTCTAAAAGCTTGGTTATAGAGTGTCACATATAGTTCTTTATGAGGCAAATGGTACTAATGTGTACAACACCTAATTGGTTTCTTTATAGGTCTATACCATTGACTCTAAGTTATTGTCTAAGTCGCATAATTTATGCACAATGACTAACAATTGCTACATATTTGGCTTTCCATTTTATAATCTTTAAGTTGTTGTTTAAGTTATAGAATTTATGCGCAACAACTACCGATTGTTATATATTATACTTGCGTGGTTGATAAAGTAGTTTAATTTTATGTTTTACCAAGCTATGAAACTAACTCATTTCTTAAAAATTGTTTTGAAAAATTAGAATTCATTGTAATATTGGAAATTTCTTTCTAAGCTTCTACAAAATATCAAAATATCAGTATCCCTACAATCATTAAATATCATTTAAGCTCTTGCTAACTTAAAAATATCATTTTCTCTATCTTTAGTTTCCAATCATTGGTATAATTTCTTGTAAGCTCTACTTTTAGCTTCTGAGATTATCTTCTTCGCCTCTTTTTTGCCAATTTGTAACTCTTTCTATTCTCTCTACCTCTGTGGTGTTATCCAGTAGGACTTTATACACACCTTCTTAATCTTAACCTTTTCTTGTATATCTTTATTCCACCACTAAAACTTCAACTGACTACCCCTATGCCTTTTAGAAACACCTAAGATCTATTTAGTTGTACTCCTTAAAAGAGTTATTACTCTCCCACATCTAGTTAGCATCTCCTTCCAATTTTCATTCTTCTTTATATATACCTTATTCCTAAGTTGTTCGACCATATTCTCTTTCAGATTTCACCATTTGACTTTGGTAAAACTCCTAAGACTTCTCTTCTTCCTACAACCCTTAATTATAAGATCCAAAACTAACAATATAGATTGAGTTGATAAGCAAGCAATAGGTATCACCTTACATTCCTTGCAACTAGGATGATTGCTCTGCCTTACAAGGAAGTAGTTAATTTGAGTTTTCGTGGTTTTGAAAAAAAGAGTTGGTTATCATTACCTCAAACATTACTGCAAGCTCCAAAAAGCAGTCCCATTATCATTCTTATTACCACACTCGAAACCCTTATGAGTCCATAAATATCCGTTTGAGATTACCCATAGAATAACTCTCTCGTCAGGGAGGTCTGTTGAGTCACCTAATCTAGCTTTATCCAAAATTGATGCTTAAGTTGTTCTTCCAACCCTACTTGAGGTACACAAGGACTATATGTTCTTCAATTATAGAAGGCCATGTTTTTATAGAAGGGGTTATATGACTTCTCAATTACTGATAAATTAGATTTAAGCTTGAAAGAAATGTCATCCTGTTTGAAGAATAATTGCACATGCTCCAGAATTAAGAAAACAAAGATGGAAATAATTCTTAGCTCCAATGTGATTAGCGCATGGAAATAGAGAAATACGAGAGTGTTTAAAGATGTCGAGATTTCTATCTAAACTATTTTGAGATAACTCAACCAATGGTGTAACACCCCACCCCCGCAGGACCCGAATCCTGATATCGATGGTGATATCCGAGTCCGTGCCCCGCGAGGGCGGTGTGCCACATCACTAAACAATCAAACAGTCGGTATTTTTTTTTTAAAACCATAAACATAAAGTACAGAACGGGATGTTACATAATAGTTGCTCTTATAGGTGGATGTCTGTGTTATTTGGTTCAGCGTCAAATGGGTATGGCATGTTTTGTCTATTAGGTAGGTTCTTTTGTGTTCACGGTCTTGATATTGAGCATTTTGATTGTTATAGCCTTTGAGTAGTTTGTGGGTGATGATTACATTATCCTCAATCATCCTGCCTTTACTAATAGCTACATTATTTTCAGTGTATACATTATCCTCAATCATCCCCTATCATATTATGAATGTCCAATTAATTTTGTTAAGCATATTTATTGTCTATATGAATTCCAAGATTACTTATTGGAAGATATCATATGTCTGTTTTATGCTTGGTCTATCAGTAGGAGTATAATTTTGAAGGTTGAATGATTAATTATGAAGTAGTATGAATTTGGTCCTATTTAGACTTCTAATTTGTAGGAAGTATCTTATTTTATACATCACGATATGGTGTTGAGCAGCAACATTAAGTATTATAATTAAGTTTGTTTGGATAAGGAGTTTGAGATATTTAAAGTCGTTATTTTGTTTGTTTAATAAATGAGGCTATAATTATAGGTGAGCCATCTAGTGTATACTTGCATAGGAAACAATTTTATGTAATCGTGTAATTTTACATTTTCTATGTTTGCTTATATAGTGCAAGACTAAGCTTTATGATAGTTTCATGTGTAAAGCAAACATGCGTGAAGATGTCTGCTACTTTATAATCATATATATCGAGGTTGCATTTCATCTCGTTGAAACAACTTTTCTCATGTATTTTTGGCTTCCTTTAGTTTTATCTTCCTTCGCATATCACATCCATTATGTGTTAAAATATGTTCTAGCGATAAACTAGGTTCATAATGAATTATGTTTGTTAGATTTTCCATCTTGTGTTACTATAAGTGTTCTTATGTATAACATTGTGTGTCTGTGAGAGAGATGCATACGCCTTATTGTTGTTATTCACCATTTGGTTATGAGGTATGTTCCGAAGAGAAGATACATAGTGGTTTTACTTTATGTTCTTTGATACCTTTGGCTATAAATTTGGAATTACTGAACACTTTTAAGTTATTTTTTGTTACCCTTCGGCCTCAATGATAAATTGTTCACATGGAAGGTAGATTTCTAGGAATGGAGGACAACTTTGATGATAATGTAATTTTTGTGAGTTTGGGAATTTTTGTTAGAAGTCTTTCTTTCTTTTTATGGAAAACAACGCTTTTAGACTTCTTGTTTGACGATGTAATATTTTCGGATAGAAAAATCATGTAATAATGTAATACATAGTTTAGATTATGTAAATTTGCAATATTTCATAAAGTGAAAATTTTGACGTCTTCATATAGTTATGTTTAATGGTTTATTTCAAATTTAGCTTTTGATGAGATGAAGAGATCAATCCATCATCTCTCGGACGAGTTGCCAACCTCCAAATGAATGTGCATTTCTTATCAACTCACTACAAAAAGTAACTAAGTAAAAACCCTCTTGTTCCTTTTGGTTCAACACAATTATCAATACATTGAAATACATTCAATTTCAAAAACTCTCTTACAATTTGAAAAACTCTCTCAAGATTAACATAGGTTTGTCTTGAACCTCTTTGACATAGGCATTGAAATAGTTGTAGTGATTGTTGATAAATACATGACACTTCATTGTCAAATTATATGTGTATTAATATGACATAGTCAATATAATGCATTTTACCTAATCATATATTATCTTATTATCATCTTTTAAGTATATAGATGGAATCATTATCGTCGACTAACACAATAATGAGTTTAAATTTAGGCAATGTTGTTTGATATTATGGGCTAAACGCCCCATTGAGGACTTTATACAGTGATCATAATCTTGGCCGAAGGTTATATGTATGCCCCAATTATCCAATGAGAATTTATTGTTATTTGATTAATGAAGTTGAATGTTAAACTTTGTTTAAGGTATTTTTTTTACTGAAATTGAATGTTTTAGGTTGGGATATGCAAGTTTTTCAAATAGTATGATGAAGAATTTAGTGAGAGAGGTGTTAAAGTGACTCAAAATTTAAGGAGTGAATTATCAATGTCAAAGAAAGAGGTTCAAATAAGCACAATAAAGGAGTTTGAAAAACAAATGAATCTTTTGAAGGAGGACATATATTTATTGAGAAAAGAGAAGAAACAAATTAAGTGTATGTTAATGAAAATTGTAATTGTAATAGGATTAGTTATGCTTGTATTTCTTTTTATTTGTAATTATGTTATGAGAATATTGTATTGAATTTTAACAATATAATGGTTGGTATTAATTTTAAGTATAATATGAAAATTTTGATTTTGAATATATAATTAATATACAATGGGTATGTTGTCTAATAACTCATAATGAAAATATTGTGTATGAATAACAAAATTTGTATACGAATTATGTAACTCAATTGTAAAAACAATTCAACTATATATAACCAATATACAATGGATAAGTTGTAGTATAACAACTACTTATAATGAATATCCTATATATGAATAACAAAATTGGTATATGAATTATGTAATGAAAGAAAAACAATAATACTTTATATGACCAATATACAATGAATAATTTACTCATTGCATATGTTGTCAAATATGAAAAAAAAGGCCATTTAAGAGAAGTTGTGTAACAAATCATATTGATTAACAAAAATATTTACATTTTATGTAAGCAACACAAAATTTTGTATATATACAACAAAAATATGTATAGATTGTATATATACAACTAAACGATGTTTGCTTCATTTGTACTTGACTGCGTAAGATTAGGTTGTCCTGATGAGTCAATGAGGTTCTCCTTTTACTCGCTTTAGCTTGTAAATGTTGTGAAGTAATACTGAGATATCCTCTAAATCATAAACCCCTTGGTTGAAATGATAATTGAAACATGTGTGGGTCAACATCTCCAAATTGGTTTATATTGGCATCCAAAGGTGTACCAAACTACAAAATGGAAGAAAAAATATTATAAACACTGCCCTCTCCTAAGCTATTAGAATCCACCCATTGAAGGTTTCGTTTATGTTGTTGTCAACAATGGGACATTTACTTTGAAAGGGTTGATAACATTTGTCCCACCTCTCTTTTAGATACTCAAACAACGCTGCAACATATCTAGGGCTTATTTTGCCAAGTCTCTTTCAAAATCTTGAACATATGTTGACCAAGCGTAATTCCAAAATTCCTTTCTGAGGTCCTTTCCTTTCCAATTTGTAGACCAATTGTGATATATATGTCTTGCACACATGCGGTGATCTGCATTGGGCAAAGTGTTCTTAATAGCCCTGACTAATCCTTACAACAAATACAAAAGATATCAGATTATATTTCATATAATGATTTCAATCCCAAATATGTTTACATACCTTCTATGTATCATATATAACTGCAATTCCTTGACTATCTTCTAATTCCAAATCAGACGATAACAAATTCATGAATCAAGTCTATAAACTTGTGTTTTCCACCTCTACAATTGCCTAAGCCAATGGAAACATTCCTCGATTACCATCACCATCACCATCCTTACCAATTGCACTTAACAATTGCCCTTGAAATTCTATCTTCAGGAAGCATCCATCAGTCCCAAAAATTGGTCTTATACCCTTTTTTCATGGTGTAAAAGCAAATATACAATCTTTTGAACTACAAGAAAATATAAAGTATTAATATACTACATAATAGAACATAATGAAACATAATATAAACTTTATAACATAACATACCTATAGTACATTACTATCTTGAACAGTGCACAGAACTATATCAAATTACTAAAGAACTTATTGATCCAATTAATCATTTTCACTAAATGAAAAAAATGTATTATGGCTTAATTAGCAACTATTGCTGTTGGACCCTGAAACTTTTCTTAGAAAAGTTTCGAGCAGTACATGAGAAGTATGGATAGGTTCATGTTTTGCTTTGGTGATTTTGGCAGTGAGAGACTATGAAATGGGCAGAATTAGGGTGAAAGTGATGAAGAACACGTATATATATATATATATATGTTCTATTATTGGTGTTCATGATTAATCATGGACTCTAATATCTTTACAGATGATATGAAGTTGAAAATGAAGTAGAGAAGATGATCTTGGTATGAGTTGTGATAAGAAAAGATTTAGAAACAAA
>JAOTAY010000006.1:22107454-22119223 GCA_025629805.1 Erythroxylum baracoense | reverse complement strand
TTAATTAGGACATTTATATGAAAAGTTATAAGCATATTATCATATATTCATGTTTCATAAAATTAATAAAATTTTCATCTTTTTTCTTTTTAATATATGTATTATGTGACAACTTTAAATTATAATACATATAATTAATTAATTATGAAATAATAAAGTTATTAAGATGTATGTAACGGTATGATTAATTAGAGTATTTAATCCAATTAATTAGGATATTTATATGAAAAGTTAATAAGTTAACAAGTTAAAAGTTATTGTTAAAATTATGAATTACATTAATTACAAAATTTTAATTTACTTAAATTATTTATGAATTATTTTAATAAATAATTAAAATATTTATTTAAAAAATTTTGGTGGTGGGTAGGTCACGGGCCACGGGCCTGGCTGGTCGGACCGGCCCGTCCACCCCGACCGGTAGGTCCACGGGCAATACCCACTAGACTGGTGGCTCGGTCAAACCGAGCTAAACTAGTTGACTACAGGCCGGGCCAGGCCAGGCCAAGTCGGGTCGGGTCGGGCCCAAATTGACACCTTTAGTCATGGTTTTATATTAAGATAGTAAAAAAAATATAAATTATAATAAAATAGGTTATCCTTATCCTATGTTTATGCTCAATAACCAAGAAAATTGGTGAACCAAGAAAGTTTTTACCATACTTGTTTTGATCGAGTGGCTCTTAAAAGATTCAAATAGGAATGTTTTATAAATTTCATAAAAGAATGATAACTCTAAATGAGAATATCCGCCATATGAGGTTTAGAAGAGCGGGTGGAAGATTATCTCTTAAAAGAAAAAGAGTCTCAGAAATATAAAAAGACTGAGTTCATAAAGTGATCTCTAACATTATCCACTTAGACATTCACAATCAAGCCTTATGTGAGGCGTTTTATTGACATGAACCTATACAAATGGCATATAAGTTGTTAATTATTATACTATAATGAAGCCTTCTTACAACTCCCAAGTTTAAACCTTATAGCGTTTCTATTATTCTCTCTCATGCTCAAGATCCATTGCAAGGACCATGATGTGTTTTTCCCTTATTTGAATTTGCTAAGGACTTATGTCAATTAGAAACTATATATGCATCCACCTAACTTATATGTCATCATTTGTGCATAGTTTTTCAATATATCTTGTAAATATCATCTTGTTGAAGTTTTTAAGGGAATTTATACTCATGCTACCTTCATCATTTAAAGGATGGAGATCCCTCCATCTAACCTTAACTATAGATGAATCATTTTTAGATGTCCAAAGAAAGTTTTTTCAATATTTTTCAATAAATTTGATGATAATTATTGGAAGGTGAAGGTGTACACTATAGTAAATGTGTATACTATTCAAAAAAAAGTTGATTAGTAGAAATTTCTTTACATATGATAGATTTTTAAATATTCAATTAATGGTTACATTCATTGAATATAAGCATTGAGGTAATAATTGAACTAGGATATTTGAATAATGTGTTATAGCGAAATATAGGTATAATTCTTTAAAATAGGCCAGGTTTAAAATTTTAGGAATAAAGTATATAAATATTTTGTTTAATTCTCTCAATATTTTACCGTTTCGAAATGACTCAACGATAACTTCTGATACGTCATTATCTATAATGTGTCATATTTTATAGAAGAAGAAATACTTAGACTCATATGGACCTAGAGTCTTATCATAAAAAAGGTTAAGGATGTAGTTAACACATCTTTCTAATAAATGGTTCAGTTAGAAACACTTTTGATCTAAACTAAGCTAATAGGGATTAAAAGCATGGATTGAGTCAATAAAATTGTGATTAGTCCTTTTATTACTATTTAAACTCTTGAATAATTGAAGGCAATCATTTTCAAGTCATCTTAAGAGTTGTGATTAGTCCTTTTATTACCATTCAAACTCTTGAATAATTAAAGGCAATCAGTTTCAAGTCATCTTAAGAGTTGTATCTTCTTTTATGCTTCCGCTTATTATTTATGCATGTATTTTACGTGACTTAAATCATGTATTAATACATGCTTGAGGTTCTGTTAATTATGGCATGGAGTCTTCACTTTCTTCCTTTGCAAGAGGGTGCTGTGGAAAATGCTATTTGGATTCTTCATAATGATTTTGTAAGGCCTAAAAAATAAGTAGTTAGGTTTCTTTTTCTTCTCTTCTGTAAGTGACTAGGGAGTTTCCCTCATAAAAGAAAATGAGAACGACAAAATAAAAAGGTGGAGAGAATCACGAGACTCCTAGATTTGGCACAATTTATTCAATGATTTAGTTAGAGTTAAATGCTTACATTGATTTCTGCGCATTCCTTTTTCTTCCTAAACAAGTTTTCCTAGGCCGCTATTGCAAATAATCATGATCTTCTCCCATTTCAGTACGTATTTCTATTTGATATTTTAAATAGAAATATGAATAGAATTAGTATCTCCGCCACCTTCAAGTCTACATCAAATTAGTAATCGCATAATATGCACAGTGTATACATATTATGCAATTACTAACTTATAACGGGTAAATCAGAAATGAGTATTATTTTAATAAAGATTTTAAATTATATTAATCACATATTTAAATGAATTACTGTTAATAAATTTAAACTGAATAACAATTTCAATTTAAGTAAATAATAATTGATTAACGCAACAAATCTGTGGTAGCCCCGGTCTCCAGTCATTTGTTCTAAGCTCGAGCTCCAAAGGGCTCATCTAGAAATGAAATAAAGGTCCAACCATTCTAAGTTATGCCTTGGTAATTCCGTATAGGAATCAAAATGAAGGTGTACTTGTTTCAATTTTGTATTGGGGTTTTGAAACAAGATATTGACGACGACGACGAGAGCTACTAGAGGCTTCGAGAAGAAAGCTTACAATTAACAAAGTCATTCGCCGAACCGACGGAACATTTCAATGACACATTTATTCACCAGAATAATCTAGCAGCCCATCGTCAAAACGGCACCTTCCACGTGTTACCATCTTGGCTCGGCTAATAGAGCCGATTCACCAAAATTTGCTTGTTTTCCGGAGGGGGTTGTCGCTAATATCACGTGCTTACTACTGTGGCGACGCGTGGCCAAAATGCCGTCAGCGTGGAGGTCTCACTTGAACACAAGTGGCGGTCATCGACTGACTGGGCCATCTATCTCTAGGGTTCCGTGAGGAGCCGAATTCAATTGTCGGCGCCACTTTTAGGAAAGGCTATTCGGCTTATAGAACTTAATTATCAGTGTGGGGTCCACTGGGACTTTTTGTTTTTGTTTTTATTTTACTTGTGGGAGAAGAAGTTGTCATCTGCACGATAGGACTATAGATATGCCTGCCTAGGTCAGTTAGTCAACCAATCGCCTGCGTCCTTCCTACTACAATGGTTTGTTTTTCTTGATAATCACATACATATTGGCAAGTGTGACTTGATTGCATCTTCTTGACTTTGGCTTCGTGTTTGACCATAAACAAATTGGTATTTCTTAATTGAATTTTAAAATCAAATGACTTTGTAGTTTTATAATTACAGTTGAACCCGTGTTTCCTAATCCTTGCGGTGTCACGGTGATGTATTTTTAATAATCATGCCTCTATGTCTGACATAGAATGTTGCTTTTAGATCAACTATCGGAAAATATTGAAAGCCTCATCCTCATTAGTATTCAATTTTGGTGGATTCTTCTATTTAAAAAGAAAGAGCTCGATATCAATAAAATAAAATTTGTACAAGCAAATAAATTGGAGGCACTTATGTAAATAATCCCCTGTTTCCTTCCTTCCAAGTTATCGGTCCTCTTACTTGCAATTGCACAGCAACTGGTAATAAATTTTTATTTGCGATGAAAGTTCAACCAAAATCGAATTCAAAATTTCATTAAAAAGGTTATGCTATTTACGATGGAGAATTGTAGTAGTTATGTGACAATATTTATTTTGGCTTTATCTTATTCCTAAAACTGGACGGACCCCGTCGTTTCCCCATGTGAAAACATTTTCAGACGCAGATTTTAGAGCGTTTAAACTTGAAAACTGTGTTGGTTGTTCTGTTCTAATGGTAATCCATATCTAGGCAAGAATCTCTGTCGTTGCTTGACCTTAACTCCTCTATCACAGCTTTGGTTGATAAATTCCAACCAAACATTTGGTTAGATGAGGATTTGGGCAATGTTTTGAGCCTTAATTAAGAAAGAAGATAAATGAGTCATATATTTTACCATTTCTATTTTCTATACAAAAGATTAAAGCAAAAGCAACTATCCCTTCAGCCACTCTAGGAACTGCACATTTTCTATCCTTTGCAAATGTGAGAGAGAAGAGAGATCGCGACAGAAAAATATCCCAAAGAAGGTGGGGCCCCTATGGACTTGAAAGATCTTATTCAAATATAGTAAAATCATACGGAACAAATGAATAATTTTCAAAATTGAAAAGAAAAATGGTGAGAAAGAAAGAGAGAGACGTGCTTGATTAGAAGAAGGCTTTCCGATCTACACGCTGCCCTGTCATTGGCACCCTGACAATACACAAAATCCCTAACCCCACCCGCTATATATACCCTTCTCATCTCTCTTCCCATCTCGTCCCACTCTTCACTCTTTCTCTCTCTACTTTTCTTTCTAACTCCTCACAATTTCCAATACATTTCTTATTAAAAGGATGGAGAAGACACACAGCCAAACAGGTCACGTCGACCACAAGAAACGAGCGCGAGATGACTCGGGCCCTGACTCTCCCGAGTCTAAGATTCAACGAGTTGAGTCACAAGTTAACTCGTCCGATCTTATCCAGATCCCAGTTCAGTCTGACGACTCCTACTCTAACCCCGACGGTTCCAGCGACAAATCGGTCGACTCGTCCAATGCGAAATGGATCCAGGACGATTTGCTTAACTTCATCGACGAATCTGATGAGTTCGCCATTCAAGGCCTCGACTCGGTCATCAAAAGTTTTGAAGAAGAGATTCTCCTCCCAACGACGGCGCCGGAAATGATGTCGGCTCCGGAGGTGAATTTTTCCAACGAATCTCAGCCTGATCTAGGCTACCTTTTGGAGGCGTCGGATGACGAGCTCGGATTACCGCCAACGTTTCCTTCCGGTGAGGAAGGAAAGATCCGAGCGGCTGATTTGATCGTGGCGAGTGGATCTGAAGCGTCATCTATCGGTGAAATGTTGGCGCTTGAAGAAGCAATACAAAATTACAACTCGTTTGAGTTTGAAATGGGGTGTGAGTGTGATTCGGATAGTTACAATGGCTCGTACAATGACAGCGGTGACTTTGTGGCGCTGGGTGGGTTGTTTGACCACTCCGACGGCAGTCCTTTGCCGGCGGACATGTCGGCCTTGCAGTGGCTGACGGAGTAAATGAAAACGTTAACACTAGTACCGGGGATTTTTTGACGGTTTTAGTTAACGAGATAGAATGTTGATAATAGAATAGGTTGTAAATTTAGCGAAGTAAATCATAAAAGATAAAAGACAAAGGCGATCCAAACTTAATGTTAAAAAAAAAAGTTTTTTAATTATATTTTTCATGTCGAATTTTCGCCTTCATATTTGTGAAAGAAATTAACATAAATTCAGCAAAGATGAAGATTAATTGATCGATAAGTATGGGGTTCTAGTTTTTCTGCTTAGGGTAAGGTGATTTTTCCATCTGCGCATGACTTGCTCAAGTTCTTGGAATGAAAATTGAAAGGGACCATGGAACCACTCACTCTTAAAAACATTTTCGATTAAAGAAATATACAACTTTTCAGTGAAAATCTTCCTATAACCAATTAAACGAACTTATTATTGCATCAGGTGCAGGGGCTTGCCCGACTTCGAGTCGCGAGGTTAGGCAGAGGTATGCTTCTATGGAAGCTGACCTCAATTTATTGAATGATGGGCTTACTTTTGTTGAATGATGGGCTTAATTTTATTGAATACTGCAAAGAAGTTTAGTTCAACCCAGAAATCTTAGGTTTTGACTTGACATTTCAAACTAATAAGACCGCTACTTTTATTGATACTAGGTATTGAAGAAAAAGCTTTTTATGAACTTTGAGAAAGATCAAATAAAGTAAGTCTAATGTTTATATGAATGATTATGGCTAGCAATATTAAGGCTATAATTGCTAAAATTAAAAGTGTTAAGGAATATCTTAAGTTTGTTGATGATATTTTTTTCTGTTGATAAGTCACTTGCTAAGATTTTAATGGGTACACTAATTATCATAAAGTTTGATGGTTCTTGAACTTTGCCTGAGCATGTCACTAAAATGATAAATATAATAATAAGTTTAAGATCAATGAGAATGGAAGTGAGTGAAAGTTTGTAGTTTGTTATTGACTCCTTGCCTCCTAAATATTGTCTATTTCAAATGAGTTACAATATTACGAGGAAAAATACAATTTGAATGAATTGCAAATTATGCTTATTCAAGAGGAAGCAAGGCTTAAAAAATAAGGAGTTCACTAAATTAATATTATGGGTCATCAAGGGGCTAGAAATAAATTTAAAAAGGGTAAAGGAAAAGGAAAACATATACTCTATAAAGTTAGCTTCAATCGGTAAGAAGGAATAGAGGAATCTATTTTTGTAAGAAAATTATACACTATTAAGAAAATTGCCTAAAACAGAAGGTATGGTTCTAAAAGAAAGGTAAGCTTAGTGCTTTAGTATGTTTCCAATCATATCTAGTAAAAATTTCTTATAAATACTTGGTGAATTGATTCTATATGTACCACTTATGTTATCAATATGATTCAGGAATTCCTTATGACCTAAACTATAATGCAAACTTCATGGGAAACTAAGTTAACGCTCTAGTTAAAGCTATTGGAACTTACCATTTGATTTTAAACATTGGACATCATTTAGGCCTTTTTCAAATTCTCTATATTCCTATTATTTCTTGAAACCTAGTTTCTTTGTCAAAACTTCGATATTGTTGGATACTCTTTTAAATTTGTACTAAATATTTCAGTTTGTTCAAATATAATTGTTTTATTAGTTCTTTTTCTTTGGTTTGAATATCACCAGTCTATAATTCCTTGTCGAGCTTTTATAGGTAAATCTTAGATACATAGATATATAATTGGATTCCATGTGTTGAAATAAAGTATTGCATTCAAAGAGTAGATGAGAAAGTGTTTCAGGTTCTTGATGACTAAGCACATAAATATCATAGATGTTCTTGTACATTTTCACTTATTGATAACCTTCATTTAATGGCTAGCTACGATATGAGGGAAGCCATGGGGCTAACATGGGGATACCAAATATGTTTGCTCTGAGGAATTTTTAGAGCTTATGCTATAAGGAAACTTCTACATGAGAAAGAAATTAGTGAAAGAACCAAAGGTGTTAAAAGGTCTAGAGGATTTTATCTTGTTGATTCAAGTTTAGATGGATGATCAGGTTTTATAAAAATAATTGAGCCGAGGAATTGGAACTATGAGCTTTCTTAATGGTAACATTGTTTGCAATTGAGCTCTTTAGAGAATTTAATGAGCTAAACCTATCTAACTAAATATCATATCAGAACAAGGTTGACTTCTAACTCTTACTTTGTATTGATATGAAAAATATATATTTATTCTATGAAACTTATTTGATGTAGGCATTTTGCATTTATTATTGTACACTTTTTAATAATATAAAATAAAAACTTTCATGTTTTTAACTTATTTACTTTTGCTTTGGTTTTATTAATGCAATTATTTGAAAATATTTTTGAAAACTATCTCTCTACCAGATAGGGGTAAGGTTACATACTACTGAATCTTTCCAAACCTCACGTTTTAGTAGGATTCTCACTAGTATTGTTGTTGTAGTATTTGAAAATATTTATATTGTATCTTGATTTTTTAAATATATTTATTAAAAATGATAAAGGAGATACTAATAAATTATGTTTCCTCTTGAATTATATAAAAATTATTGTCTCTCAATTTTTAAGAAATATTTATATTAAAAAATAAAAGAAAAATTATTTTCCTTAGGGTTAGTGTTAGATATATGGTGTATATATCTACTTATTTTATTTTGGCATATTTTTATAAATTGGCATATTTATTTATTATCTTGGATTCAAAAGAACTAGTTGGATAATGTTCTAGATAGAATAGAATTCTATCTTACATAGATGTGAATTTGATGAAGGATATTGCTGGAAATTTTGTTTTGAATTAAGTTGTCTCCCGTGAAGGCAGTGGCAAAAGGGTATGGCTAGAATTTGAGTGTAAATAAAATTGCTTTTACGTGAATGCAGTGGAAGAAGGGCATTGTTGTAAATTTCATTGGGAATTAAGTGAATTTCTGGAAAAGATATGTAAGTGTTGTTTATATGTGTGTGAAATATAGACCTACGGCTGGTTGGTGAGTATGTTTGTGCGTGAGTGCCTTGTGGGTGCGTGTTTTGTTGTTGGATTTTGTTTTGATATTAAATATTGGAATAACACACTGCTGGAAGGATCATTGTTCATGCGTATATGTGTGTGTGATTTCTGTCTTAGAAGAGTCACGTTTCTGCAGTAATTATGCTGGGAATCACTTGCAATGAACCTTCATTTATTGGAGTAGTTTTTGACTGGGAAGATTTGATACTGCATATACTGGGTGTCACTTATTAATTGAGTAGCCATAATTTGATTCTGGAGCTGGCACATATTATTTTAGCTGATCGACAATTATTCAGATATATTTCGGGAAGTTGATAATAGGAAAGGCACTTTTATCTCAAGTGTATTATTGTTCTTTTCTTAGTTAATTAGTCACTTGAGTTATTTTTATTAATTGTCTTTCATTAAGTGTAGTAGAAAAAATCCTCCGACGAGATTAATACGATTCGGTCATGTTATTGGGAGTGAAAATCTTTCACGGGAAGCGTGGTTGAGAGATAGTGTCAAGGGGTAAGTGGTGTTGGCTCAGTAAAGCCTTGAATAAATCTACTGTATTTCGGTGAAAGAATTAATCTCGGTGAGGGCCCTGCATATGTAGACAAGGAGTGCCGAACTGTGTTGCCAAATTTTTGGTGTCATTTGTTATTTTTCTTTTGATTGATTTTATTTTTATTTGTGCCAGAGACGATTACGTAAAATCGGATAGTTTGCGAAACTATTAACCTCTACATTTTTTTTCAATTGGTATCAGAGCGGGTTACCGTTTCAGAACTTGATAGCAAGTTGGTGCAGATCCTAGTTTCGCAAACATGGCTTTAAGGGAAGGAGCATCAATTATCAAGCCACCGTTGTTAGACGGTTCCAATTATCTTGTATGGAAATCACAGATGAGGGTCTTTATTCAGGCTCAAGGTACAAAAGCTTGGCACTCGGTAGTACATAGGTGGATGGATCCAATGATTACTGATGATAAAGGAGAGATAGTTCGAAAAGATCCAGTTCAATGAACTAGAGCCGAAGAAGAAAGTGCGCTTGAAAACTCACAAGTAACGCATGTGATTTTTAGTGCTATTGATGAAGGACGTTTCTCAATGATATCAGCTTATGAATCGGTTAAAGAAGCGTGAGATGCTTTGCAGACTATTCATGAAGGGTCCAAATCTGTGATAGCGTCAAAATTACAAATGTTAATTGTGAGGTTTGAAGAACTGAAGATGGATGAAAATGAGACTATTGGGAACTTTCATAAAAGATTGCGAGATATAGCAAATCAGGCACATCAACTCGAAAAGAAATATTCCGATATGAAACTAGTCAAGAAGATGTTGAGATCACTGCCTCTGAGATTTATTTCGAAAATTGCAACAATAGAGGAGGCCCACGACATTAATGATCTGTCATTGGAGAAGGTAATTAGAATTCTTACAAATTTTGAAATGAATGTTTTAAGGGGTAAGCAAGAAAGAAGCAAATGATTGGCACTATAGGTTGAAACTGAAAAATGCATGAATGATACAGAAGATGAATCTGATGAAAATGAAGATATGAAGCTATTAACACGAGAGTTCAGTAAGTGGTTGAAGAGAGTGAAAAAGAATACACCCGAGTTTAGGCAAAACGGTGGAGCTCATTGAACAACAACTTCAAACAACAAGCCAAAACTCACAAGGGAGAAAGAAATGTGAAGAGAATTTAGTTCTATGAGCGTCAAGGCTTTGGGCACGTTCAAGTCGAATGTGCTAATACTTTGAAGAAAAAGAAAGGAAAAATCCTTTACTAGCACTTAGAGTGAGAATAAATCCGAGAGCGAATATGGTGGTGAAGAAGAAATCGTTAATGGTGCTGCGTTAGTTGCTTTACATAGCAAAAGTCTAGTTACTTGATTAACAGTAACTGAGAAGGAAGCAACTGAAGATGAAAAAGGGGGAAATCAGAAAGTTTCGAGAAAAATGCAAACAACTCAGATCAAGACCTAATATCAGATTATGAAAATGATGAAAGTGGTTCAGGTGATAAAAAGGAGAACATTTACGAGACTTACGAATTAATGTACGAAAAAAGGGTAAAAACCTATAGAAAGAATGAAAGATTGAAGGAAGAAATCTCTCCATAAAGAACACCATCTAAGGGTTAGAAAAGAAATTGAAGTTGACATTAGATGAGCTTGGTGAAGCTAGAATGAGATTAGTAAGTATTGAGAATGTTGAATAGAGGCACAAAAAAACTAGACAAGTTAATGAAAATCGGTAAGGTTAAAAGGAACCTTCAAGGCATTGGATACAAGGGTGAATGTTCCAAGGTGAATGATGAGAAAGATGACATTTCCAGATCTGTCTAAGAAGAAACTTCAAGGAAGAATCAAAGGTTTGTACCCACATGTTATTTTTGTGGAGTTATCGAGCACATAAGGCCGAGATGTTACAAATTATGTTTTAAAGGGGTCAAAACTAAAAATCTAGACACTCTCTATTAAATTTCCAGTAGTAATCCATATTACTGAAGCACCCTTGAGTTAGAAAGGGTGAAGTACAAGTACAACTATGTAGTGAAGAAAAAACAAGAAAGTGTCCAGATTCACAGTTAGTTACTGCTTTTGAAAAAACTGTTCAAACTGAGATAAGTCAGTTACTTCAGATGAAGAAATTAATCAGACAGTTGATGATCGAGATAATATGATGAGAAATAAGCCCAGGTTTGAATTTCTTTGAAAGGCACAGGGATTGGTGCTTTATATTTTTGAAGTATTTTTTATTTTTTTGTTGTTTAAAAAAAGAAAACTAAACGCAAAAAAAAATTGTCTTCTTTAGTTCTTCTTTAATTTTTGTGTTGCTATTGTCGTCCCATACTTTTAGTAGTTTGTATTGCGACTTTTACTTGGCTCCACCGAAGACTCTTTATCTCTCTTATCAGTACGGGTCTCTCTCTCGGCTATTTCTCTCTTTTTCGGGCATATCTATCGATGTTTTGAATGGTGATAAATTGTCATCTTGACATGCATATGATTCTTCCGCCGCACCTACTGTTGATTTTTATGTTTCCTTATTCGGTGAGATTGATTGTGTTTGAAGGAATTCTTCGTTTTGACACTGTTGCCCCAAAGGGGAATTATTAGATTGTTTATAGTGACTGTTTCATTCAGGAGGAGATTTCAAGATACATGTGTGATTATTTGTCTTACTTTTTGACATCTTTTATCCTAAGGGGGAGAAATTTAGATGATTGGATTATTATTACTATGGATATTCTTTAGAATTTGATGTTGAATGGAGGGGGAGTTCATATGAATTGCGAATTTGATATCTATATGTACAATTATGTGATTTACGGGGAGCTTAGTATTTGTGACAAATATGCCAAAAAGGGGGAGATTGTTAGATATATGGTGTATATATCTACTTATTT
>JAOTAY010000006.1:22072473-22096263 GCA_025629805.1 Erythroxylum baracoense | reverse complement strand
TGGTTCACGACAATTTAAGGAAAAATATAAGAAAAAACACAAATCAAAAGAAATAATTGAATTTGAAATTTTAATGGAAAAACGTTGGGTTTCGGGTCACCGATGTTATCACGCTAAAATGGATCCTCGATATAAAATTTCAGACATTAATAAATATTCAATGGGGGATGTTTTCTCTTAAGTATAAATGACTAGAAACATGTATCCTAGCATTCTTATTAAACAACAACCTAGATAAGATCGTGGGTTAAATTGAATAATAGCGTTACGAACTAAGAAACCAATGAACAAGATAATTCATGTACGACAAGCAATTAATCAAGACAAATATCTTCTTAGAATTTCCAACTTTAACGTAAAGAAGGAAATCCTAATTGCTACTTGCAATTAATGAAACTAAACGTCATATTTCATTAATCTACCTATTAAACGAATCAATCCCTAGTTGCGCACCTAGAAATCAATCAATTTAATTAGAAAAAGTAAATCAGAAGATATTCAATATTCATCAATGAACAAACTTTATTAAAACATCTCACGTATAATAGATGATAACACTGTTCCCCTTAACCAAGAAAATAAGTTTAGCTACTCAAAATAGAATTGAAAACAAAAGAAATAACAAAGCATAAAGTCTTCATCCCTAGTCCTTTACTAAAAAATACGAAAATACTAAAGGAAGAAGTGAAGAAAGCGTAAAAGACTGGAAAAGAAAACTGCAGAAAACGAAATCTGTCTAAGCTAGGCTGTGTGAACAGTAATTCTCCCTCCTTTTATGCTTGATTTTTCGATTTCCCTCCTATCTTTCCTTGATTCTCGTCAGGTAATGTATCTCC
Source organism: Erythroxylum baracoense (assembly GCA_025629805.1). Lineage (NCBI taxonomy): Eukaryota > Viridiplantae > Streptophyta > Magnoliopsida > Malpighiales > Erythroxylaceae > Erythroxylum > Erythroxylum baracoense. Next base: position 22,095,427 of record JAOTAY010000006.1, on the reverse strand, counting down.
CCAATTTCAGGTGGTCAATTCCCTTGAAAGATGGCAATATAATATTTAAAGATTGTGAAAATCTCAAATTTGAATCTTGAAAATTGATCTATAGATTTATTTCATTCTTAGACGTGCCTACGCTTAGTCACTGAATTGCTGTCAGATTTAGAATTTTGGATTTTCTTCATTTCTTTTTCATCTTTTTTATTCAATTTTATATCTAAAGTGTTAAAAATTATCTGCAAACAATTATAAGACAATTCCATTAATTTTAAACAATAATTTCAATACATTAAAGAGAATTAAGTATAAAATAAACGCAAATTGATAACTTAACAGTTTCATAAAATTAACTAATATCTTGCCATGATTCAGAAACTCTTATAATACAACCGGCAATTTTAGCTTGTTCAACCCCTCATGGTCGAAGACCACTGCCGTTTTGCGCGACTTCGAGCTATTATCGGCAATAATCAGTTACGCAATCACCGGGTACTTGATAAACTCCCAGGCCTGGGGAGCAAACAGTGTTTCCTTGTCGTAAATCACAATCTGATTGAAATTTCTACAGGAACTGTCCCCATACTCGATCTTCAGCTCCAGAACCACTTGAAGCATCGATATTCAGTTGTGAAGGCACTCAATGGAGGACCACGACCACGAGTAAATGACGGTGGCTCCAAGTTTTCGACGTTGGAACTCATCCAACTACTGCTACCAATCCTTGCCATATGGCTTATGAATAACGCAATCAAATGATCCCTTCTAACTAAGTAAGTTTCATTAAATTTTTAAGCCACCCTAGGCACTTCTTTACACAAATTGAGGCTGGTGCGAGAATTGAGTTCGATTTAGGGTTTTCGGCCAAAACTTTAGTTCATTTACTTGGGAAGTTGATAAATTTGTAACCTAACTAGAAAAGCAAAGAAGCCAAAAAGTCTTAAAAGATTCTTACTTTCCCATACTGTCATTGAAAAGCACTCACTAATTTAGAAATCCAAAGCAAAAAGAAAGACAGAATAAAAGAACTGCCTACCATTAAGGCGTTTACACTTTACAACCAAAACCAAAACCAAAACCCTTATTTCCTTTATAATTTTACTTATTTTTTAACATAATTTTTTTAAAAAAATATTTTTTATTAAAATTACAGATTTTCGTGAAGTGAAAAACTTCGAAAACGCAAATATTATAAATATATTATATTAAAGGGGAAATATTTTTTAATTTTTGTTAATTTTTAACTAGTTAATCTATTCATTCTATTCTATAAGATTTAGTCAGAGTTACTTTAATATAAATTCTGTGAATTTTTAATTAATTAACCTTATTCGCTCTGCTCTATAAAATTTAGTCAGAGTCATTTTAATATAGATCATTGCTAAAATCCAGTTAAAACAAATATATACATTTTACTACATGTATGTCGTTCAGTTAAATGATAGTTTTATTTAAAATAGTTTGAATAAAAATTAAAAAATCAACACCATAAAAATATTTTGTAATTAATTTGAATAATAAAAGTATTTTAAAATTATATAAAACCAAAAAAAGAGTATTTTTTAAAAAGTATAAGCACATTCAAAGTTGGGTTCATGAAGGTCCCATAGCATAGGACCCTCCTCACTTCACTACTCCACATCAAAAAAAGACCTATCTCTTTCCAACTTCTTAAAGTAAGGGAAAGTCATGAAAACAAAATTTCAAAAGGTGTTTGTTTCATGTCACTTTATAAAATTTTCTCCTACACACACTTGGCTATTCTCAATCCCTTGACTATGGCAATTAAAGATAGGGCTGTCTCATTAAAAGCCTCCATGTGATCCCTCTCTTATCTTTTATTGATCAGGTTTCATGTTCTTGTTGGTATTAGTATGATAACAATGAGTTAGATCGGATTTAAGGGGAAAATTTGTGTTTGAACATAGGTTTGACTCAAAGCTTAAGTCTTATCAGATTTTGGTAGCTTGAAATCAAACAAAAATTAAAAACAATGTTGCTCGATTGCAAATTTTATGTTTTAAATCGGACAACTTGAGCCCAAACTTAGCTCGAAATTTTAAAAAACAAAAATCTCGAGTCTCATTCAAAATTTGACCAACTTAAATTAAAGCTGCTAATTTTGGACTAAATCGGATTAAGTTGATCGGAGATGACTATGCTAATTTTGCCAACCCTGAACATTATGTCTTTTGCTATGGAGTTATCAACACTTAAATGTGATTGATGACTGAAAACTGTTTTCCTATTTCTCCAACCCTACTTCTATATTTGGATTAGCACAAGAATCTCAATTCATGTCATCCACTTTTTTCCACTCATTCAATATGAACATATCTTTAAAAGTCTAATAAGTTTCACTATCTTATATACTAAGGAGTTATTATAAAAATAATTATTATTCTTAAAAATAAAATCATTTTTTACTTACCCACTTTATCTTATTGAAATATTGCATTTTCACACTTTAACTTCATTTTTATAAAATTTTTCCATTTAATTAATATTAATATATTTATTGAAGAGAGTCTAGAGAATTTACTCAATCCACAAGTCTAATCCCCAACTTGAAGAACGGAAGACAGTATGAAAAGTACCCCCACCATGATCTACACACCCTCGAGGTAACTATTGCCTTCCCTTTTCTGTTATCGTCGCCCTTTCAAAGTGCATACACTGATCTTTGACCATCCGCTAAAATTGACCGGTAGGTGTATGAAAGATGAAAATGGTAAAGAAACAACAGCTTTCAAGAATCTTTCCTGTTTCTCAAATAGACTCATGTGTCCTAATGTCCTGAAAGGTATTCGCTTCCATCTTCATTCTGCGGATTTCGTTGATCGGTGAGAGGAGATGTGTCCCATATCACGAATTTATGTAAAAGAAGACAATACAGAAATATATTTATTTTAGGGCAATAGACATATAACTTTTAAAATTATCAGAAAAAATTCTAGTTTCAGTTTTTAGAAAAATTCTTTCCCTTAGATTTTGACTAAAAAATAATAATGAAATACGCACATGAACTAATTATATGTCATTAATATAATAATTTAACTCAAATTTTAAATGTAACTCAAATCAATCAAATTCAACTTAAATTAATAATTTAAAATAATTATAATAAACCGCTAGTTTAAGTTAGGTTTAATTAGTTAGATTTGAGTTTAATATTTGAGTGGTACAGATGTGATGTTCATGATGCTTGATTTATTATTATTATTTAATTAAAATATATTAGAAGTTAAAATTCTAAACCTATAAAGAGTTTTTTTCGAGAATTTTAAAAATCAAAAAATCAAAAAATTTTAAATTATAAAATAAATTTTTGATAAGGATTGGAAGAGAGTCATATTTCAAAAGCTAGCTTGGGGGGTGGAGAGCTCAAAAACCTTATAAATCTCACACTAACTTTGTATTTAATCAATATAAGATTCAAGTCTCATGTTTTGCAATAGGATCAAACCGTAACATTGTTTCCCCCATAAGGACCAACGTCCTTATTGGTCATGGCCATGATGGTCACGGCTGACACTTCCAGGTTACCACTTCATGGGTCACCAATCCGAGATCCTTGTTAGTTACGGTCATGTTGATCACAGTTGGTACTCCCAAGCCACCACTCTGTAAGCCACCACTCCAATTGATAAAGACTTTAAGAAAGCCACACATTAAAAGCTAGCTTTTGAGGGTGGAGAGCTCAAAGTCTTTATAAATCCTACACTAACTTTGTATCTAATCAATATAAGATTCAAATTTCATACTTTCCAATTGAATCAAACCGTAACAATTTATGTCTTATAACTTTTAGTTTATTTTATAGCTCTATTTAAATAAATATATTAAAATTCGAATACACTCGTCAATTTTTAAATGAGCATATAAAAATTGTTAGAAATAAAGTAATCAAATCATTGCAAAAGTTTTCATTGACAACTTAGATTCATATTGCAGCAAAAAAGATCCCACATGCTGACAACTCATTAGTTTGCTGATATGTAAGATAATGTTGAAACTTGAGAACCCAAGAACTCGATTCACACATCCTGTTGTCTGACTTAAAAAACACTGCAGGAGTAGATCCTAAGTCCCAACAATCTATACGCAATTATGAAACGTGTGGGGTCTGAATTTTGATTGATTAAATTGTGGATTACAAGTTATATTAACATTAATGCTGCGTATGGTTACTATCTCCTATATGCAGAGGCAGAACGAAACAATAATTTGAAAACAGAATAGAATAAAAATTGGAAACAGTAAGGTGTTTGATTGTGATGAACAAAATAGAGAAAACTGTATTCGTCTCGAGGACAGAAATGTGTTTAGTTGCAGTTGACAAAACATAAAAAACAGTGTCAATGGCCAAAGTACCCCTACGCTATAATATGATTGGAAATATGCAATTTATTGGTTATTTTAAATATCAATATCATTGTTCTTTAAATGTTTGTGATAATTAATTAAAATATAATTCATTTATTAATTAAAATATTGTAATTAGTTAATTAATAATATAATTAATTACAATATAATTATTAATTAATTACATTATAATTAATTAAATATAATTATTTATTAACTAAAATATTGCAATTAATTAATTAAATATAATTAATTAAAATATTATTATTAATTAATTACATTATAATTAATTAAAATATTATTATTAATTAATTAATTAAAATATTATTATTAATTAATTAAAATATTGTAATTAATTAATTACATTATAATTAACTGAATATAATTAATTAAAATATAATTATTCATTAATTAAAATATTGTAATTAATTAATTAACTAAAATATATTTAATAATTATTTAATTACATTATAACTAATTAAAATATAATTATTAATTAATTAAAATATTGTAATTAATCAATTAATAATTAATTAACTACAATATAATTAATTAAAACATAATTTATTCATTAATTAAAATATTGTAATTAATTAAATTAATTAATTAATTAAATTAAATTAATTAAAATATAACTAGTGGGGAGGGGTATTTCTAGAAATTACTTATGTGTTTATTGTTTTTGTCCCTCGGATTTGGAAAGAACAAAATATTTATGTCTCTGTCATCCGGAGTCGAAACAAAAAATTAATAAGGTCAGCAAGCAAACACTGCGAAGCACAGGATTTTTTTGTTTTGTTATCTGTCTCTAGCTTTGGAGACAGTAACCATACATAGGGTAAGTGTTAGGTCGAAAGTGGCACAGATAGTCACATCAATAAAAAATTAACAGATTCAATACTACAGACTTTAGTCACTTAACTAAAAACTTTTAAAAGAATTGGTACTAAAATGAAAAAAAAACTTTAAAATGTTTGGTATTGTAGAATATGTTACCTTAATTATTAATATAAAGTAGAGATCAAAAAGAGACAAACATGAAATTTATTAGGTAAGCATATTATCCAAAAGAGTTTAAAAAACAAAAAAAGAAGGTATTTTGATGAAATAAAAAATGATATAACTATATTTGAAGAAAAAAAAAGGTGGATATTAGAAACAAATAGGGATTAAGTTATTATTTATAAATGGTTATTAATTTTTTTAATAGAATCATTCAACATTAGTAATTTTTATTAACAAAAGGAATACGAAATATTTCAACTCATAAGAGAACTAATGTGAAAACATGTATACATTCATCTTACTTTTAAAATTTAAACTTAGATAGAGAACATTATTTAAGAATAAAGTTGAAAGTCAATTGTTTTTTTATAGAAGATTATTGAGGTATTTAACCTTATTTTAAAATTTTTCTAGAAATTAAAAATAAATTGGATTAACTTAAAAATAAGAGTTTGGTATAAAAAGAATCCAAACAAAAGGAATTAGCTTGTTTCTTCAATTGGAACAAAGCCAAAAAAAAAAAAGGTGAGAACCATCCCAAAATAAAACCAAATATGCTAGTGTAAAAAGTAGTCAATTAGTATGGCATCTCAGTCTAGAAGAGTTGAACCAAATAAAGGAGCTTTCATTCCATTAGCATATAAGTTAGGAATAAGTGTATCAAAATTTCCCTCTAGATTGTATTCAGAAGAGTCATTTATTTATATGTAGCAACATCATATATGATTAATGAGAATATTCCAAGAAGCAGTTATGTATTTTACCACATTTGATATGAAAATCCTAACCCATTAATTGTTTCCTTATGAAGGTGTAGCTCTGTGCTTGATTTGTTTTTAAAATATCCTTATATTTTTTTCACACCGTAGACTAGTTTATGCCAAATGACTTTTAGAGCTTGGATCCTTAACGTCTTCTACAAGATGAATTAGAGAAACAACCTGATGAGCTTTTGATCCACATTGTGGTATCTTCCTTGTATGGAATAAGAACAAAGCTTAGTAGGAGATTAGTAAGATGAGTCACTAGAAGTGAATTAAAGTTACGTGGCCTATTGTTAAGAACCTTTCCCTTAACTTCAAATTTTGAATCATAGTCCATGATTTAGGTTGAATGGTCCAAAAGTTTGATATTTTTTAGGAAAAAGGTGTGAATCCATTTAACTTAAAGTGCTTATCTATCAATTAGGAGCCTCCATAATCTTTTGATCATTAGCAATTTACTAGTGATCCTGATTGGAATTACTCATAAACCACCATCATCCTTTGACTGATATAATTTACTCCATTTAACCTTAGCCATTGTTTGTGTAATGTGAATCCTTGACCAGGGAAATCTTCTAAGCATCCTCTCTACTATTTATACAATCCCTATAAGTAGTATAAGATGTGATAATCCATGTACATAAAGGTTATTCAATATCGAGATAATAAGTTAAATCCTCCTTTCTAGAGTTGGGCTTTTATTATAATAGCTTGATATCCTCTTTTGAATCTTTTCTATTAGTGGAAGATAGTCATAAGATGGTTTCTTCTTGTTGATAGGAATTTCAAGATAGGAAAAAACGGGACTTCTTTATTGTCAATCATATCAAGGTGGAGAACCAAATTGCAAGATGTTGTGCATTTAAGAAAACATACAACTTTTTTTTTTCTTGTTAATGGAAAGGCCTAATAAATCTTTGAATGTTTCCAATGCATTTAATAGAGAACTTAAGGAGTTAGCATTTGCTCTTAAGAAAAGAATAAGATCATCTATAAGTACAAGCTCCTTAGCTTTAGCTTCTTACAATTTGAGTGAAAATTAAAGTGTTTCTCTTAATTGATTACTATTATAATAAGCCTTGTGAGAACTTTCATGCTTAAGTTAAAAGAGGTAAGGAGATAAAATGTCTCTTTTCTTTAAACCTCTAGCCCATTTATTAAGTTTTGAGGGCTCTTTATTTATTAAAACATCGTAAGAAATTGAGGAGATACTCTACTCAACCTAAACAATAGAAATGTTAATACTCTAAGGGTGTTTAAGATAAAATTCCAATCAATGGAATCAAATGCATTATGAAAATCAACTTGGATTGTATATTTCTTGCTTGAATGCCTCCTATTGTATTATTTAAAAAGCTTTTGTGTTAGCAAGAGGTTGTCTCATATCTATCTTTCCTTGATGAATGCTCCTTGTCATCAATCAATGTAATTAGGAAGCAATTCTTCGAGCTTGTTTCCAATTAGGTTAGGAATGATTTTATAGATCATATTACAATATGAAATAAGCCTAAAATCCTTTAAAGAGCAAGGCGAAGAGATCTTAGGAATGAGAAAAATAAAGGCTTTATTGTCTTCCCTCAATATTTTACCTTAGTTAGCATAACATTTGTGACCATTATCTTGATATGGTTTAAGCTTTTTGAAAGAAGAATCCATTCAATCCACCAACTAAGAAAGAGAGATGAGAAACAAAGAAATAACACCTTTTTATTGTGGTAGCCGACCCATTTGAAGATCTGGAAGCTTCATTCTCTTGAGAGATGGAGGACATACACTAGGGATGAGAGAGGAGAAAATTAATAAAGTTATGGAGAAATGCTTTTCATAATAGCTAGTTAAGTTTTCTTTTTGAAATAGCACAAACACAAATTGGTCCATAATCCAAGCATAGACTATGTTTTGATATCAATGAACCTACAACAAAGAAGAGGACTTTTCATAATTTCCTTTAAAATATTAAAAAGAATTACTTTTTGTTGGGAAATTTTCATTTACTAATATCAGTTGAATCAACTGACGAGGACTAAACTATTTATCTTTTGTTTGGTTTACAATTCAAGAACCAAACCAAGGGTTCTTCGTTAAAGCATTTGAAATAAAACTTACCGCCCAATTTTTTCAAACTACAATATAATGGATGTATATGTACAAAATTTAATGAATTACAATTTTTCATTATAAGAATCTTTTGTTGGACGACCATAAATTTGAACTATATTATAACTTGTCAAAAACTTAAAGATTATATTATAAATTTAAAAAATTATCTGAAACAACGGATACCTATACAATACTGTATTATAACCAAATCTAATATCAGTATTATACGATATTCATAATATTGGTTACAATCTTGTCTTTTGACTTTCTTTAAAATACTTCAACTTTTATGACTAAATAAATGATAATATAAAATTACAAATTTAATTTTTATTATTATTTTAAAATTTATGTTAGATTCAATATTAATTTAAATTATTAGATTTATCATTAGCTTATTACATATCAATAAACATTATTAATACATTTTTATTTCAATAAAAATTTTATTTTATACTATATTTTGGTTATTTTTATAATTTTTGCTTCTTTTTTATTATATACCGGTTTAATAACGATTGAACCTTTAAATTTTAAACATTTTTTTGAACGGTTCGATGTTTGATCCAGTTTTTAAAACATTATACATTATTGTCTAGTAACTAGATATAACTATGAAAAGAACGAGAATAATATTATTTAGATGTCATATTTTCTACAATCTAAAGAACATAAAATGAAGAAGGGATATAACCAAAATTCCCCTATTATGCTTCAAACCACAGGAAAATAATTTCCTCATCCCATATATAGATTACATCCTTAGATGCTACATGGTTTCCGTTTATAGCACCATCCCCTGCTTTTATCTGATACGAACTGAGTTGCTTAACCTGGCAGTTCCATGTTTTTGGCACTATTGACAAATGTTGCACTTTTATTGATCCCCTCAAGCAAAAGAATTCGCACTGCTTCTAACCCATGTTGCAATGTTAAGTCCAACTGAAAAGGCAAATTGATAAAAACTTTCAAGCATCCACCACCTGTTATCTTATTAGCACGTAAACATTAAGTCTAGTACCTCTTCGCGTTCTTGTCTATTGAAGGGGCGAAGAACAAAATTCGCAGCATCCATTTTTCCAGGAGGCCGCCCTATCCCTACAATGATTTAACAACTATAAGGCTACAATAGACATGGAGGAACCAATGAATTTTAATAACAGCCAAGTTGGAGAAACCCATACTACCTATTCTTAAACGAGGAAAATCCCGGTTCCCTTTGAAGTGATCAATTACACTTCTCATACTGAGAGAAAAACAAAAGAAAACCATCATATAATTGAATTTGTCACTGTCATATTGGAAGTTATTTTATCCATTTGTTCTACTTATTCCAATCACATTTTAACATTATACAGTAAATGTAGATTTTCTCCATCATAGTTTGAAATCAGCATTCACATTTGTAAAATTGAGACACATAAGATTTAAACTAAAAGTCGAAAATCATGGAGGGGTGCTACTGCATCCGAGTAAGTGGTAGGTATTATCAAAATCATATTGCATATCACAAAAATGGAGCAATAAGTTTGGGGGTGAACCCGATATGCACGAAAAAAATCATCCATGCAAAATGATCAGTCATGCACGAAACAGAACAGATTTGCCACCAAACTACTGGTTCTTTTCTGGATAAGAGATGACAGAGATCAAACTCTCATCCATTTTGAGCCCAATTATGGGTCAGGGCTTTTCATACTAACACGAGAATCCCTGAATGAATGATGCGTGATATATCCATCAGGTAGAGTTCCTAAACCAGAAGCAGCATAGTCATTTTGAATAGGAACCTTCAACTTATTTAAGGATGGTATTGCCATGGCAAGGAAGGAATGAAGAGGGCCAAGGAAAAAGGAATAGATACCCATTATGTCCTCCGTGTCCACCTTTAGGCAGCAATCGCAACTTGGCAAAAGGTAAATCTAAGTCATCATAAACCTGTAGTTCGAATATGTGAGATCATGCACTGCAAGCAAAGGCCAGGACTAAATGGAGGTATAGTTTTGAATAATATACCAAGAGTACTTGCTTCAATGGAATTTTGTAGTATGAAACTATGGGCCCAACCTACATAATGCATCAGAAAATGAATCAATCACTTCCTAGAACGATGAAAGTTGAGAAAGGGATAGATCTTGACTGCATATACATGTAGAGGTCCTCCAAGACGAGCTCACTTACAGACTCACCACTTGCATTCATAAAAGTTTGCGGTTTGGCCAGCATCACTGGAACATTACTAATAAAACCTGGAAATAGAAACTAACAACATCACCATTATTGATGACGACACTAACATTGAACATGTATCAAATGCATTAATCTCTTTTACATCTTCTCCTCACAGGAAATTCTAGTGATGGTCAACTTGTCCGTTTGATTTATTTCCTTTTGTTTGCTCAGGGGCTTCAATTTTGCATGCCAGCAATAAGTATAAAAACAGGGAAAAGTATGACATTTGTATTCTCAATAATCAGATCATAATATATGAGCATAAATTTCCTGGCAGCAATTTGAAGCCCATGAAACTACTAGAAGCGAATCTATTTTCACCTATATCTACAACATTGTACTTGCTCAAGGAAGACATATTTTACAAACAAATAGGCGAAAGGGTATTGGCAACCAATCATATTGCAAAGTTTTGAGCTTCAGTCACTTTAGGGGCTTAATATTTCATAAACCAATATCTCTAAAGCAGCACAGCCAACCTTTTCCAAATAGAGACTTAAGGAAAAGGCTATTGAGGTGTATGCCCTCAGCATCAGCTATGGCATCTACCATCTCAAAACCCACCTGAAAAAAAAGAAGAGTAAGTTCAATCAAATAAAATGGAGTATGAATAAGCAGTATCAGAAAGGAGTGCAAATGCAGACGTTGTGGCGGGTGCCCTGGTACTTTTTGCCGGGATTGCCAAGGCCGACGATGAGCCAGGGCTTTGGTTTAGGCACCGCCGCCTCATTGGGCTGGGACATTGTCGGTGAAGAACTAAAAGAAGAAGAAGAAGAATAACAAGAAGAGAGAAAGAAAGGGCGATGTTTAAATGCGGGAATTGAAATTGAAGATGTAAATGTCTGAACCACTACAATTGATGGTTTCATCTTATCCGATCGACTCCTCTGCTTGTGAAAAACTAAAATTGTAAGAAGTATATGCAGCATTGGAAATCGGTGGGGTTAGGGTTTACCTTCTCTTTGAAAAAAAGCTTAAAACGCCGTTGCCGGGGATCGAACCCGGGTCACCCGCGTGACAGGCGGGAATACTCACCACTATACTACAACGACTTTCTTGCGACCATTTAAACACTAACTTTAATTGAGCAGCCTCACAGTACGGCTTCCATTAGTAAAAATTTTATCCGAACCAAGCAGAAATACAAACAAACAAATGCTTTAATAAATTAATAGATTATTTTACTATATATATTTAACATTTTTGTTAAATTGTAATATTATTTTGTACTATTACTGTATCATATCACTTAAAATCCCTAATAAAAAATAATGAAGATATTTGTTATTTTTGGAACTAGCACTTTCACTATATATTTTATTATTATTTTCAGATATAAACATTTATAATGTTCTCAAAGCAACGTGGGTTTGAAACGTTCTAATGCGTACGTTTCATGATCTGGTTCAAGCAACAGATAAATAGGTCTATAAGCTGAGCTAAAAACATATAAAACTAGCAATTCCTCTAGTCTAGATTGAAGGGGTGAAAAAAAAACCAAGCAGAAAAGAAAGAGGGAGAAAGATTTATCAACTTCTTTGAACAATCTGTTTACAGCCCAGCTTGAAGGGATACTTTGGTATACACAACGATTGAACATCTACTTCACTGATTTCATAAGAGAATCTGCCTTCGAGCCAACTTTGTTTCTATATTCTTTTACAAAAGTCAGAGGTAAGGAAAACAAAAGCATAATATAGTTTATTATATGTACCCTGGTATTAAAAATGGGGAAGATACAGTTTGATCGTACAATGATCAATTACTAAAACAAGGGTAACAAACTTATTTTCCAGAAGCGTCACAGTTCTCAAGAAAGAATCATGTACATATTTAATTTAGCAAGCTCGTAAGCTACTTTAGTGTGGAGGCAAATATTTAATGATATTAGGATGTGCATGCTTTTCTTCTTATAATTGGCACTCATATTAATAATGTTATTTTGTGCCCAGTATACGATACTTCATTGTATTACTTGGATTTAGTAAACAGTAAAACAAGACCTGACCTTTTTCTTTTTTCCCCCCATTTTAAATTCTTGTCATATGTACAATATTCCATTCCTAGTTTCAAAACCTGTGTGCTCCAAATCATATGGCAAAAGACTGATGGGAATTTGATAAAACAGAAAAAACTAGATCGCGTGAGGGAGATTCATGTTATTATCTCCAACGAAAGTCTCCTCGCCATTGCTGAAAAGAGAAAAGTTGAATCATTAAATTACAATATATTTCAAGGGGATATAAACCTCAAATATGTGATTAACCAAGCGATTACCTTAGGTAGCTCAGAGCTGACATTCGGTAGAGACATGTAAATACCAGGATATGCAACCCAATGGTGTAGAAAAATGCAAAAGTGCGTGCATACCTGCAATTTTTGGGGTCTCGTCTCATCAGACAATTTTGGATGAAAGAGAATTTGCAAAGCATAATTATTCATTGCTAAGGACCATAGTTCACTAAAAAATTATGCAATAGGCAAAAGTATAAATTGAAGAAAGAAAAGTATAGAATACGACTTGCTAAAAGCCGTAAACAAGGGCAAAACTAAAGAAGAAATGATGCATAACAAAGAAAGACCATGAGCTGAACAGGGAACGAAATTGAGTGCCTAATTATGATGAATGTAAGATGCCAAGAAGGCTACTACTTGAGCAAAATAAAAGAGAGAGAATCTGGTACTGAAAATTGCAACCTCAAATTTCTAATGAATCATTTAAAAGTGCAGTGCAGTTTTCTAGGATTAACGAAAAAGAGAGGGAGGGATTCAGGAAGAGGAAATCCAGTCATACTTGTTACCAAGAAGGAACCGCCCACTACTAAGCGTGATTCTATCTCTGATACCCAACTCCTTGTATCTTTGGTCCCTTTCCTGATTAACAACAAAGATGCTATAACTGCAGGCATCAACATGTACAGGTCATGCAATATGAAATAAATTAGTTTGATGTCGCCTTAACATGTACAGGTCATGCAATATGAAATAAATTAGTTTGATGTCGCCTTAAAAATAAGACGTTATTTTCATAGACGTTTTCCAAATGATAGTAGTTCAAAGTGGGGAAGGAGACATTTAAATGGGCATTGTTTATTCAGTGGCATAATATGCACAAATGTTTACCATGTAATTATCCATATTCTTGAATATTATGCAAGAACATTTTCCTCTGATAAAGATCAGCATGAAAGAAAGATGCGAGAAAACTTTTAAAGAGAAAATAGGTGAACAATAGACCTGCTAGGTTTTAAAGTTGATAAAATTGGGTGATAGGCAACAAAATTTTGTTTAGTGAAGTGGCACAAAAGCTACCAACCTTTTTTGAAAATGCTGCGAATGGATTTATATCATCTTCATATATCTTCTTGTACTTGGATTCAACATCTGAAGTAAAACCACTTTCCAGATCCTCAGTATGCTGAAATTCATCACATAGCATACAAAAGTTTTTAAGAGACCAACAGCAAACAGGAAATAAATCTCAACAACAATTGGAAATCCAATTAAATACCTTCTTTGATCCTCTTGACACTACCTTTTCATGATTGTAATCCTGCACATAGCGTATTTTTCCATATAGTTTGACATTGTCTGCCTTTGTTTTCTCCAACTCCGCCGTTAGTTGACCTATCCTCTCCTTTAATTGCCTTATCTCCTACAATTTTCCAGGATTTCACTTTTAGTCCACAACTTCAACTTTTGGTCACATAAAAGATAAAAACTGCTATAGTTACAAAAGAATGGCCCCTACCTCTTCCGTTTCTCGCAATCGTGCCCTAAATCGATCTCGTTGATTGCAGATAACCTTGAGCATTGAGCTCTGATCTTGATCTGAGGAGACATGTTTATGACCTACAGTCTGCACCATAAGCAATCAAACAATGAGCAAGTATTCAGGGAAAAAATGTAACATAGAAAAAGAAACGCCGTCGAGTTCTAACTAGTGTTAATGACTAATTACAAAGAGAAACTAGTGTTGATGACTAATAACAAAGAGAATCTAGTGTTGATGACTAATAACAAAGAGAAACAATAGCCAACATTAAAACTAGCATTTGCAATATGACCTCATACTATATCAGGCCATTTGATTTAGCATTGTAATGCAAGTAAATATTAATTTATAATAGCATGTGAAAAATGCCAAACAGATAATATCCAAGAAATTTAATTCCATTGGCCAACATGTTTATCACACTTGTTCCCAAAAACAAAAAATATAATCTCATTGGCCAACATGTTTATCAGGCTTGTTCCCAAAAACAAAAAATATGCTTATCAAGCTCTTTTCTCTCAGAAATATACCAGCATAATCAACCTTAAAATCCGAGAACTTTATCGAAAAGTTTAGGCAAACAACTAGAAGGATTCAGCTCTGTCTGGATCAAAATAACTAATAAAAGGACTGTGGCCATAACAACTAGAAGGATTCAGCATACTTCTGATTCTTGCCTGATTTTACCAAGTTTAACATGCTTCCAGCAATTGAACGGTAGCAAAAGATAGTTACCTCAAATTGCTCTGTACCTCCAGACTCTGAAAGATCCCAGTCATCAAATAGACTGCCTTTTCGATCTTTAGAGTTATAACCCTGCATCAAGAGTTAAAACTTGAACTGAAATTTGTTCAGTGCATTTAGTATGTTGTGTTGTTTCTTGTTTTATTTATTTTGACTCTTTTGCACGCAGGGGGTAGGATTTTGGGGAATATTTTTTGTTTGCACGTTGTGCATGGAAAATACAAATAATGAAATATGATGGAAGAGAGTTTAGCAATTATTTCACAGTTCACTTTCCCAGAACTATATATATGCACAGCAATAAACATGACAAGTGGCATTGATGTGTGACAGACTTGTGGTCACATGTTCAATATCAATTTTTTGAAGGATCGATTACTTATTTGAGCACATGCAACATAGTCATTCAGGGAAAATCATGCTCTGATGTCATAATGATAAGAATCCCAGGAACAAGATAATGCTCAAACATGGTGTTTTGACACTGACTGACCAGGAAGAACTACCATTAACCTGCAAGGATTCCACATAATGTTTAAAGCCTTTCACAATTCGTTAATTCCCACCTTTGATATATCATCTTCCAACTTTTGTATCAACTTTTGTTGTTCCATAACCTTTGCATTAAGCTCTGCTATCTTGCCTTCATCTATTTGTAGCAGAGATGCTTTCTCAGAAAGTTTGATCTGAAAGACAGAAGAACATGAAAAACTATCATTGTCATGCCCTGCACTGCTGCAAGGAAGATATTATAATGATTACTATCATAAGCGTCTGAACCTTTGGGTGTGGAGGTCGGTGGAATGGAAATATGATGGATTAACAGTTCAAATCTTACGGTTTTAAGAGGAAAAAGAAACAGAATGCTCTAATATTATTTCAAAAAAGCAACTTGACCAGATCTGGACACTCGTTCACATGCAAATGCATGTCTGGTTGGAATTTTTTAACAGAGAAGCAACATTCAAAAACTGATTAAGGAAACATTGCATACCTTTAGCTGTGTAAGTTCATGTTCCATTTTCCGATTTTTATCAAGTAGAAGAGACTCCATCTTGGTCATCTCTTCCCCGCTAGTAGCAGCTTCCCAATCTTCAGCTTCAATAGAATTGTAGCCCACTGCCTGTACCACATAAAAGGAAAACCTTCAACAAAACAACTGCAGGCACATGTTGCATGACTGAGATGTTACGCTCTATTTCAAATGAAAACTAGAGAAGGAAACACAAATACCCATCTATGTTTAGTTTTGTTACATGACTGAGATGTTAAGCTCTATTTCAAATGAAAACTAGAGAAGGAAACACAAATAACCCATCTATGTTTAGTTTCAATTCCTTGCTGGTTTCAAAGCTTATATTGTAAAAGACTATCACCAAAATATCCTAAAACGTTATGACTGAAGTTGATCAACGCACATCAGGAAGGTTTGTCCTCTAGTCTATGGAGCTAGGAATAGTAATAACAAATTGTTCCACCATATTTCTTCAAACCTCAACTCTAGCATAATCATGGGTCCTGACCAGTTCTTCATGTTGTTAAATCTCATAAAGATCAAATTCTAACACCTGAATCCAATTTAAATTCAGTTACTGGAAAGACTAAGAGGAATTATGAGTAAAAGAAAGCTATTTAAAAAAACTCGCGCAGACTTTAAACCTTTTTATGCAGATATGAAACAGCAACTATGAAAAGTCAATAGAAAACAGGAAAATCAAATCTCCTGCAACTAAACCCCCTTTCAACTTAATTTCTCTACTTGTTCTATCTGCTTCTCCCAACAAGCAACCAGCATAAACTTAACTGTACCAAGAACTTCATTGAATTTAAACTTATCAATAACATTTAAGAAGGGGATAATATATATCAACATAAAAACTGGAATGATAAAGCTTTTTCCACATAACAAAATGTTCCTGCCAATTACCAGAGAAGACTAAATGGATGTTACCTGTAAAATTTTTACTTTTTTATGCAAATCGTTGACTAATTTTGAAGTTGGCCTTGCTTGAAGTTCTTTCTGCATCTCCCTGAGAGCAGCTTCCTTAATAGTCAAAAAAAGGGAGAAATTATAAGCAAATATTGGATAAACTACACGCAAGACACATCCTATAACAAATTGAATGGAGAATAGGTGATATAAAGCAATTAAAGCTTTTTTTTCTCTATGCACTATATCCAAGAACCAAAAGGAAGCATTCTCTTGCAGGAACAAATTTGAAACAGCAAAACTGGCAGGTGTCTGCTACCTATTTAAGTGATTGCATAAGTGACTTGGAAGTAAATCCCTAGGGTGGATGTCCTTCCCCACTCAGTTTCTTAAGCCAATCTCTGACTGTAGGTGTATGCACTTCGAGATATTCCACGTTTTGTTATTATGAATCCAAACACATCTTAAACTCTGCTTATGCCTGGCAAACTATTCTAGAATCTACATTTTATAGCATTATGTACTAATTGTTAAGTAGTCAATAACTGTTGATCATTAGAACACAAACGAGATAAGATAATAAGACCAACCAATAATTACTTATAGAAACTCAATGGCAAAGAGGAAAGCTCCTTTTGTTTGCAAAAGTTTCCAATGAATCACATAGCCAAAACGCCAGAATGTAAAAACTTGGAAAATAGTTGTGCAGTATACACTAAACCATCAACCACACAAATTTTAGCCATGCCAATGCCATACGTACTTCCTATACAATCAAGGGAATGGTATTCCTCATGCATGATTATAAGCTTGCGTATAAAGATGAGTAACATAATTACCTACTTCTAACAGAAGAATAACATAATATCTTACCTTCTCATTCAGTACAACATTCAACCTTTTGATCTCAGCCATATGTTGTTCCCGCTCATTTGTCAAGGTAGACTCAACATTGTGTAGCTCCATATTAAGTTCAGAGATAAGCTTCTCTTTGGCAATCAAGGAATTCTCAAGGATACTATTTGAATCTGTATTGTCACTGAGTGCAAAAACCGACAGCCAAACAAGCGTTAGTACATGCTATAATGAAACAGATGGGAATAAGACCAGAAAGAAACAAGTGATGATGTAAAGTATCACAAAGAAGCAAAGATAGACTGAAATTCAAGTAGGAAAAAAGTATAGGAAAAATTAACAGTCAAAGTCAACATATCCAGTACACAATAGGAAAAATTAACAGTGAAGTGAATATTTTCAGAGTACATACCTCTTCTTATTTCCAGTGTCCTCATGTGCTGACTGCAACTGTGAGCGTAGGCCACCCTACAGGGTCATTAAGTTAGGATCTGGAGCATTAACTGAAATTTGAGATGCCACAAATTAATAACTTCTTTGTTCCAGTGTCTAATTGCCACAATCGCACAAAAATAAGAGCAAGATCCATTCCTCTCATAAAATAAAAGACCAGGTCCAGTAGAAACACGTATACTGATGAAACTTGTAGAGGGGAAAATAAAGCACTGAAACAAAGGAGTTATTAATTTGCACTCCACCACATGTCAAACGTACCTTCTCTCTTTCTAGACTAAGAAGTCGTGATTGAGCCCTTTCAACTTCATTTATCAGAAGATTGACTTCTGATTGCTTGGCAGCCCTGTCTTCTTCTGATATTAGTTAAATAAGTATTAGACAGCTGGAAGCAAAATAACATATAGATTTTCCAGTCCCTATGACAGGAACTGAAGATATACCAAAAGCATATGTGAACAGCAACAGCAATAGAATCTAAGAAGTGGACAATTTTATAAATATGATACTGACATAATAAAGGAACCAGGAGCAAATCACCTGATTGGGCACGTATTTCAAACAATTGGTTTTGTGCAAGTTCATGTAATTTCTGCATATTGGCAACACTTTCTTTAGCTTGGCGCAGTTGATCTTGCAGTGATTGCTCTCTGACAAGAAAAGTAGTGTATCTCATCACCCCAGTGAGAAAGCCATTACAACATAACAAGGATTTATTGCAGGAGCAGTACTAGGTGAATTGTATAGATTTTCTTTACAATTGAGAGCAACTATTCCTACTTCTATGGAAACATAGAATACCCAACACGACAACTCAGAAATTTACCTATCTTTCAAAACCTCCAGTGTCTTCTGGTTCTCTTCGTCCAAAGTGCGTTGTTTCATCTCCACAATTTCCTTCACCTTTTCCTCCATCTAGAACAAAGATTAAAAAGGACATCAAGCCAACAGATTTACTTATGTAGAGATTTCGAGAGCATAATATAAGATGGCACAGAAACAGTATTCACAAAGGTTTTTTTATGTTAGAAGTAAACAAATTTCTAATGTAACATAGAAGCTTGCCATTACACCAACTGATAGCAATTCAAAATTTAGTAATTCTCTTTCATATGCAAATCTAACAGCATTCGATACTTCTAGCTTCCGTAATACTTTATATCCTTCATCTTTGTCTTTGTGATTGCAACTCCTGCTTTCCCTCTAATTTAAAGGAGATACTAAAGGCCATTGGTGACAAACACTTTTAGTATCTTATTGAACAAAAATAGTGATATTGTTCCTCCATTGATCCAACATTTCCATTTTTGGTAAGTAAATCCAATCCTGTTTTGCCTTGTTTGACAAAAAAAACCAAAGAAAATGGCAGAAAAGATTTAGGGGGATATGGCAAAGAAACAAAAAATACCAAAAAGTTCAAATTCACAGCTAATAACATTGATTAAATTGGCATTGACACAAGACTCCCTAATTTTCCTTCATCTAGGGTCTTGACTATTGCGATAATTTGTTGGGTGTCTACCCGTAATTCTTGTAGTTCCGCTTCTTGGTCTAAAAGGTCAGCACCTAAAGCTGGAATCAGTAAGCATACAGTAATTGATATGACGAGAGTATGCAACTTAGTTCATTTGCAAATCACTCTTTCATAACAACAGAGTAACAAATAAGTAAAACAATATTTTTATGCAAGAGTCGATAGCAGAGGAGAGGTGAGGAATGAGGTTTAGGCTCCACAACCCATTAAAGATCATATAACCAATATCGCTATGATTCTTGCAGCTTCATCGACCGCTGCAAAGCCAGATATTGATCATAACTCTATAATACAGCAATGCAGTAGAAACATTTCAGAACCCAAGATAACAAAGTGCTTGCAACTAATGAAATACTTACTTGTTGCTCTAATTGACGGTTTCGTTCCTCGAGTCTTCTTATTGTTGCCTGTTGATTCTTCAAATGAGTTGCTTCTGCCCTGAATTCCTCCAGCTCAACTTTCATCTTCCTGTTCTCAGATTCCAGTTCGGACAACTTAATATCTTGCTCCTGCAGAGATAAAAGAGTGACTTGTAGATCAACCATGCACGTAGACAATATTTCACATCGCAGTGCTGAGGAAAAAGTTTAGAATTTATTTAGAATATTTCAACTAAATGAGATTCCTGGACATATTATCTGATTTCTCATGAAAGGAGGTGACCCACAACAGTCATGCCAAAAGAATAAGGCATATAAAATTTTCTGAATTTCCCAAAAGGAACAAATCCATACTTACAGCAATAGAAGCAAGAGCTGGATAAGGGTCTGGAGCCTCATAAAGTTTCTGATAGATATTAAGAAATGCATTTTCTCCAAATTTTGCTCTCTTGGTAAGATTATCAACCTCTTCCTGGTAACCCTTGAGTAAGGAATTAAACAGAGTTAACTTCTCCTCAGGAGAAGCTTTTTTGAAATCTGGGCAAAATATCAAGAATGTATAAGTAGAGAAAAGTTGTTTTAACCATGCAAACAAAAACTACTGACTCAGGAAAGAGAGAGAGAGAGAGTGAGAAATATGCATCCTATGAAACTCTGTCCAATAATTCATTCCACGTAGATGGATATTTTGATACATATGAAGCATTTCAACCCATATAGCTTCGTCCCAGCCACAAAGCGAAACAACTCGTAAACTGTAAAGAAAGCTTCCCTTCTTCATGCATGATTATGATGATACTCTATGTAGCACGGACACGGCAAAATGGAGCCGTCGGACACGTGTCCGACACGCAGTGTTAAAAAATAATTTTTGTTGGCTCGGACACGGCTGGACACGGCATTTTTTGATTTTTTATTTATTTAAAATATTAAAATTTATTTTCACTTGTTTTGCCTCCCTCTTCTTTTCCATTCAACACTTCCTTCGTACGCTTCTCCTTTGCTTCCTGCGTACGCATTCCTCTTCCAGTAGAGACGCATCACAACTGCATCACCTCTTCACGCTCTTCCTCTTCACAGTAGAGACACATCACAGCTGCGTACGCATTCCTCTTCCTCTTCACGTGTTTTTTGAGAGGGGCTTATAAAGTACCAAATATGTATGAACTATCAAGTTGTTGGAAGTCTTGAGACACATCAATCAATATATATCATATTATGAATTCTAAGTTTTTTTCTTAATTCTAATTTTATAATATATATATATATATATGCCGTGTCCGTGTCCGTGTCCGTGTCCACCAAATTTTAGAAGTTGGTGTGTCCCCGTGTCCGTGTCGTGTCCGTGTCCGTGTCTATGTCCGTGCTTCTTAGATGATACTTTTTATTGCTATAGGATTTACCTCTAGTACTTTCTGCCAGCCTCCGTCGATTTTTCTGGCTGTTTTCCTGACTTTCACCAATCCTTATCCCTTGTTCATCTAACACACTCTTCTCCTCCTCCAAATGAAAATCTGTCAGAAAAGGGAAAGAAATTTTGAAAGATAACTTCGATTAAATTATTTGTCAAGAATATACAACATGAGAATATGTATATGTACACATTTATGCTGATCGATTATATGAAATTTCAAATATATGCTTGCATGCATATTCACATATCTATATATTAGAAAGGGAGAGTAATTGATCACAAATTCCTAGACGATATAGAGAAAGAAAAATAAAAATGAATTTGCCTCCACTGTAACAGTGCATAGTATTTTCAAAACCATCTTTCCATATCAATACTATGGCAGACCATAAGCACTAAAATAGAAAAAGCAATCAATAAACAAATGGGGTGCCAATAAGATTGATCTTCGTCAAGTACACACTGAAATTATACAGAATCCTAGCACATGCACCACAGTCTCATCTTATCATCCTTAAAAAAGCTAGAATTCCAGCAGAACATACTCATTTTACAATGCCTTAGGCAGTTTCAATGAATTAATTGAGATAACCATAACAAATCCAAATCATGCGAAGACAGTTTAAAGAGCTTCCTCCTGCAATCCTTGTAGGTTCGCTTGAAAAAATAAAAGCTGCTCAGCGTGTAAATTCTCCAAATGGCCACACTTGATACAAATTATTTTCGAGATACGTAGACCGAAATCATTTCTCAAAAGAATACATAAATGAAAAGTCAATGCTTACTGCGAACCGAGACATTCACGGACAATAAAATCTGATTACTACACCGAGTAGCAATAGTTATTCATAAATTCATCTAACCTAACGAATGGGGGTCTAACAAGCTACTTGGAGGTTCAAATTACACTCTAAAAAGCCAAATAGGTACAAAAGGGAAGGTTAAGATGCACTTTTTTCCAGCAGAAAGCACAACCAAACTGATCTATTGGAACAATTGTCGTAAACGCACCACTTCAACTAAAATGAATTGTAAATTGGTGGAGAACTTGCGCACCTTTCCAGAAATTGGAGATGAGATGAAGATGAGAGGAGGTGATGTTCGATTTGTCCCTCTCGGATCCTCCTTGCGGAGTCTCCATTTGCCGCGAAATGATTTGGATATTTGTTTCTGAGATTGCGTTTAATGTGCTTTAGTTATGACTAACGTACAGCAAAGATTAGAGAAACACATACTAAGGGTATTTAGTTGGATGTTAATTAATGAAAAGGAGGAGAACAGATTATAATGGAATAGAATGTAATGTAATATAGTAAAAAATTATTTAGGAATAATGAAATGGTTTGGTTCAGCCGGATTCTGACGAGGCTGTACGTTGCCGTTTGGATTCATGAAGACAACTGTTGAGCACGAGAATTCTG
>JAOTAY010000006.1:22022983-22056377 GCA_025629805.1 Erythroxylum baracoense | reverse complement strand
GTTAAGTGATGTGACACGCCACCCTCGCGGGGCACGAATTCGGGTATCACTGTCGATATCGGGTTCGGGTTCGGCGGAGGTGGGGTGTTACATTATGTGATAGAAAGATTCCTTTAAAACTCAAAGGGAAGTTTTATAAAATGGTGATTCGACCAACCATGTTATATGGGGCAAGAGTGTTGGCCCGTCAAACGTAGACATACAAGATAGTTATTGGTAGCAGAAATGCGTATGCTTAGGTGGATGTGTGACATTACCAAAAGAGATAAGGTCCGAAATCGTATGGTGAGAGACAGACTATAGGTAGCTAGTATTGCTGACAAGTTAAGAGAGACTAGGCTTAAGTGGTTTGGGCATGTGTGTAGGAGGCCCTCTGATGCTCCGATACGATGCTGTGAGAAAATAACCTTTAGTGACTACAAGAGCCGAAAAGGGAGGATATATAGGAACTGGAAGGAAGTGATCAAGAAAGATATGTCAGACTTGGCCCTTACTGAAGTAGTGGCTAGAAATATGAAAGTCTGACGTGATCGAATAAAGGTAAAGAATAACCTTTAACGTTCACCAAAACAGTTGAGTAAGTTATCAAGAGAGGCATACTTTACCGCTCACACTACGTAGGTATCGTGTAGGAAGACCAACAACCCTATGTCCTTTCTGTCTTTTTTAGTGGTAAGGCTTGGACAAGAATTTTGGGCCTACAACTTGGATTTTCAGGACAGGTGTATAGGGAAAGATCTCGCGAGGCCGTCTGAAACCGTAGGATTGTATACCATCAGGGTTTCAAAGCAAGGACTCCTAGCTTGATTAGAGACAAGAAGAGCTGGACTTGACAGCTTATCAGGTACTAGTAGATCTGGACACCATATCATGTATATCTTTTGTTTATTTTTATTTTTTAGTTTTCAGGTACTAGCAGATCTGGACACCATATCAGGTATATCCTTTGGTTATTTATTTTTATTTATTTAAGTATTTATTGTATTGTTAGTTATATATTCTTTTAGCGTGCAAGTTTTACCTATTTACTCTTTAACCTGCATCACTCCTTTATTATCACATCTGCATTGTGGGTCTACCGGAAACAGTCTCTTTACTATGTAGGGGTAAGGCTGCGTACTATCAGACCTCCCCAGACCCTGCTTTATTACGAGACTTTAGACTGGGTGTGATGATGATGGTGATGATGATGATGATGACTTATTGCATTAGAATGCAAGGTTGTAGAAGGGTACACCACTAAGATTTTCATCTTGTTTGTAATACTTTCTCTATTTATTATTTAATTCCATTTCCTTTTTTAAAAGAAAGATTCATCTTCCTAGCATAAATAAATTTTTTGGTACCTCTTATTCTGGTTCTTAAGGCATTCCAAACACCATCCTTAAAACTTGCTAGATCTACGAAGAAATTATTGCATCTAAAAGGTGACTTGGGGGCTCACTACTTAAGTGAAGGTGAAAACAAGGGAGTGATAAAAAAGGTGGTTATTTGGGAAGTTGGAGAAGCAATTGAGGAAAGTTGACATCCATTGGAGATTTGCTAAGCTCTTATCCAACTCTTTCTAATGAAATTTTCTCTAAGTTGTTTGTTGCTCCAAGTGAAAAAGTTGCCACCTGAAGGGATGTTAGTGAGTTGAGCTTCATTAATGTAGTTTCCAAACTCTGAACAAGGATTACTACCAGCTCTATAACCTTCTACTTCTTCAATTTTTAGGATGGCGTTAAAGTCCCTTGAGAGGATCCAAAGATTATTAATGCACATAACAGTACATTTAATTCGATTCCACATAATATTCCTCTAGTATGAGCTATTATTAGTATAAATGAAGGAAATGAAGACTAGTTATGTTAAGGCCCCTATAAAGACTTGCAGATAGATGATTTGGTCTAATATAAATCTTGTGCCTACTATTATAGCATTAGAGTCATAAATTACTTAGCCATTAGAATGGTAACTATGTTTCATGATTTGGTCTAATATCAATCTTATACTTACTATTATAGCATTAGAGTTATAAATTACTCAGCCATTGTAATAGTAACTATGGTTCATGATTTGGTCTAATATCAATCTTGTGCCTACTATTATAGCATTAGAGTCATAAATTACTCAGCCATTGGAATGGTTACTATGGTTTAAGATTATTTTCCAATGAGCTGGAAAATAGTTCATGAAGTTACAAGATCCTTTCTAATTCTAGTTTCCAAAATTCCAGATATTCTCACTTTATTCTGGAAAATCATGTTTATGATAATCAGCTTTTTGCTTAGAGCATTTGTTCCTCTAACATTCCAAGATAATATATATATGTGGCATTCTCCCCAGGGGGACTTCTTTCCTATTAGTTCTCCTTTTGGTAACGGTTTCAAATTCTTGGCTGATATTTTCTTGCGATTGTTTCTATTTGCTAGGATTGTCAACTATACTAGCCTCTATAGGTACACTTTTCTTCAGTAAGGGAATGGAGCTTGAGGTATCAGCAGTTTCTAATTCTTTACTCTTAAGAGTAATAGTTGATGGTATATTGTTTATAGTTTCTTTATTTGCTCCTTCAACATCTACGGGTAGTTGGATTGCCTTAATAGCTCCTTGATGATCAGTATTGATCTCCATAAGCTCTTGATGACTTCCTGTTTTAAAGACTCTACCAATTGGTCACCAAGTTTTCTTATTTTCAAGTTGAGGTTTTCATGCATTAGTCACCTTCAATTGATCATTAACAGGTTCTATGTCTTCATTCAGCCTGATGAATGGTATAACCTCTAGTAAGTCTAATGTGGAAGTAACCAGGATGCATATCCTTGCAAAGTTAATTCGTCTAATTTCTGCAGTGGATTGATACATTGGAATGGGCTTGCCAGTCTAACTTACAACGTGACTAAGGCCATTAATAGTCCAATACTCAAGAGGTAGATCATGAAGGCAGATCCAAATAGGAATGTTTTCCTACTTAAGCTCCTCTAATTTCGTTCCGGGTCTCCACAATTGTAGTAAAAGAGGTTTATTGTGAACATGCAACGGTCCAGCTTGAACCACCATTTTTGCTTCTTCAAAGCTCACAAATTTGAATAAAAATAGATCATCCTTATTCATAAGTACATCCTCCAAACCATGTTGTTTACAATTATTAATTGCCCATTGTTTCAAAACTGGGAAAGTTATCCTTTTATCTAGGAAAAAAACCAAGCACTGTAAACTTCCATCTATCTTCTCCAGATTTCAGAAGATCCGAGGGGGTGGTAAGGGGACACAATCCTCTTCCTAGAAGTTATATAGGGGGGACAATAAGTTAGCTTTAGTTAAGGTCTAGTATCTCCAACCATCTGAGTCTATATGAGTTTTTAATTGGAGCTAGGTTAGAATATTAAGATTTAGTATTAGCAAATGAAGTTCTAGGATAATCCTTAGAGCAATTTAAGTTCAAGGGTGGGAAAGAAGTGGTGTCCATAGGATTCAGCTAAGGACTAAAAGGTAAAAGCAAGGTAGTTAGGTTAAAGAGTGTACAAGAGGTTGACGTACTGAAAAGGCAGAACAAAATGTAGCTGGAAGATACAATGTGATGGATCCATTTATAAGAAATAGGCAGAGGATTTATGGTCAATGACAGGCAAAAACATCGACAGCAAGGTTAGAAAGTATTTGAGAAAGCTAAGCTTGAAAATAACAGAGGGTGGCAACTAAGAGGAGCGGAAGTTGTTAGAGGGGAGGATGCCATAGGAGCTAATGGGAGCATGAACAATGACGTGAACAATGGCTTTCAAGAGGGTTGCCGTATGAATAAATTATGACATAAGGATCCAAGCGAAATAAGTATCTAAGGATGATAAAAATATCTTCTTAGTGGTATTGGCTACCTGTTTTCAGGAGATATGGAAAGAAAGAAATATTACAATATTCACTGGTAAGGAAAAGAACATAAGCACTCAGATAACTTTAACAATAGCAAGCATAAAGGAGCAGTTTATAATTAATCAATTTGCAAGGAAAAGCAACAACACTCTAGAGACTTCATGAAGAATTTAAAAATTCTTTTTCAGGCTCCGTATATTGATCTATAACATTTAATCAAGTTGTAGAATAAAATAGATACTCCTAAACAAATTAATTATATGTAAGGAACTAGATTTGAACTGGTGACATGAGGATTTTTAGTTCTCTACCCTACCAGCTGAGCTATCCCGACCATTTCTGATGTATCATCTTCCTTATTTGAATAATTTACATTTTAATAAGTTACTAAAGGTCTTGGGTCTATGTCAATAAAAAAAAGATTAGAAAATTGTGTTTTATTATTTCTTTATTTTTTATTTTTACATGATTGATAATGTCATTTTGAAATAAAAGAATATTGAAAAAGACTTCCCCCTTTATTCCAAATGTAAACGATTATATTAATAATATTATTATTGAATATATTTTTGTGATATTATTTAGTAAGAACTTACAATTATGAATTAAAATTAAAGTGGTTCAATCTCTACAAAACAAATCAAGAATAAGAAAAAAATGATCTTTTATATTTGATTATAATTGTAATTGTATATAAACAAAAAAGTTTATAGAGATGCGATAACTATGGATATGATGCTAGAAATAGATCGATTTTATATCACCCTTTAATTCAAATTAGCAAAAGCAATGTCTCCTTGCATAATATGGATTCCAAACATTAATGATTTGGATGTGAATGAGTCGAATTACTTATCCCTCGATCTATTAGTGAATTATTTCTTAAGGGATTGTGAAAAATGTTCCATTAGAAATATTCTTGTTTTTGCTTCGACTCATATTAATGACTTCTCACCCGATTTGGGCCATATATTTGGAATAAAGTAAAAAGTAACATCAATATGTTCTATGTAAAAGTAAAACAAAAAGGAACCTTATCTAAGAACTTTGAATTAAAATAGCTATACATTATATTACATAAAAAAATGATTTTTGCATCTATTCAAAGTCCAAAAAGGTTCGTTGAACAAACCATAGCTATGTCATAATAGATTTGAACACTTGCCTTGGATCGACTTCTAAATCATAGTTGCTCAAGTGAATAACTAAAGAAACTAGATAGAAGAGAAAAAATGAATTCGAAACATTTCTCATAGATTCATTGATTACTTGATTATTGATGAGTCTCTTTATATCTGTTGTTCAAAAAGCAAACTCGAACAGTAGACATCCGCCACAGGGTAAACTTTTATGCCACAATAAGTTCTAAAAACCTAGGCTATTTAACTCGCAAGTAT
Source organism: Erythroxylum baracoense (assembly GCA_025629805.1). Classification (NCBI taxonomy): domain Eukaryota; kingdom Viridiplantae; phylum Streptophyta; class Magnoliopsida; order Malpighiales; family Erythroxylaceae; genus Erythroxylum; species Erythroxylum baracoense. Next base: position 22,051,128 of record JAOTAY010000006.1, on the reverse strand, counting down.
GCGAGTTAATTGTAGTCGAATACCCAGGGTTGTCTTCTCAAGGAGGTGAAATTAATTCACTTAAATTAAATTTGAATAAAAGCAAAAACAAATCTAGTCTTAAACACTTTATCCCGATTTGTTGAGTAAAAGCTTGTAAAGAAAATAAAGCAATTGAACTGAAAAGTAAACTAATTTAACTGGAAGCAAAGAATGACTTGATTAATCGATGTGGAGAGAACTTGAGAAATTAACTTCACTAATTTAATCTCTTATGCATGACTAAGGCAAATTGATTGAATAATTGTCTTGCTACAATTAACAATCAGGTTCTAAAATCAAATCAGATAATAAACTAGATCTAACATTCGTATTCGACAAGTCTATTATCCAGATTAATCAATTAAACCCAACTGCTAATTACCCACTGAAGTTAATATATTTCTAATTAATAACATAAGAGTCTATGATTTCTTATTCTAATATTAAACTTTTTGTCTTGATGCTTCATTTAATATCAAAGTAATGTAAGTTGGCCAAACCATTACATCCAATTCAATTCAAAAATCATAGAGTAACAAGACAATAAAATGACTTAATCATACATAATCAATTAACTTAAATCCATTAATTCTCAGGAGTAAGCAATCAGCCCATCATGGAATAAAAACAATTCATCATCTTCATAAACTTCAATCTCATGTTAACAATAAACAGAGAAATGTAAAAATGATGAATAGAGTAAATAAACTAAAGATGGACTATCAAAGCAACAAAGCAATAATAAAGGAAATAAGTTCAATAGACAGAAGATAAATGAGTTCAACAACAACAACAAAAGATAAAATAAAGATGAAATAAGTCCTACCTCTTTGTTGTTTTTCTCTCTTCCTCTCCTGACTGCTCTTTGTTTTCTCTTCTTTTCTCTACCTCCAGTTTTCAGCCTCGTTCCAGCCTTTCTTTTCTCTCTATAAAATTTTCTATTTATAAAGAGAGTCTAGGTTTAGGTATTTGCTTTAGTCCGTTGCCACCTACATGCTTGACACGTGTGCTATTAATTTTGGTAAAGAGAATGTGCACAGGCGTGACAAATTTGTCACCCCCATGAGAGCGCCCATTTTTTCTTATTTTCCTATAACATTTACAAAATACTCCCCAGACCCTTATTTCATTCAACTTCAGATTAAAACACAACAATTTGCAACTAAAATCAAAATATAAAAGCTAGCAAAATTAATAGAAATTAGTCACAATATAAACCGCCTCCTCTCAGCCCTAACTAATTCTACCATAGATGTTAACAATAGACATCCTCATACTAATGGAATCAAAATGGTAAATTGTTTTCGGTATAGAACACTTAGGCTTGACTTTTTAGTTTTTTTAGTAGGCCAATCATTCCCTAAGGATAAGATCTTATTCAAAGGATAGACTAGAAAGGAAGCTTACCTTCATTTAACTTAAATTGGATTAGTAAGTTATTGTTTAATAAAAAATAACTAGTTATTAATAATCTTGCACCAATTTTCCAACACTAGTACGAGGATCTTCTCTAATCTTTTTCTTCAAGATTTATGATATAAGTTTATGATAATTCTATATAAGTAGAAGTTTAAGATGAGTTTGTAATAATTTCGTAAGGTTTATACAAAATTTCCTTGTGATTTAATATCTTTTAAAATAAATTTAAAATTATTGCTTTTTTATTTTGAATTTTTTCATGAAACTTCTTTTGTAAAACTTTTGTTTAAAATGTTAACGAATGAAGTACAAATGACAAGCTAAAATACATGTAGACCAATCCAAAATTTATAATTGATGAATGTATTAATTTCAGAGATGAAGAATTAATCATGTTAAAAAATTTTAATTGATTCATATGAATATTTTAATTATTTTTTATAAGTCTCATAAAAAGATTTGATGAAATAATTAGAATTACAAATAGTTTCCCAATAATTTAAAAGTTTAGAAAAACTTTATGAAAAGAGTTAAACTAAAAAGGCTTTAAATTTATCTTATAAATTTTCATTAATTTAAATTTAATATATTAATTTAAGTTGTGATTGAATGTTGAATAAGGTTTTATATGAATTCTATATTTTTATGAAATATTTAATATAAATTAATTTTATTAAACCCTTGTAATTTGATTTTCTTTTTATTTTGATTATTACATTTTATAATTATTATTTTCTTTTTATAATGTTGCCTAATTATTATATAAGTTATTTCTTTATATTTTATTAATTTTTTTGAAAGTTAAAGAAATATTGTATTACCTTAGCAAAAGCTATTACAAAAATCCGTACAAAGAATCATATTATCTACAACAAATTAAACTAACAAATTCACAAAACTTAACTATAATAGGTAGCATTATAGCAACCAGTTCACTTTAAATTGTTGGCTAACTAAACTTTGTTTGTTATTAGAGATAATGGTTGCTCGAACCTAATTCACAATTTGCTCCGCAAGTTGTTGATTACTTACTGCCAAGCTCTTACATATTCTCTTATTTCGTTCTCTCCAAATTGAGTAAATGGCAATATGGAAAACATTTTTAATAATCGTACCATTCCTCTGACGTACACTTTATAATTAGATTCGAAATCTTCATCCACTTAAAAGTGTATCTAGGCAATTGTAGCATCACCAAAAGTTTGCTCCAAATTGTTGGACTGTAGGTACATTACAAAAAAGAGATGGTTTCTGCTCTCATACAGCTGTTTGCAAAGGATGTAAATAGGATCAAAACTCCCTAACTATCTGTCTTTTTTTAATCAATTATTTATCACCAACCAAGTGAAAACAGTAGCTTTATGGTTTAAAACTTATTTCTAAGTGATATCAGCCTAGGGAACCTCTTCCAGATTATGAATCAGTAGCTTGTGACGTGATTTGTTGTTGAAAGCTCCACTAGAATGAGGAGTCCATATGATGTTGTCCTTCCTCTGTCCTACAGAAATATTAGGTAGATAATCTGTCATTAAATGAAAGCCTCTAAAGTTACCAACCCATTCACCATTACGAAGAAGCATAGACACTCCAGCATCAGCAAGGACTTGGTTTCTGATACTAAAAAGCTCAATTCGTTGAATAAAAGGATTATAGTTGGTCCAATTATCATACTATAGCCAAATATCCTCTCCATCACCCAACCTATATTTGATGTAAGGATAAATCATGTCACACAAGCTAAGCATCTGATTAAAGATCCATCAGAAGTCCCTGGACTATTGTAGTTGCTAGAAATTCTGATTTGGAAGATGGCATTCGTTAACTCATTTAATCCTCAAAGCTCTTTTGTTAGTGAATAGTCACCAAATCCCCTTAAAGAGGATTACTTTATACATATGAGCAATGAGAATGATCCCAAGACCTCCTAGCTTCTTAGGGATAGTGATGTCACACTATTTCACCTTGAATTGCTTACCATCTTAGTTTTACTAGACCACAAAAAAGCTTTTAAGATCCTAACCATTTCCTTGATGACCTTCTTAGGTAAAACTGGGTGTGCAAACCAATGAAGATGCATACTAATCCAACACTGAGATGATTAGAGTCAATCGGGTTGCTATAGTTAAGAACTTGTTTTGCCATGCATGAATTAAGACTTTTAGCTTTTCAATCAAAGGAAGAATTTAGAGAATTTAAGGTTACAGTTTGGTAGTGGGACTCCTAAATAGTTGAAAGGTGTAGACTATAAAGTGAACCCAACCCTTTAGTTAAACTGTTTAGGATTTCTAACATTCGATGAAACATATAATTTTAAAATAATCTTTTTATTAAAAATTAATAAATTTAATATTACATTTTAAAGTAAAAATAAATAAAATAGATAAATATGATAACATGAGTGTTTTAAAACTGGAAATAAAATCCCAAATTAAAGAGAATTCTTTTTAATACATTTTGGATTGAATAAAAAACTTGAAAAAAATAAAACAAGGTTTATTGTTAACATTTAAAGTTTCACCAAAAATTGTTTACTGTAATGCTCGCTCATAGTTTTCATTGCGTAGGAGGTCAAATCGGTCTTTCCTAATTTGCGAGTCGTAGACCAATCGTTCTGTCATACTATTTGTCTTTTCAGCACAGGTATACGGGAAATATCCAACAAGGATGTTGGACATTGTAGGATTGTCATATACACAAGGTTGCACCACTAGAACTCTTCGCCCATATAGAGTTGTTGCAGCCTATCAGGTATTTAGCAGAGCTGAGCTCCATATCAGATATATCCTTTGTTCCTATTTTCTTTATTTTTTTGTTTATATACGGTTTAATTACATGTCATAAAGTATTTGTTTGCACCTCTTTTACTCCTTCTTTTTAACATATTCAGTTTTCCCTTTTTACCCTTGTTAGCCTGCATCACTTTTTCATTATCACATTTACATGTGAGTCTACCAGAAACAGCCTCTCTACTATGTAGGGGTAAGGCTGCGTACTATTAGACCTCCCTAGACCCTGCTTTATTGCGATATTTCAAAATGAGTGCTGATGATGATAATTTAAAGTTGCACCAAAATTCTATTAAGGCCTTTTCATTCTATTTTTATTTTTTAGCTGTGAGTTTAGTGTTTTATTATATTTTAATTTTAATTTTTAACAAAAATAAAAATTAAATCGAGTCATTTTAATTTTCTTAAATTTATGTCTTTTTAAATATTTTAAAATTTAAATATAATTTATTAATTTAAAAATAAAATTAACAACAACAAGTGGCTTTTCTTTTTATTTCACGTTCATGATTCATGAGTGCAGCTTAGCCACTGAAACGTAATCCAAGCCATCCTCCCTAGAAATCCTCTTCGTCCCCAATCTTCCTATGGACTGCTGCTCCCGCAGTGGTTCGTTTCGGCTCTTGCCTGCCGCCATCGCCGTCAACCCTTCTTCTCTAAATCGCTGGCCATCCCTTTTCTTCTTATCCAACTCTTCCTCTTCTAAGACCACTGCAAACGCCACTGTCTTCTCCTCCACTTACAATTCATCAGCGTCATTATCGTCTGACTCCTACAACCGACGATGCTACAATTCTTCCGAAATTGTCCGCCATTGGGTCGATGCTTATCAACCCCTCGCTTCCCATGGTATGTCACATTTACTACTTACTTCAACTTGCCTTATTAAGTACTGCTGATAATTGGTACATGTATACGTCATTGCAATTCTTGCTGGTGTAATCTGATAGACTTATATTGCTTTACAATTATGATCCCCGTTTTGGGCCTGTTTGGAAATGATGTGTCTTGGACTCTTCATCTAACTTTGAATTATCTTCTTGGTATTTACTAGAGAGATTTAAGGTTGTTTCCTATAATATACTGGGGAACGGAAACGCTTTAAAGCACCGGGATTTGTACCAAAATGTGCCTTCGTCTTACCTAAAATGGGGCTATCGCAAAAGGATCATTTGTGATGAGATAATTGGATGGGACCCTGATATAATATGTTTGCAAGTGAGCCTTCATTCCAAGCTTTGGTTTCATTTTCGTTTCCCATCTTATTTCTGATGTATTAGCTGATAATTTTGCTTGAATGTTGTTATGATAGGAGGTAGATAGGTACTTTGATTTGTTCAAGGTCTTGACGAAAGCAGGTTATGGTGGTTGTTACAAGGTTGTCATTCTTTTGATATTTCTATAGTTGGAAAAATATTTCTTTTGCTATAGTTATTTTCTTAGAATATCTAATAAATTATTTGTAATATCAGCGGCGAACTGGAGACCATGTTGATGGGTGTGCTATATTGTGGAAATCTGATATGTAAGGCAAATAATGATTCCCATGATATTGTCATTCGTATATAATTGGCCTCTGTTGATTCATTCTTTTGAAATTGAATTATTTGTTTGTGTTTTTATTGTTGTCTATATAAAGTAGTTTTTTATCATGCTAGGTTTCGGTTGCTAGATAGAGAAAACATTGAATTTAAGAGACTTGGTCTCCGAGATAATGTTGCGCAACTTTCCATTTTTGAGGTATTGACTTTGAAAACATGTATATTATGTCTATTTGGAATTTTTTTATTGTTTTTATGGTGGTTATAACTTGGAGGTTGTACTTTGAATTCTAAACATGGTTTCGATATTTGTGGCCTTCAAAATTTTAGCCGAAACATTTGGCCTAGAGCTTATCTTGGTCTGTGATTGAGTAGTTGCTATCATGAATTTTGAACTGGGTTGCAATAATTTTAATTGAAACATTTGTCCTAGAGCTTTACCTTGGTCTGTGATTGAATAGTTTTTATATTAAATTCTCAATTGAAGTAACCAAATGTTGTGTTACTTTCCTTCTAGTTCACTAGCTTTTTACATGTGGAAAATCCCTCGTAATTAGATAACTAAAGATGTTGAAGTCTGTTGAACCCTAGTGTAGATAAAGAATTGGTTATTTAGTTGAATGCCAAGACTAAACATCTCATGGTTTCATCCAGATATTTAGAGGTTCTAATGTAACTCATAGATATGCATGTAGTTTATCAGTCATTTGATCACAAATTGCCAATGGAACTGCTATTTATTAGTTGAAAATTAAGCTATTAATTGTCTCAAATCATTGCTTTCTTACTTTTCCTTATTTCTAATTGCATTGCGTTGAATTATAAATTTGTCTTTTGTTCCTCTTTCTCTTTCAATCCTATCATGTGTTAACCATCTAGGTACTATGTTTTGGCTTAGTTTATGTCCCTTTTATGTCTAACACATTCCATACAGGCAGATCTGCAATGGTGAATCAAAAAGACTTTTGGTTGGTAACATTCATGTGCTTTACAATCCAAGTCGAGGAGATATTAAGTTGGGTCAAGTAAGTATCTATTGCATTGATATTTGCCATCTACGTGATCACTTATATGATAAATACACTATTTAAATGGATGACTTAGTTGTCAATATGAGTTGGGCTATGGTTTAAGGGCAACTTTCGTTGGTCTTTCTTCTATTGTCTGCCTGCACTCTTTTCCTTCCTTTTGCTTTTTTCTTCACCAAATGTAAATAGAAAGTTTCAAATTACTAATACTAATGACAATTAGATAAAAAAATAGAAAATAGGTTGATGTTAGCACATTTGCTCTTTGTATTTATAGGGAAAAACTTTGCAGTTTGCAGTTGAGGTGTTGAACATCTGTTTTATCTTCTTATTTTAATATAAAGTTGTATCTTCGTCCTCAAATGATGTAGAACAAATAGAAAAAGTATTAACTAGTAGGTAAAAATCACAAATTAGGAAATATGACTTATATTAGGCTACTGGAATATCAAGTTTCAAGTTGCAGCTTGGAATGCTAAAATTTCGTATCAGGTAAAGCTGAGTTTTTAGGGTTTGTTTGTTAAAAATTTAGATTGGAATTTTAGGGTTTAATATGGCTGGAATTTGAGGTTGATATAGCTAGAATTTAGAATTTTAGTTGCTGGAACTTTAATGAGGAACACAAATAATGAAGGATAGGAAACTAGGAATCACTCATAGGATTTGAGAATCACTCTTAGAAGAAAGCATCACACTTTCTACTTGAAAATTTAAATTTATAGAATAAGATTCAGGATATGTTGTTATTGAAGGAAAAACTACACATATTTAGAAAGTTCGTAGAACCCTTATTCTAGTAGGAAAGGGTTCCTAACAAATTTAAATGTTGTTCTAATAAAAATTTGTTGTTAAAATTAGAAAAACTGATATCTAGTAGATCATGATTTCAATAAAATAGGAAAATCTTATATTATATTCAGGATAAGTTAAATCAGCACCTAAGTAGTTAAGGTGTTGCATGATTAGTGGAGATAGGTAGTTAGGATACTGATTCTATACATCAGCACCTATGTAGTTGGGTGCAGCAGATTAATAGAGATAGGTAGTTGGAATACTGATTCTATACTGGCTATACTTTTTTCTATTTAAGATGCATCAGTCAAAGAATAAAAGTCCAGAACTTCAATTATGGATTTCCTAGGCGTTCAAAAAACTCAATAGTTATTGCATGGTAATCAATTCTATGGAACCAACTATTGGGAAGCCCTTCATGTTCATGCGAATAGCTCGTGATGTTTGGGAAGCAGTTAGGGAAACATATTCAGATCTGGACAACTACTCAAAATTCATTATCATCATCATCACACCCAGTCTGAATCCCGCACCAATGCGGGATCTGGGGAGGTCTGATAATACGCAGTCTTACCCTTATAGAGTAGAGAGGCTGTTTCCAGTAGACCCACATGCAAATGTGACAATGAAAAAGTGATGCAGGTTAACAGAGTAGATATGTAAAATGATATGTTAAAAGAATAGATAGATAAAAAAAAAAAAACCTGATATGATGCCTAGATCTGCTAATACCTGATAAGCTGCAAAGTACGGCTCTTCATGTCTCAAGTTGTGCTAGGGATCCTTGCTCAGTAGCCATGTGATTATGAACAATCCAACGGTATCAGATGGCCTCGAGGGACCTTTCCCCGTACACCAGAGCTGAAAAGCCAAGTATTCGGACAGAAAGACTTGTGCACGACTTGCAACTAGAAAAGACAGATTGGACACTAGGGTTAGCCTTCCGAAGCGGTAAATACGTTGTCAGAGCTTTACAGTAAACGGCTCCCAATAACTTCCATGACTGTTTTGGTGCACTTTAAAGGATATCCTTTACCCGTATCCTAGCACGCCAGAATTTTCTATTTCTATCCAATTCTTTAGTAAGGGCCAACTATGTCATATCCTTCTTGATCACTTCCCTCCAGTTCTTGTTTGGCCTTACTTTTCTCCTCTTGTAGTCACGAAGGATTATTTTCTCACAGCGTTGCACAGGAGCATCAGGATGCCTCCTACTAACATGCCCAAACCACTTAAGCCTGATCTCTCTCAACTTGTCGGCAATACTAGCCACCTATAGTTTGTCTCTCACTATATGATTCTGGACCTTATCTCTTCTGGTAATGTCACACATCTACCGGAGCATACACATCTCGGCTATTAACAGCTGTCTTGTATGTCTACATTTGCTAGGCCAACATTCTGCTCCATATAACATGATTGGCCAAATCACCATTCTATAAAATTTTCCTTTAAGCTTTAATGAAATCTTTTTATCACATAAGACCTTTGATGTGCTTCGCCATTGACCCAACTGGATCTGATATGATGGACTATATTGGCATCAATATTACCATCACTCTGAATGATAGACCTGAGATATTTAAAACTCGATTTTTGTAGTATGACGTCAGTACCAATTACTACCGCCGCCTCATGGATCATTTGACTTCCCGAAAAGTTGCATTCTAAATACTCTGTTTTAGTCCTACTCATTTTACAACCTTTCTACTCTAACGTTTCTCTTCAACATTCTAACTTGAAATTGACCCCCTCCCTGGTCTCATCTACGAGGACAATATCGTCAGCAAATAACATACATCAAGGTACCTCTCCTTGAATATGTTTGGTAAGTTCATCTATTACTAATGCAAACAGAAAAGGGCTTAAGGTGGAGCCTAATACCAATAGAAAAAGTTTCCTTATCGCCTCTTATTGTCCGTACGCTAGTTATTGCTCATTTATACATATCCCTAATTACGCATATATAGGTCATAGGAATTTCCTTTGCCTCCAAACAACTTCACAAGATTTTCCTAAGAACCCTATCATATGCCTTCTCCAAATCAATAAAAACCATATGCAAATTCCGTTTTTGTTCCCTGTAGCATTCCATTAGCCTATGGAGGAGATGTATCGCTTCTGTTGTGGACCTATCAGGCATAAAGCCAAGGTATTATAGCACTCAAAATTATTTGAATTAAATACCAGAATGTGGAAAATGTAGCAAGGTGAGTGTAATGTAACAACATATTATAATAAAATGGTGTTTGTTTGATGTGAATTAGATTTGTTTGAGAACGTTGGGTAAATCCAAGTGACAGTGCTTGGTACAAGAAGAAAGTTGAAAGAGGACGCGTATTTGTCTTCATGGTTGGATTAAATAGAGACCTGGATGAAGTTAGAGGTTGTATTTTAAGGAGAAACCCTCTATCGACCATAAGAGAAGTCTTCTTAGAGGTACGGTGAGAAGTAGCAAGATGACAAGTGATCTTTCGCCTGTACCAAGACTAACGTTCCCTAGATATTAGATTTGGGTGCCACATATCACATGACTAGTATTCTGTACTTTTTTTTGTCATATACTCCATGTGCAAGAAATCAAAATGTCAAAATTACTGATGGTTTCTTTGCTTCGGTTGTTGGAAAAAGAACAGTGTCTATCTCTCCTTCCTTAAATCTCAAAGATGTCCTTCATGTTCCTAACCTATCATATAACCTCTTGTCTGTGAATAAGCTTACTCTTGATCATAATTGTTGACTAATTGGTCTTCTCATTGTGGATTTCAGGATTAAACCTCTGGGAAGATGTTGAACAAATAGTGGTCTCTATGCTTTTCCCAAGGGACAGACCTTTAGAAGGCAAGACCAATAAACTTCTTTCAATTCTATTTCAATTTCTAGTAATAATGAAGTTATGTTATGGCATTTCAGACTAGGCTATCCATGTTTTCAATATTTAAAGAATTTGTGTTAGAAGTTATTCATACATAAAAATCCTTCAATATTTTATTGTGAGTCGTGTGAATTAGCAAAATATTATCATGTAGTTTTTCCACCACAACCTTATAGAACTTCACAACCATTTACCATGATCTATAGTGATGTTTGGGGGCCTTATAGAGTTTCTACATTTTCTCAGAAACGTTGGCTTATTACATTTATTGATGATCATACTAGGGTCACTTGGGTCTTTCTCTTAAAAGAAAAGTCTGACATTGTCTTCAAAACTTTTATAACATGATTCAAACACAACTTCAAAGTAAGATTAAATATTTCAAAGTGATAATAGGAAAGAATTCTTTAACAATATGTTGGAAAAAAATTTTGCTAAGAAAGGAATAGTTCATCCGAGCTCATTTATAGAGATGTCAATGCTTGGGCCTAGCCCCGTGGCCTGCTTGTGGCCCCGTCAACCAGGGCTGAAATTGGACTGGGCTGGGCCCTTTTTGACATCCCTACACTTAATCATACATTACAACAAAATGGGGTGGTTGAGAGAAAAAACAAACACCTTCTTGAAGTAGTTGGAGCTTTGAACCTTCAAACTAAGGTTCCTAAATATCTTGGGGGAAGCAGTTCTAACAGCCACTTACTTGATAAACTGATTACCTACTTGAATCTTTAACTACAAAACACTTTAGGCGTTTGCTTAATATTTTCCAACTACTAGAATCATTATAGACATTCCCTTGAAAATTTTGGTAGCTTGACCTTTGTCCATAATCATGATGCCAAACTTTCAAAACTAGATCCTAGAACACATAAATGCATACTTGTTGGCTATCCAACTAATCAAAGGGGGCACAAATGTTTTTATCCAATTTCAAAAAGGAAGTTTGTGTGATTTTACTTTCTTTGAAGCTACTTCATACTATAATAACTACCATCATCAGGGGGATCAAAATATAAGTGAAGATAAGTTCTTAGATGGTTCAGATCTCAGCTTTGAGTTTGTTCAGAGTGACACCTTTCATGATCATTCAGAAAAAGACAACGCAAAATTATTGGAAGCAAATGAAGTAAATATTGACAATGTTGTATCAGTTAATAAACAACTTGTGACAATGCCATCACAAATTGATAATATTGGAAACATGGAGATATATGAGAAATGGTACAGAGGTCTTATATATTCAAAGGAACACCTAGCACAAAAATGGAAGGCCACTATTCAGTAACATCTTCATGAGTCTAACCAAAGGTTAAATCAAGAAAATCATGATGGTTCCACAAATGTTCATGTTCTTGAAAGTATTCCTGTAAGTGATTCTAAGCTAAACTCTTTTTCTCAAATTGATCTCCCTATAGCTCTTAGGAAAGGTATTAGATCTTGTACACAACATCCTCTCTCCAACTTTGTGTCCTACAAAAATATTTCACCCATGTATTATACCTTTATTTCACAAGCATCTAGTATTCCTATTCCTAACAGAATTCAGGAGGTTTTAAAAGTTCCTGAGTGGAAAGAAGCTATTCTTGAAGAGATGAAAGCCTTGGAAAAGAATGCAACCTGGGAAGAAGTCAATCTAACAGGTGGAAAAAAGGTCTTTGGATGTCAATGGGTATTTATTTTAAAATTCAATTCTGATGGATCCTCAGAGAGGTACAAGGCTCAGCTAGTTGCTAAAGGCTTTACCCACATATATGACATAGATTATTCTAAGACTTTTTCACCAGTGACAAAGTTAAACATGATTCATGTCCTCCTTTCAATTGATGTTAATCTTGACTAGGCTCTGAATCAATTAGATATGAAGAATGCTTTCTTGAATGGAGATCTAGATTAGGGATGACAATTGGCTCCCAACAAAGAAGTCAACAAGTTAGGCTGGGTTGACCATGCCTCGAATCCAATTTTTAAAAAAATCGGTTCTCTATAAGCAAAACGACATCATTTTGTTGAAAACATTGTTTCTACTTTTTTAATTTAAAAAAATAGTTCGGGTCAATCCAACCCATTGCCATCTCTAATTTAGATGCAGTATACATGGAGCCTCTCCCTAGATTCTCTGAAAAGTTTGGAGCTAAGGTATGCAAATTAAAAAAATCTTGTATGGTCTTAAGCAGTCTCCCAGGGCCTGGTTTGTACGGACGACATTAGGCAAAGGCTCGAACTTGACCCGAATTATATCTTTTTAAAAAGGAAAATGACATCGTTTTATAGCAAAATGACATCGTTTTGTGTTACCGAGTCCAGGCAGCCCGAGCCTGGCTTGAGGCCTTGACCAAGCCTAGAAAATCAGACCAGGCCTGGGCCCTTTTCCCATCCCTACTGGTTTTTAAGATTCACAAAGTTTGTTAAGGGTCAAGGTTATTGTCGAGGGCAATCTAATCACACTTTATTCACTAAGAGATCCATCAAAGACAAAATTTTAGTTCTGACTGTCCACGTAGATGATATAATTTTAAGCTAAGTCTAGCCAAAGAGTTTGAAATTAAGGACTTCGGCCAGCTAAGATATTTTCTTGGAATGGAAGTAACAAGATCAAAAAAAGGAAATTGTGATCTCGAAAGAGAAGTATATTTTGGATCTCTTAAAGGAGACTAGAATGAGTGGATGAAAGCCTTCAGATACTCCAATAGAGTTTAATGTCAAACTTGGAGATGTTAAAGATGGAATCCCAGTAGATAAAGGAAGGTACCAGAGATTTGTAGGGCTACTGATCTACTTGTCTCGTACACAACCTAATATTGCATTCGCTATAACTGTGGTTAGTTAGTTTATGTTTTCCCCATACAAGGAGCATCTAGAAATTGTGTATAGGATCCTTCGATATTTAAAGGGCACTCCAGGAAAGGGCCCTCTTTTTTTTTAAAAATGAAAGTAGAGGACTGTAGGTTTATACTAATGTAGACTAGATAGGATCAATTATCGATAGAATATCGACTTCTAGATATTGTAAATTCCTTTGGGGCAACTTAGTCACACAGAGATGTAAGAAATAGAGTGTAATTGCTAGGAGCAGCGTTGAAGCAAAATTTAGATCAATGGTTCAAGGTGTATGTGAGGTTCTATGGCCACAACGAGTTCTAGAAGATCTTCAAAGTCTAGTGAGCTTTCCTATGAGATTGTATTGTGATAATAAAGCAGCCATAAGTATTGCCCATAACCTAGTCCTTCATGAAAGAACAAAACACGTTGAAATTGATAAGCACTTCATTAAGCAAAAACTTGAAGCAGGAATAATTTTTACTCCATTCATTCCAACCACACAACAAGTTGCAGACATATTTACTAAAGGATTGTTAAGACAGCCATTCGATCTTCAAGTTAGCAAGTTGGGCATGATAGACATTTTTGCAGTAACTTGAGTGAGAGTGTTGATAAATTAGGAAAACTGATATCTAGTAGATAATGACTCTAAAAAATTGGAAGATCTTAACCTAAAATTTAGGATAAGATCAATCAGCACCTAAGTAGTTAGGGTGCTGCAGATTAGTGGAGAAAGTAGTTAGGATACTGATTCTATAAATCAGCACCTAAGAAGTTAGGGTGCTGTAGATTAGTAGAGATAAGTAGTTATGATACTAATTCTATACGGGCTGTATTTTTTCTATTTAAGATGCATTGGCCAAAGAATAAAAGTACAAAACTTTAGTTTTGGTTTTCCTATTCAATTATGTCAACAAAATTCCATAAGTTTAAGCCCTAAACAAATAGGATACATATCCAAAACTAGAATAATATGTTTATCTTACTACTATATAATTACCCTTATTATCTTGTTGTCAACTCAATTCTCATTCTCCATCCCACCAAAGTAAGACTTGTGGTTGACTAGTTCTTCCTCTTTTATATCTTCTATAGACTTTAAGCTCTTTTGCATCGTCGAGTGTCTCAATATTGATTTATTTCTCAACATTGATTTATTGACTTGCAGATTCGATTTCTCTTGTCAAGGGCACAGATCCTTTCAAAGAAGTGGGGTAATATTCCTGTTGTTCTGACTGGTGATTTCAATAGCACACCTCAGGTTTGTATCTAATATTTTTTTCTTTCTTAACTAAATTCTTTTCATTTAAGTCTGATTGGAGGACTTCTTGGAATGGCATGATCTGACATCTTTGCTACTTGTTGACAGAGTGCAATATATAATTTCCTGTCTTCATCTGAGGTGAAGAGGATTTTCATTGTTTACATTGTTAATCTTTCTTTTACATTATGGAATTATAGATAGATGACATTTTAAGATAGGCTTGTCACAGAAAAACCAGATATGTTATGTTCCGGGCTGAGGCTCAACCTCTCCTGTTTGCAGTTAAATGTCCTGCTACATGAAAAAAGGGAGTTGTCTGGACAGAGAAATTGTCGACCTGCTCAAGTTTTTGATGTCAACAAAGAAACAAATAATCCATTATCTATGGTTGATGGGTAGTTTCTTCATCCTTGTTACTTAATTAAGTTTTATTTTTTGTTCTTAACAAAAGAATTCTTTTGTTTGTTCTCTTTCAGAGACAGTCTATATTCACGGGACTGAAGGAAATTTGGTTCCATACCTTGTTTAAATTGATACAGTTTTTGTGTTTTACCAAGTTGTTTTTTAGTACTTTAGGTACATTTATTTCATTTTTGCGGAGTATATTTTAGCTCCCCCTCAGTTACTTAATTCTCTTGCATCCTTTTTAACTTTATGTAATCCACTTGAGATTTTATTTCATCTCCACGATCATGTATATGTGAACTTATTTTTTCATTCATACCATGTGATAGGCCTCTAATGAGTAAGGTCTATACTCGTAAGCATAGGAAGAGAGACAGGGGATTCAATATGGCTGATATAGAGAATATGGGGTTGTTAGCAGAAGGGACACTTGGCAGGAACTAGTTGGTCAGACAAAAGGAGAAACGATTAGAAAGTATTTAGGGAAAGTTTTGCAAAGAGAGGGGTACGGGTGATGTAATAACTTTTGGGGCAGCCTAGCTGCATGGGGAGAGAATTGGCCTCTCGAATAGCCAAATATCTTGTTTCCTTTCAGTCGTATGTTTTGCTATTTTCGCTAGTAGTTGTTGATGGAACAGTAGCATAATTGTAGTATCTACCGCTCAAGGAGCAATAGTATGAATATTATTTCTTCCTAGAAACCGAATTGATTGTAATTGTTGAGAACAAAACAGGGTTCCTATCACCATGACTATATGTGATGAATGAAAAGACTTAAAATACTTGTTGTACTGAGCAGATTTTTGCTGCTATTCTTTCCCTTCTAGCTAAGCACAGCATAAGCTACAGAGAGGACACCACTACCATTCATAAAGGTTTATCTGTTTTGCATTTAATCTTTGTGGCTAATGAGTCATGTAGACTCTGATGTATGAGTCTGGTATTTGTAGTGATATTGTAGTACAGGATTAGTGTGCTTCAAGCTGCGAAGATCCTTTCATGACAAGCTTTTACCTTTTGCATGTATACTTGAAAGAGTGGGTCCTGATGATGTTTAACTATTGACATCCACTCCTTTTTCAAGTTGGTGCACACATAGTTGCTGAGTGGCTTATAGAGATAAATGGTTTTTTATTTCAGCTTCTTTAAGACTAACTGGACTGGTGAAGAGGTTAAAATTGCAACTGGCAGCTCCGAGCACCATATCGCTGTGCATCCATTGAAACTCAAAAGCTCCTATGCAACAATTGAGGTGTTTTAGATTCTACTAATTTTTGCTGGCATTTGGAACATTTGGTTTGATTTATTGTTGATCACATCTAAAACACTGATTTTAGGGTTCTACGAGTACAAGGGATCTCAATGGTGAACCGTTAGCTACTTCCTACCACTCAAAGTTTCTTGGTACTGTTGACTATTTATGGTAAATTCTTTAGCAGAAATATATTATGTTGGTGGCTGTGAATTGTAACCGACTATAAGAGCAAGTTTTCCGAATCCAGGTACTCAGGTGGTATTGCACCTACTGGAGTTCTGGATACTCTACCATTTGATATTCTCAGAAGAACAGGTGGCCTCCCGTGCGAGGTAATAATCGGTCAAAGTTACCGTGATTTTCATTTAATGGGAAAGAAAAGAAAAACCCTAAAGCCTTTATCTATATTCTATCACGTACTTAGCGTAGAAGTAGTTGGCATACTTGGACCTGTGTTAAATTCTTATTTCATGATGTACGTAGAAGCTGGGAAGTGATCACTTGGCTTTGGTTTCTGAGTTTGGCTTCACCGAAGAAGGCAACACCACATTCTCAGGCGCAGCATAAGCCTATGCATCTATCCGCAAATTTAGCTTTCAGAATCATACATACATTTTTTATCCTTTATTATACTATGCTGCAATCTTCTGGGGTTCGTACGATCCATATGGGTGTACTGGTCCGAAAATGGTAAAAGTAAAATTTACGGCGGCATCAATTAATTTCGGTTAAAATATAGAATTTAAGAAAATGCAAGACTGTTTCGACCCTCATAAGCAGCAGTCCCTCTTGTAACCGAAACAAAATCCCTAATTTGATTTCACAAAACAACTCTATTTCTCTTATCTCACCACCCCTCTTACCGCTGTTGTCACCAATCTTCTTTTATCCGTTACTTGTCAGTGATCATCTTCTCTTTTTCGTTATTATTCTCATAATTTCTGGCTTCACTATAAAGTAGAAATATAGTTAAACTCAGAGATAGCTAAAATGAAGGTCTTTTTATTTTGTTTTGGGATTAATATGAGGTTTTTGTGGGGGTATTGTTATAGGGTAATATAATTCAAACGATTCAAGTTAAGAGACTCTTTTGACTTTTGAGAATAATAATAAAAGCAAGCAGAGGTAGAAAGCCTGAAAGTTGAAGATTGAAGTAGAACTAGAAGGGTCAAAATGAGTTGGAAGAAAGGAAACTGATAAAAAGCAGAAAAGGAAATTGAAGAATGAGTAAGACTTAATTTAGTTAGAAAACAAGGAGAGACAGTTGTATGTAAATAAATAATAAATGAATATGTGCGGTTATATTTTAGATAAAAGGTACCAATTCTCTCTGCTTCTTAAAAAGTTTAAATTAATTTCTACTATTACTTATAATATTACATTATACCTCAAATGTTTTTAAAACAATACTAATAATACTGTAAAAAATGGTACCTAAAAAAGCAATAACATTTTGATTTTATTGTTGTCTGACACGTAAAATACTAAACTGGGTAGATACGTCCGGCCCGATTTGATTTGACCGGGCTGACCCAAAAGTCAAAAGTTATAAGAAAAATGGTTATTTTGAGATAAATTATGTCATTTTTTATTTTCATTTGAGCTTTGGGTTGGACTTAAGTTCAGGTATCTTGGACTAGATCCAGGCTCACATACTGGATAATATTAGGGTAAATGTGTAAAATTACAAAAGTTTAAGACTTAAGTTAAAAGAATCTAAAATCGTCCTAACCTTGAGTCACTCACACCAAACCATCGAACCTCCCTTCCCTCTTCATCTTCCGCGGCTGCCTCTCACAATCTTAATATCTCACTCCTCTCCTCGGCGCCATTGTCATCATGCTAGCTCACCGTTGATTGCCATGCCAACTCACCGCTCATCGCCAACTTACAAGTTTATGGGTGTAAGAAATCCATGAGTTGTTGGTGCACAGGATGGATCATTTTTAAGAAAGTAAGTTGAATCGTTGCATGTAGTTTTGTTTATTATATTGGGTAGCTTTAAGAATTTAGTTAGCTCACTTTTTCTTTTCATTTTCTTTTGTAAATCTGGTAATGTTTGGACTAATGATATATAAATATCGTATAGGTAGTAGTACAATTTTAAATAATTCAGAAAATATTTTATAAATTATAAAAATTACTCATATTAGTGTCGGTATTACACCGGCTACTATTTTGGGTTATTTTTAAATTTATAAAATAGTTATTAATTTTTAAAAAAATTATAAAATAGTCTTCCTAAAAGATGGAACTTTGCAAGTTACTCCCATCAAGGCTGTTGAAATGATTATAGATAACGTGTGAAGAAGAAGAAGATAATGTAGTTAGAACAGTTCCTTAATTACAACCTTAAGAACAAGAACTTAAACCGAAAGAAAACAAAATTTCAAAATGTGGAAGGACAAAGAATCATTAGAGAAGACAATAAAGAAGAAATAACAACCGCGAGATGTCCAGGTCTAGCAAGTGCGGGAAGTGATAACACATGGATTTTCTCCTCCGGAAACAATCTCCCTAACACACACATCCTATGACAAACAAAGATAGAGACGAAGATTAAGAAAAAATACCAACCCCATAAAATAACTTGAATAGGTCCAATTGCTTGCATCTTAAATGTGAATGCCCAAAATGTTAAACAATTTTGCCCTTAAGGGCAATTTTGCATTTTTTTCATTTATGGATAGTGATTAATTGCAATTTAGTTTTTCACTAAATTACCAGCTAAGTAACACAATTTGATCTAATTAAAAGGAATAAGATGACCCAATAAATGATCTAAATTAAGGGGTCGAAGTCCGGGTGAAAAATGGGTCCCTTTCAGTGTGGCTCTGGACCTTATCTGCCTTGTGATGGGGAAGCCCGATATGGAAGTCTATATATATATATACGGGGGTCTCCTGTGGTGGCAAGGTAATTCGTGAGCATTAAAGAGCTCCGACCCATTAAAAGCGCTCACGTTCTGAGCAAACCACAAAAAGAACTAGAACTCGAGCCGGTGATCAATCTTAATAAAGGTACCAGGAGGTTTTGAGCGCATTTGGCTGCAGAAAAAGGCATCTAAAGTTCAAATGGAACCAAAATCAAGTATTCCACATTTCATCATTTTTAATCCATTCACGGACGATCCTGGGTGCGTAGTAAAGCCTGTTCTACGAGTTACATTTGGTATCAGAGCGGTTATGTGACTGGATTGGCCAAAATGAAGATTTTTGGTTTTTTTTCTCTCATCTCTCTCTCTCTCCTGGTTTTGATTGATTTTCTGGCTATTTGGCCTAATTAATCCCATAGAAGTGGTTTAAGGTTGATTTGCCACAGAAAATGGGTGAAAACGGGTCAAATGGAGCGAAAAAGGGTGACCTAGGATGTCGGAAATTGCCCCCGCAATGGAGAACGTCGGGTGCGTGCATTGCACGCGCTTGACCCTGCTACAGTAGCGGGAGTGTGGCGGTGACGTGGGAGCGTGTGGTGCACGCGCCAATCGCGCATTGCCATGCGGCGCACTAGTAGCGTTGGCCGTGTCGCACGACGTCAGCGGCTGACGTCATGCTGACGTCCGCCGTACGGATGGTGCACAGTGTTTTAAAATTTTTTTTGAAAATTTCCATAAAGCTATCCTGAGCATTTTTTGGGTCGGTTTTCAGGTTCGGAAATTTTTTAAGGTGTTTTAAAAATTTTTCTGGATTTATTACATTGGTAATTGAATTCCAGAAAACATTTTAAAGCTTTTTAAAAGCTGATTTTGAGTGCATTTTCGTACATTGAACAGCACATAAGGGAGACATTTAAAATGTCTCGTGTGACTGGTTCGGTATTCAGTAAAGTATGATGGACACTTTGATTGAGGATTTTTAAATAAAACCTCAAATAAAGTTTAAAGACAATGTTTTCAGTTTATATGTGTGATTATTTGATTTTGCCTCTGGTTTTGCATTTGTAATCAATTTTCACACATACCATGCCCATACAGATTGTGAGGATGACAACATAAAGTGGTATCCCTTGTGTCAGTAGGCTTTCTAGGATACCGATGAGACTGCAGTCACCAAAGTGGCTTTTCAAGTTGGTATTTTGGATTGTTCTTCTTTCATGTTTAGGGATGTCTCTGGCTTTATGTTTGGCTATTCTGGCCAAAGTTGTTGGCCTTGCATAAAGTTTTGGGATGTGCATAAAAGCATTTGATAAAGGAAGATCATTACTTAAATGATCTATTCACCCAAAGGTGGTAGTGTCATGACAGTTGATGATTTGTACTTTGATCGCTTTTATGTGAGTGTTTGATTGCATGTATTATGTATTCAGCCCAAAGGTGTTTCATAATATATGTGATTGGATTCTCGGTAAAGATACTTTTAATGCTTAATAGTATCGATGTTGTCCTACATTTTACTGATTTTAACATTGTCTGTATTATTTTTCAGTCACCTTTTCAGTAAACAATAATGCTGTCACTATTGAAACCTTGACTGGTTTCAATTTTAAGAAGTGGAAGAAGGACGTAGAGTTCGCATTGGAGATTGCGGACATCAGCCTGACGATGCATATCGAGCGCCCTCCTCCACTCACAGATGTCAGCACTGAAGCAGAAAAAGCAGCAATGGTGACATGGGAAAGGTCAAATAGGCTATGCTATTTGACCATTAAGAGGTCGATTCCAGACCATCTGCTAAGCGGACTTGCAGAAACGACAGTGGCAAAGGAATTCATGGATAGTATCTCCCAAAGGTACAGGACCTCTTCTAATGCCGAGAAGATGGCCTTGATGAAGGAACTCTTCTCCATGAGGTACGCTGGAGAAGGAGGCGTCAAAGACTACATCATTCGGATGGTGCACCTTCAGAGTAAACTAAAGGCACTTGATGTACCGATGGCTGATGACTTGATAGTGCATTTGGTACTATATTCCCTTCCGACAAAATTTGAGATGTTGGTCACCACCTACATCTCATTGGATGAGACCTGGGACATTAATGCCTTGATTTCCCGATGCGCTGCGGCAGAGGAGAAGATGATGAGTTCTCCTCATACAGCTTTGTATACATCTGTGAAGGGCACGGAAAAGGCTAAACCCCAGCAATCTAAAGGCAAGGGAAAGGCCAAACTACACCAACCTAAAGGCAAACAAAAAGGTAAGACTACCAAACCCTCTCCTCAAATTCAGAGTGGGTAATCCAGCATTGCCAAGGGGCCACATGATCTTAAAGCTATGAGATGCTTCTTCTGTAAGAAGAAGGGGCATAGGAAGTCCGACTGCCAGAAGTTCAAACTCTAGCTGGTCAAGCATGATATGTCAGGTAACTCCTCGGCCTTCATGATTCATGAATCCAATGTAGATATAACCACATCAAGTTCTCGGTGGTTAGATAGTGAAGCTTCTAACCATGTTGCTTCCACGATGCAGGGGTTCATATCCAGGAGAAGGCCGCTAAAGGGGGAGAAGAAACTAATGGTCGGCAACAATGAGGAAGTTGATGTATTATACGTAGGAGATATAGGGTTAAACCTTGATACAGGGTTTATTTTGTACCTACGAGACATTTTTTGTATACCGTTTTTTAGACAGAATCTGATATCTGTATCAGTTTTGGACAGAGAAGGTTGTCGTTTTGTATTTGATAGTTCGATTGTAAATATTTCTATCAATACAAAACATATCGGAACAGCCTTCTTATCCTAAGGTCTTTACAGTATGTGTCTTGCTCCTAATGATATGTATGCTTCTTCATATGTTGCTGAACTTGTTACTCGAAAGAGGACCTCCATAAAGGATACATCGTACATGTTGTGGCACAAGCGTCTTGGCCATATTTCCAGGGAAAGAGTTGAGAGACTGATAAAGGATAACATTCTCCCAACTCTAGACTTTAGTGACCTGGAAACATGTATCGATTGTTGTAGAGGCAAGTTGACCAAGATAAAGAAGAAAGGGTCAACTTGTGCTTCAGGCCTGCTGGATCTCATACATACGGATGTTAGTGGTCCCTATACAATTACAATGTGCAATGCGAGATATTTTCTGACATTTATAGATGATTATTCCCGATACGGATATGTGTTCTTGCTTAAAGAGAAGTCTGAAGTTCTTGATAAATTCAAGATCTTCAAGACTGAAGTCGAGAACCAATTGGGAAGATCAATAAAAGTTGTCAGATTTGATAGAGGAGGAGAATACTATGGCAAACATGGTGTTACAAGACAAGAAAAAGGTTTGTTTGCCAGGTATTTGGAGTCAGTGGGAATAATGGCCCAGTTCACTATGCCAGGTAGTCCTGAGCAAAATGGTGTAAACGAAAGGCGTAATCGCACCCTAAAGGACATGATGAGGTCAATGCAAAGCAGGACTAACCTACCTGGGTACTTATGGGGTGAAGCCGTGAAGACGACATTATACATCATGAACAGAGTCCCTAGCAAGTCAGTGCCAAAGACGCCTTTTGAGCTTTAGGTTGGGAGAAAACCAAGCCTTGCACACTTTCGTGTGTAGGGCTGCCCTGCTGAGGTAAGATTATATAATCCTAATGAAAACAAGCTGCAACCTCGTTCAACTCGTTGCTATTTTGTGAGTTATCCCGACCACTCTAAGGGCTACAGATTTTACTGTAGAGAGGGAGGAGCTAGAATTGTGGAATCACAGACAGCAAAGTTTCTGAAATTTGATGTCTATGATGAGGGAGGACCTTCACATCCTCCAGAAGCCAGCAGGACTGATACAACAGCTGTGTTGTGTCAACCTCTCATACAGTCAGCTCCAGTGAATCTAGGCCCCAGTACCCAGCCTATACAGGCATAGGAACCTACACCTATTCAGGAGGGGGTTTTTGAGGTACAAGAGCCTATGCAGCTGCGCAGATCCACCAGAGAGAAGCAACCTGTGATCTCATCAGACTATATAGTCTATTTGGGTGAACAAGACTATGATATTGGATATGTAAAGGATCCAGTTACTTTTACAGAGGCCTTTTTGGACCCTATGCAGATAAGTGGTGGGAAGCAATGAAGGACGAGATGTAAGCTATGAGGTATAATAAGTTATGAGAGCTTGTTGATTTACCTCAGCATTGTAGACCTGTTGGTTGCAAGCGGTTGTTTAAGACCAAAAAGGACGCACAGGGACAAGTTGAGCGGTTTAAAGCACGTCTAGTTGCCAGAGGGTTCACTCAGAGAGAAGGAATTGACTTTAATGTCACATTCTCTCCTGTATCCTCAAAGGATGCATTTAGGGTGATTATGGCATTAGTAGCTCATTATGATATGGAGCTACATCAGATGGACGTAAAGACCGCCTTCCTGAATGGTGACCTTTATGAAGAGGTCTATATGGAGCAGCCTGAAGGGTTTCAAGATCAAAAGACAGCTGACAAAGTATGCAAGTTGAATAAATCAATATATGGTCTGAAGCAAGCTTCCAGACAGTGGTACTTAAAGTTTGATGAGGTTTTAACCTCATTCGGCTTTGTAGAAAACAGAGTAGAAAGATGCTTATACCATAAGGTCAGGGGGAGCAAAGTCATCTTCTTACTTTTGTATGTCGATGACATCTTGCTCGCGTCAAATGATTTGACCATATTGCATGAAGTTAAGCAACTATTGGCCAAACATTTTGACATGAAGGATTTGGGTGAGGCATCTTTTGTCCTAGGTATACAGATTCACCGGGACAGATCTCAACACACATTGAGTCTCTCACAAAGTGCATACATTGAGCGGGTACTACAGAGGTTTAATATGGCTGAATGTAGACCTGTTGTAGCACCCATCTCTCATGGAGAGAGACTATCTTTGGCACAATGCCCAAAGAATGAGGTTGAAAGAGAGACTATGAGGAATGTTCCATACTCTAGTGCTGTTGGTAGCCTGATGTATGCCCAGGTGTGCACTAGACTGGACATTGCATTTGCTATTGGGCTGCTAGGTCAGTATCTGGCCAATCCAGGTATAGGCCATTGGAATGCAGTCAAACGAGTGTTGAGATATCTTAAGGGTACCAAGAATTATATGTTGACATATAGGAAAGTCGACAATTTAAACCTCACAGGGTATACGGACTCCGATTTTTCCATGTGTCCAGATGACCGCAAATCGACATCAAGATACATTTTTATGTTAACAGGTGCTGCGGTATCGTGGAAGAGTGTCAAGAAGACACTGGTTACTTCCTCGACCATGCATGCAGAGTTTGTTGCATGTTATGGAGCTGTTACACAGGCAGTTTGGCTCAGAAACATGATTTCTGAGCTGTCTGTAGTGGATTCGATAGTTAGACCTATACAGTTGTACTATGATAATCTTGCTGCAATGTTGTTCAGTAACAACAACAGGAATATCACAGGGTCTAAGCATCTAGAGGTCAAATATTTGACCATAAAGGAGCTGATTCAGAAAGGTGACGTTGTAGTGGAGCACATCAGGATTGAAGACATGTTAGCTGATCCGCTAACTAAAGGACTTCGCCCACCAGTATTTTTAAGACATGTATCCAGTATGGGGGTGTTGAAGTCTTTTGACAGCAGTAGCTAGGGATCATTTTGTTTTGCTCCTTAAATTCATGTATATTGACTGTATTATGACATTATTGTATATTAGTGAAAATGGCCATGTTTTCTCAGTTACAAATATTTTACATGTAGTCATAATATGCATAAAAGTCTTAAGATTTGGGTTGATCTTAAGCATTTGAGGGTCATTGGGCATAAATAAAGACTGCCCTGAACTTATGTCATTAAACACATGAAGTTTATATGGATATCCTTAAAGTTTCAAATGACATAAGGGGATATAAGTGTTGAATCCCATAAAGGTTTCCTCCAATAAGAGAGGAAATAAGTTTTCTCTAATGCTGTTTAGCATTCGGTGAGGGAAAAGTGGATTTCTCTACTGCATTTTAGCATAAAGTCAGAGAAATCAAGACCTATAGATGAAGATGATATATATTAGATCATAAGGGTATCATCAACGTCTACCACACTCCATTTTCCTATTCATGTTAGTGAGGTATTAGGTATTTGTGATTATATTGGGCCTATGTCACATATGATACATGTGTCTGATATCTTTCGGTATCGAAAGCCTTGCAGGACAGAATGTAGGACTTCCATTACCTTGGATCAAATAATTTTTCAAAACTTTTGGTACCATTACAGTAGCGTGACTTAACCGGGTGTTTTTAAACTATTTTTAGAACTGAATTTAACCTGCAATTAATACCTGTCCAAGGGGGAGATTGTTGGATAATTTTGCCCTTAAGGGTAATTTTGTCATTTTCCTCATTTATGGACAGTTATTAATTGCAATTTGATTTTTTACTAAATTACCGGTTAAGCAACGCAATTTGATCCAATTAAAGGTAATAAGGTGACCCAATAAATGATCTAAATTAATAGGTCGAAGTCCGGGTGGAAAATGGGTCCCTTTCAGCGTGGCCCTGGACCGTATCGGCCTTGTGATGGGGAAGTCCGATATGGAAGTCTATATATATATATATATACGGGGGTCTCCTGTGGTGGCAAGGTAATCCGTGAGCATTTGAGAGCTCCGACCCATTAAGAGCGCCCACGTTCTGTGCAAACCACAGAAAGACCTAGAACTCGAGCCAGTGATCAATCTCAATAAGGTACCAGGAGGTTTTGAGCGTGTTTGGCTGCAGAAAAAGGCATCCAAAGTTCAGATGGAACCAAAATCAAGTATGTCACATTTCTTCATTTTTAATCCATTCACGGACGATCCTGGGTGCGTAGTAAAGCCTGCCCTACGCGTTACACGTGGTATCAGAGCGGTTACGTGACTAGATTGGCCAAAATGAAGGTTTTTGGTTTTTATCTCTCCTCTCTCTCTCTCCTGGTTTTGATTGATCTTCTGGCTATTTGGCCTTATTAACCCTATATAAGTGGTTTAAGGATGATTTGCCCAGAAAAATGGGTTAAAACGGATAAAAAAAAAGGTGATCTAGGATGCTGCAAATCGCCCTCGCACGATGGGGCTCATGCGCCCGACCTCGCTACAGCAGCGGGACAGAGGGCGCGTGCACAATCGCGAACCGCCATGCCGTGGACGGGCCATACGCATCAGGCGAGCGTTGGCGCGGGGCGTGTGCAGTGCACGTGCGCCCGCCCACTCGCACTGACGTGCGGGCCACGTTATGCTGACGTCAGCCGTACGGACGTGTACAGTGTTTTCCCAAAAAAAGAAAAATTTCAAAATTTCCATAAAGTTATCCCGGGTATTTTTGGGTCGGTTTTCGGGTTCGGGAATTTTTTAAAAGTGTTTTTACATTTTTCTGGATTTGTTACATTGGTAATGGAATTCCAGAAAGCTTTTTAAAGCTTTTTAAAAGTCGATTTTGAGTGAAATTTCGTACATCGAACAACACTTAAGGGAGACACTTCAAATGTCTCGTGTGACTAGTTCAGTATTCAGTAAAGTACGATGGACACTCTGATTGAGGATTTTAAAATGAAACCTCAAATAAAGTTTAAAGACAATGTTTTCATTTTATCTGTGTGATTCTTTGATTGTGCATCTGGTTTTGCATTTGTGATCACTTTTCACACATACTGTGCCCATACAGACTGCGAGAATGACATAAAGTGGTATCCCTTGTGTTAGAGGATTCTCTTGGATACCGATGAGACTGTAGTCACCAAAGTGACCTTTCATGTCGGTATTCGGGACAGTTCCTCTTTCATGTTAGGGGATGTCTCTGACTTTATGTTTGGCTGTTCTGGCCAAAGCTGTTGGCCTTATATAAAGTTTTGAGATGTGCATAAAAGTATTTGATGGAGGAAGATCATTACTTAAATGGTCTATTCACCCAAAGGTGGTAGTGTCATGAGAGTTAATGATTTGTACTTTGATCGCTTTTATGTGAGTGTTTAATTGCATGTATTATGTATTCATCCCAAAGGTGTTTCATAATATGTGTGATTGGATTCTCGGTATAGTTGTCCTGCATTTAACTGATCATGACATTGTCTGTCTTGCTTTTCAGTCACCTTTTCAGTGAACAATAATGCTGTCACTATTGAAACCTTAACTGGTTTCAATTTTAAGAAGTAGAAGAAGGACGTAGAGTTCGCATTGGAAATTGCAGATATCAGCCTGGCAATGCATATTGAGCGGCCTCCTCCACTCACAGATATCAGCACTGAAGCAGAAAAAGCAGCAATGGCAACTTGGGAAAGGTCGAATAGACTGTGTTATTTGACCATCAAGAGGTCGATCCCAGACCATCTGCTAAGCGGCCTTGCAGAAACGACAGTGGCAAAGGAGTTTATGGATAGTATCTCCCAACGATACAAAACCTCTTCTAATGCTGAGAAGATGGCCTTGATAAAGGAACTCTTCTCCATGAGGTACACTGGAGAAGGAGGCATCAGAGACTACATCATTAGGATGGTGCATCCCCAGAGTAAACTGAAAGCACTTGATGTACCGATGGCTGATGACTTGATAGTGCATCTGGCACTATATTCTCTTCCAGCAGAATTTGAGACGTTGGTCACTACTTACATCTCATTGGATGAGACTTGGGACATTAATGCCTTGATTTCCCGATACGCTGCGGCAGAGGAGAAGATGATGAGCTCTCCTCATACAGCTTTGTATGCATCTGTGAAGGGCACGGGAAAGGCTAAACCCCAACAAGCTAAAGGCAAGGGAAAGGCTAAATCCCAGCAATCTAAGGGTAAAGAAAAAGGTAAGACTCCTAAACCCTCTCCTCAAATGCAGAGTGGGCAATCTAGCATTGCCAAGGCGCCACATGACTTTAAAAATATGAGATGCTTCTTCTGTAAGAAGGGCCATAGGAAGTCCTACTGTCAGAAGTACAAACTCTGGCTAGTCAAGCAGGATATGTCAGGTAACTCCTCGACCTCATGATTCATGAATCCAATGTAGCTATAACCACATCAAGTTCTTGGTGGTTAGACAGTGGGGCTTCT
>JAOTAY010000006.1:21998264-22008930 GCA_025629805.1 Erythroxylum baracoense | reverse complement strand
TGACACGTGATTCAAAGTTTGAATGGGTCTTCTTTAATTTGTTATTTTATTACCTAGTCAAAGTAGTGATAAATAAGCGCGATACATGTTTGTCACGTTCTTAACTTTTTAGGCTTTTTCTGTTTTTAGTTCAGCCTACAAATATAGGCCTTCTTCATTTGTTTACTGTGAATTCTTTTGCCGAGCAATAACATTAAATGCAGAGTCCTCTTTTTAACTATTTTGTCTTTTTCTCATTGAAATTTCCGGCACAAGCTTGTATCCTGAGGATTCCCTTACATAGCCAGTCTTAACCCTTTATTAAACAAATAAATCGCACACCACAGGCACGAAGTGGATGTTCTTTCCCCTGACACTTCCGGGAGTGAGCAATACGGTGCCCAAGGGGACTCGTAACTTTTTGCTCAATTTGATGGCTCTTGGTCAGGTGCTGCAACAGACTACTGGCAATTAGAATTACGTGTTTTGGTCCTGTATATGGGATAAACCTGTCAACAGAAGAGACCAAAAGATTTTGTGTCGTCAGGTTATTTCTAGATTGTAATTGCGTGCACTTGTACAATCAAGTGAAAATGAGGGTTACATACCCCAGGGAAAACTGTTCCAATGAAGAAACACCGTTTTCTTGTTGGAGAAAATATCATTGTCTGTGAGGGCAGCTTGATATTGGAGCACTGATCATATCCATTTAATTTATTAAATTCCACTATCTATGGAACTTGTAAGATATCAGTGCTAGAAAACTTAGATAGCTGATTATGATCTCTGGAAAGCCAACATAAAATATACATGAACGAATGACAGTCACTTACAAGCTTCCTTGTCTTCAGATGTTCCAGTACGGCGTGAGTATTGGAAGATTCGAAAACCAGGTAATTTTTGGTCCCTATCTTTGAGCTGTGTCAGAAAAAGCATGAAGTGATTAACGGAGAAATGCATAGGAAATATAGTACTATACATACCAACAAGTTTTAAAAGGAATTCACATTCATTACATATTATCAAAGTAGTTCTGACATAGAAGACGTCCGAGATGCAGTGCTCCTGGCCAGTCGGAGGTAATGCTAAGATAAAGAAACAAGCTACCTTGGACAGTGAAGAGAATAGAATGGTCGAAAAGAAAGAAAATACTATTAAATTTCTATAATCGTATATCCTACAAATGGGCATTTTCTGCGCATGGTATTCCTTGAATACATACCTTGGAATTTAAAAGTATACCTTGAATTGGAATAGGTAAGGTAGAAAAATGAAAAAAGAACATGATAATGAAAAGATAAAAAAATTCTGAGCATATTGATGATGAACTTACCACTCTGGTGTTGGTGCCAACCTGTAAGCCTGTTTTTTTTTTCCAAGAATTAAGAGCAGCCAATTCAGATTGTGGTTGTTGAATTGAGAAATCATTCAGTTCATGGCAGGTTAATTACTAATTTTTGGTTTCCTAAAACCAGCATGTTAAATTGCAGACTGACATCTTATTAATTTCACCACTTGTTCTGATATTTATTGTTCAACAGAAATGATTAATTTGGGTTCAGAAACAACTCTGGTATTTTTATTGATATAGGCAGAAGGAGGTATAAATTATAATGTCCCTTCAATTTTGAGTAAGAAAACTTACCACAACTGTAGTGATAACGGCACGTTTCTCACTCATAAATCCAGATACAATTGACCCCTGAAAACAAAGCAAAATGAAATCGGTTGATTAACACGAGAGTATAAAAGCTCGGACCTTCCAACTTCAAACTGTTGAGTTGTTACAAAGAAGGGAAACTCATAAAAGAGCAAAGAAATAGACCAAGCTTCCTTCAGGAAAAAGCGTAAGCTTTGTATGGGCTAACCTCCCATGCTTTCACGTATCTGTTGTGCTCTTGTACATTGAAATGCTGGCCATCACGGGCAAAGAAGGATCTCATTGTCTCATCTACTTTTGGGGGCATTTGCTTACCAAGAGCTGAAGTACTTTCAATTCTTCGAGGAAGAATTGGATGCATTTGACGCATTGGAGCCGACATACCTATGTCAGACATCAGCTTTGAAAGAAAAAAGCTAGTCATTGGGCTCCAGTTATGACTGGATCCTTCTTTTGCAGGATATGCTCCTGGAAAATTCCCTTGGCCAGTTGGACATTGACTTTTAGCAAAATGTTGCGGAGTAATGGACTGACCAGTTTGACCTGAACTGCTTGAAGAACTAGTAGAAATTGTATTCAGACTTCCCGCAGATGGCTCTGATTGGTGAACTGCAGAGAGCGTCGCAAGACCATGAGTTGAATGCATTTCCTGGAGTCCGATAGCCCGTGTATTTTCTAGGTTTCCAAATAAATCATTCAACAAGCTAGCTGGTTTGCCTGGTAACATCCGCGAAGGCATTGTTGGTGGCGTCACAGGCGACGTAGACTCCTTTCTTTGATGACTCACCTGTTTGCGCTTACCTTTTCTTTGAATTAATGCTGAAGACTGTGAAGGCATCTTCATCACGGAGGCACTAGAATTGGAAGTAGAAAGTGGTCTATTGTTTTGATTTTGTGGGACTTCATGAGCAAAATGTGGTTCTGAATCAAGAACTTGTCGAAATGTGGTCTCATTTTCTGTTTGATGTTCCATAGATGTTTTCTGAGTTTGATACTCCACCACATTGCGTGGAGTTCCACCCATGGAATCTTTCAGTGGAAGTGCTTTACTATGAGGACTTACCATAACCCTTGGAGATACAATGAGAGGATCTGAAAGACTAACAATTGGCTCCAATTCAGGTAACCAGGACTCATCTGTGTTCCCAAAGCTGTTCATTTCTTCAAAAATAAAGTCCTCTGAAAATGTTAGCAAACATGGAATACTTGTTGATAGAAACTGGGAGGGATCATAAGACAGTGGTGGTGGATCAGCCTGCAAGAAATTAAAAGATTTTAACTTTAAACTCTTACACTAAAAAAGAATTATAGATGTTGAACTGGAAAGCATAGCGTAGAGAAGTTGTGGGTGAAGTAAAGAAGAAAAGAAGAAAAGAAAAGGAACATTAGAAAAGTGCGACGAGAAGGTAAAGTACTTTGAACGTCCTAGGTTGTCTCATATCCCCTAACAAAACAGGAGTAGAAAACTTTGGAAAAGCATAAGATAAAATGCACAATTGTCGTACCAGATCCAGTTCTGTAATGAAATCTGTGGCAGCACTCAGATTACTTGGAAAAAAATCCTCAGCAATTTCGTTAAGAGGGGCAGTCTTTAGTTCTGGAAAAACAGCAACTGATGATGAGCTAGAGCAATGAAACAAACATTAGCAAATAATTTCATCTCAAGAAGGAAACTACTGATGGATAGACAGATAAGAAAATAGCAACAATGATATTGCCGCTGCAATAATAAACAAGTAGAAATATGAACACAAGAAAATGTGGTGTAGAAGGCTATCACGAGCAGCTGGATCTCATCTCCTAGATATGAGCTAACCAGAATTATATCAGAGCATACTAAGGCTTTTCTATAAAGTTCAGTCCAATTGAAAGCTTGTCTGACTCGTCAACTAGTTAAATGGTAAATATGGTTGGTCAGAGGAAGATGAAGAATAAGAGGGAAAAGCAAAGAAAAAGAGAGTCTCAGTTAGACCCCTACTTGATCAAAGGATAAAACCTGTCAGCTGGGTGTTTTAAAGCACTTAATGTTGAGATTAGCAACTTTGATGAAGAGAAATATGAATATTTTTGAACCAGAAATGAGAGAAAGAAGCAAAAGTTAAGAAGCCAGGATTTGATATGGGACACAAAATTTATATCATATTCTGTAGACATTGTAAGGTAGTCAATGGGACGTAGCAACTCATTTTTGCCACGATACAACATAGATACCCAGAAACTTTGACAGGTTGTGCACGTTTTATTTAAATTTTTTTTGGCATTAGGCATTGCAGAAAAAATATAATGTATGGACAAAACTATGGATGGGATTAGCTAATATACTATTTGAAACTTTGAACTCTCTTCCTTTTTGCATTACAAACAAAGCATAGAAGAAAACAAATATAGAACCAAGCTTTGGAGGATTTCCGTGGCATTCCGAAATCTCTGAAGGAAGTAGGTAGGTAGAAGATAAACTTGACCTATCTGGTGCGCCCTAACCTGAAAGATTGTTCTTTGTCGGTTCTTCCTCTTTGAGAGCATCACGAGCCTGCACAAACTTTTCTGACAACAGGACAACGAAGTCCGGGTTCAGGTTGCTTTTGAAGTTCTTAGCTGGTGAATTTGGATTTGCCTTCAAAATACAAACAGACTTTAGTCTTGCTTATGAAACCAAGGCAACCATGACTATGAAATAGACTAAACATTTGCAGAGATGGACTCCATGTCCATTGCTTCCGTACATAGGCCAACTAAGAACCTGGAAAGAATCAGACTAATAGACACAACCATTTGTAAAACTTACTGTTAAAGGTAAAAGTTTGAAGTACCTGCATTATTATTTTAAAAAGAATATTTGCATTTACCGCGTAATATATCTTCTTGAATATGGGAATGTCTACCGGGGAAATTACGGAAAGGGATACGTCAAGCTGCTAATAGAGAATAAAACATATGATCGTAAGTTGACGAAATACACATCTACGAACCACGTAAAACTAATTGCTATCTTTCATCTTATAACTACAAAAAGCATATATACCACCTTCCGACAATACTCAGCCATGGATTCCGCATCAGTCCTCTTCCGTTTGGTTCCGATACCAGAACCTGTTCTCTGCAGATCCGTGGAGCCAAAAGGGTTACTGGCAGCCACAACAATGCAGTGCCGTTCTCCACCGTATTGGTCATGATCATCGTTATGGTTCATTCCAAACATTTCCTATACATATATGCTTGGCTTATTATCGTTAGCTAACTCACTACTTCTGATTTCGAGAATATTAACTACTATATATAGGTCAGAGTTGAGACAAAGCAACCACGAGCTAGGATAATACCAGAAGTGCGTTGGCGAGACAATCTCCAATGGCGAAACTGTTGAGACCACAACTGACATCAAATGTAAGATTAGACAACCAGTTCAAATAAACGTCTACATCTGTTGTGCAGCCTGACGGTAGAGATCCTAGTCCTGTGTACAGTAATGTATTGGAACAGTATTCATAATTAAGTCTTCAGAAGCAATCCAAAGTAATATGTGTATATATATATAAGTTTGGCTCGATAGTAAAGCTCCCGCAGAAGTTCTAAACTTTTTCCTTTCAGTAAATTAAATGCTTAGGTAATGATGAAACAAGTTTTCCCAGCAAGATACACGTCTGTGTACACATTCATTTCGACTATCCATGACAAATCGACGAGTATACAGAGGAACTCTTAATGAGAAATATGCATGCTAAATAGACGAGGACTTAATATACGAACCGGTGCAAAAGCTGGACTAAAGATCACTATCATGACTTCAACACTTACAGGATACAAAATTTGGAAACATAACAGCATTTAGGAAGGTTGGCATCATATGCACATACCCTCACTAAGTGGTCCTCTGTGACATTGCACGTAGGATAGTTCGGGGACGAACGTGCCCTAATAACACAAGACATACAAGGAAACACAAGAAAAACTAGTGAAAAAAATCCCCAAAGATATCCTCACTCTCATACATACATATATCTTCTATAAAAAATTCTACTCAAACTCTAAGTTAATATGATATTATGTTTCACTTCTGTATCTGTGGGGCTCCGTCAACTTGCCAATTATTTGTTATTTGTTGTATTTACCACCCTGGGAAAGCTACTTATTAAGCTACCTGTTATAGAGTGATTTGAAAGGGAATTGATGATGTATAGCTATAATCTTCTCTCTATTCCTTTTTTCTTTCTGTACAAATAGCTACAATGTTATAAGAAATGATCATTAGTAAGGCCATATGGCTAGCTGGTTGCTGATTTAGAAAGATTAAGAGTTAGTATAATTAATATTACCAAAAAGCTTTGTGGTAACCGGTTTATTGCAACCCATTTTTTGGATTATCGAGGTCCTTCATTATTAAGTCATTATTGTCGAGTTATTCTTCTCATATCTAAATAAAGCTTACCTGGTTTTCCACTGTGGAGCCACAAAATGATCTGCACAAAACCCATTTATTTTGTTAGACAAAGATTACCAATTTAGAAAGATTAGTCACGTGGCAAACGACAATAAATATTTTTGAATATTAGTAACTAAGTAGTCACAACAAATTATTAATTAAGCTAAAAAAAGATTTAGATTAATAATATTAGCTTAAAACAAGAACGTTCTTTACTTAAATAGAGGAATTACAAAACAGAGAAATGTTTGAGATCAACTGGAAATTGTTAAATTTTGAATCTCTTAATTATATATACTCAGGTTTAACATTATATATACATAACTGCAAAAAAATGTTGCATTAGTTTATACATAATTAATAATTTTCTAAAATATATAAACAAAAATACATTGTGAACTTATGCAGGATATTCAGTTGTGATTTTAGAATTTAATGTACGAGATGTTTTGAAATTCAATGTTACGTTGACTCAGATAGTAATTATATCAATTATGAAGAGAAGAAATGACAATCAACACTATTTAGTTCATACTTCAATATCTTATTAAACCAGTAGAAGTAGCTTGTCATGTGATGCACGCCAAAATATTCATAAAGTTAGAAACAAGGTATAAGGTTGATTTGAAAATTAATCAAGAGATTGAATTGCTTAAGAGTTGCAGCATGATTTTGTTTCTACCCATCAATTCTTTCAATGACACTAAAATACAAAAGCACTTGCACCAAATAAATTAAGAGGTTGATTGGTTCCATTTTCTTTTTCAGTTGTGATTTTCTGTTTTTATCTTTTTTGTTTTCAGTTTCTATTTTTCTTTTAAATAAAAATAAATTTTTTTTTAGTTTTCAATGTTAATATATTTATATTTTTATAAAACTTAAAATAAATTATTTTAATCTCTTTTGTAATATTTATTAACAAATTATTTATAAAATTATTTTATTTTATTAAAATAAATAGCTTAAATTTTAATTTGATTTATAAATTAATATTTTAAATATATTTTAACTATTAAATTAAATTTATTTGAAATTTATGTATTTTAAAGATATTTTAATTTTAATTGTATTTATTAATAATTATTTAATTTAATTTATTTACAAAAATTAAATTAAATTAAATTATTCATAATTCTTATTAATAATTAATTAAACAAATAATACTAAATTATATTATTAATAATTCTTATTAAAAATTAATATATTAAATAATATATTTTTAGTTTATTATAAATCAGATTATAGAAAAATAAAAACAAAAAACAGAAACCTCATTTTATGATTTTCATAATTTTTGAAAACTAAAATTAAAAATTTGAACAGGCATGTTTTTCAGTGAATTTGAAAAGAAAAATAGAAAATTAAAAATAGAAATAGAAATGAACACAGGTTTTCATACCTAGAGCTTTTAACATAAACAAGTAGCAAAGTTTATCTGTATGTGCCGAAAGACAGTCCTTTCACTAAATATGAATAAACTCTAATGCCATAATTATAACTAAATAATAAAATGAATGTAAATTTAATATATAGATATAACTTATTTTTTACTGTCGCTGTATGTGTTATTGTCATTACCATCAACTGATAGAATTTACCTTAAATATATACTTTGATATTGACCTTTTATGAGCATTTTAAATGATGTGTGTATATACATATATATATATGCTCGAGATATGATAAAAATGTTTTTATTATTTTGCTGAAAATTAATGTTAAAACTTTAAATTTCTATAAAAAAATCTTAATAAATAAGCAAGCGCATGAATACAACAGACTTATATGCGCATAAAATATAGTACATAAATACTAACAAAATAACAATAAAAAATCTTTAAAATGAACCTATAAATAATAACGATTGTCAATATCTAACTAAAATAACGGTTTCTAGATAAAATTTTGTCTAGTATCGCATGAGACTTATATGTTTGGTTGAATGGATAAAAATTGTTTAAAATTAATATTGTATTATGCTAACTTTATAAATAATATGTTCACTTTTTAAGAAATAAAACAAAGTTAAGTATGCTGTTTTTTACATCTTATGGAAAGTAATATGTCTTTCTATTTTTTATTTAATTTACAATTTACAGTATATACATAATTAGTTTTAAGTAATTTTTATTTAACATTTAATATTCAATATCTTTGAAGAAATTTTTTATTTAACATAATTGAAGAAATTTTCAAATTTATTTTAGAAAACCTATTTTTCTACATTGAATCAGTTTAACTAACAATAATCAATTTCGCAAAGGATTTGGCTTTTCACAAACTTAATTTTTTTTTTAAAAAGCAAAAGAATCTCTTCCTTTTTAGTACGTTACTCTTAAAATATATGTTCATTCTTTATATCTATATCTATATATATATTTGAAACAAATGCTACTAAATTTGTGAGCATGTCATCAGATCTGTGTCACAGCTAACAAAGAACAAATAAAAGAGCAAGTAGTGAAGGTATATCTCGAACCAAGAAAACCACGTATAAAAGAGTGCAAAGTTTTTGGGAGTAGGGACTCAGGTTGTTTAGCTGGTCTCCACATACAAATCGGGCTTCTCACACCCGATTCCTATACCTGATGAAAAAAATTGTAAAGAGAGAAAACTAAATTTATACTACGGCCATTAAAGAAGATAGTTTTAAGTGGTAAGAAGTTGTGATAAACCTAACGATCTTTTGGAGATAGCCATCCAAAATGGCGTTCCAGTGAGGACCCATTTCTGCAGAACCGTCCACAATAATCATTAGCCTCTTGGGTCCCATGGAAAGACGTCCCCGAATGATCTGACTCATACCTGCAAGAAAACTCAACAAACTGGAGAGGGTGTGTTCTTGTGCGAGGAGTGGGGTGTGTGTTTGGTTTGGATCCTTTTTAAGCTCATTCAATAGCTCCTTCTCACCAACTCTTCGCATGCGCTTTGTTGGCGGTGGAGTGCCGAGTGGTGGCTGCTCGTGGACACGTATCTTTCATCTGATGCATGCAATACCATTGTCTTTGTTTCTACTCTCCAAACCCTTTGCCGTTACAACGGATACTCACTGTGTTTGACAGGATTGCCCTCTGCTTCTAACTACTTTCCGTGTAATTTGAGTTTCTTTTTCTTTCTAATTAGCAACTCAGAAATTGACTTATTTGAACTGGTAAGCTTACTGTGACTGCAAGGTCATAGGTGACTTGTTGACTTGTTTGTTAAGTTTGTATATATTAAATTCTGCTTAAATTTAATTTCTATTTTTTAAAATAAATATTTTGAAAAGTTAATTAATTTTACAAATTTAAATAAATGATAAATTAAATAGATTTCAAAGACTAACATGTGACTGACTTTTTACGGTTATTATTAGATTTTTTATACGGGTAGAGTGTAGAGTACATTAATAATAATTAAGTTTGGGTCAACCATTGTCAAAATGACTATAACTAGTCATTATTACTTATAAATCCTTTAACATTTTCATGTTTAGTCAATATGAGATATTCTAACACTCCTCCACAAGTGCAACTGGGACTGGATATTCAATTGTCACTTGAAATAAACGCAGTAGTAACCGGACCGAGCCGCTGGGATTGAACATTCAGATGGACAATTGAAAAATTAATAGTCCAGACCAAACTTGTTCTGATACCCTATTAGATTTTTTTATATGGGCAGAGTGTAAAGTTTACTAACAATAATTAAGCTTGGATTAACTATTGTTAAAATGAATAGAACTAGTCATTTGCATAGTTGATCCTTACTACTTATAAATTCTTTAACATTTTTATATTTAGTCAATATAAGATACTTTGACAGTTATAATAAGATATGAGTTTCTTAACATTAAACAATATGTGAGTATAAATGGAAAAGAGAAATTAATTAATCCCTTTATGTGATTCAGTCACTAAGCTACTTTTGGTATATGTATATGGAATGGGAACATATAGCTTGGTTGGTAATTACTTGAGGGCTAGCTATATATACATATTCCCCACAAGTATTTACATTAGACATTTAACTGGCCTTATAGTTCACAGCCTATTCGACTTGGTGAGAGGTGATTAATTTCCCACGTAGAGCTGGACGCTTAAACTCTATATTTATCTTCATTTCAATTTCGTTTGTGGTTCTATGGACTTGGGCATAATTTTGTCTGGAAAACTGCTTTAGTCCCATGTGGGAAATATTGTCAAAGAAATAGCCAAAAATGAAGAGATGCTAATTGGTACCAGTTAGGTAGTCTCACGGCACGGCTCGCAAGAAGATCAAGTTAAGACAAATTTCCCTTGAATGAAGTGTCTAAGTGGCAGTGGAACAAATATGGAAGTACCTGCAGGTGTTTGCAGGAAAATGAGGGAGCACGCAGGTGCTAGCTAAGCAAATTCAAGAATAGATTGGGAGGCTAATTGGCGAAATGTCAAAAACGGGAGAAGGAATAAATCACACCAACGTCAAAACTCGAGACTGGAATTGAGAACACCAAGACACACACTATGATGGTTGGTGTCACAAAGGTCTACTTTGGACCCGAACTTTGGCCACAAGTCGCGCCCACCTTCGTGCGGCAATCCCGCTTCGGTCCGCTTAAGCAAGATTCAGCCTTCTCACGTGAATAT
>JAOTAY010000006.1:21981082-21995454 GCA_025629805.1 Erythroxylum baracoense | reverse complement strand
TGGCTAAAATTACTAATGTATGTTATTTCGATTGGAATTAATATTAATCTAATTAACATGAATTCCTAATTCCAAAATTTATTTCATAATTAATTTACCTTAAAATAATTATTTGATGTCCAAAATTAAACAACTTCAATTTTGCCATACATGCCAATTTTTCTAATCTTACTAGAAAATCTATTGCTCTACTAAAATTAATTCAAAATTAATTTCTATAATTTTACAAAATTTTCAGAACATAAAATCATCATTCCAAGCATCTCTAGGTCATTTCATGATGATCAAAATAATTTAGGAATCACCCAAAAATTATCATGATCATCGAAACACCAATAAGACACCAAAAACGACAAATATGACTTCTAAAATTTTCTGGAAATCACATTTTGAGCAAAATCATTTAGGCATGCATCAAACATCAAATTAACACATTTTTATCATATAAAAATATTTTTAAGGTTCTAGAACCAAAATATAAACATACAAAAACATCAAACAAAACAGATCCTGCAATTTCTGGAAAACTGTCCAGATTTGGAAAACTGTTTGATAAAATTATTAAAAGATTTTTAATAATTCTACAAAACTTACAGAGGAATAAAAACATTCCAAATATATTCAAATAGTTTTTCCAAAATCAAATTCCACAAAAATCATGTGTAACCTCATCAGTTTAGACAATAGACATCATATGCCTAGCAAAAAGACAGATTTCATGCATGTTCTTGTAAAGTCGAAATTAAATATTTTAATCACATTAAAATTATTTTCAATCACACTGAATCATTTAAATACATCTTATTAATATATTGGTGAAAAAATCATTAAAATAATTTTTCTATAATTAATTTCGAAAAAACATTACAGGACCTAAGCTGTCACAACTATTAAAACAGTTTTCACATGTTATATATTCTACATCTAACAAGGCACAAGATGGCTCTGATACTACTGTTAGGTTCCAATCATGCATCTCATACATAATATATATCAAATATATGCAGCAGAAATAAAACAAATCCTCAAAAGCCAGATTTACTCATGCATATAGATATAGAAAAACAAAAACATGAAATGTAAGATCTTTACATACCTTTCTGACAATCTCCTTCGTTCTTTAATCTTCTCCACGTTGGGTTGCCGTAAATCATAACATTTGATGCAGACCATCTCTAATGAAAGTTTACATAAGGTTAGAAGGATGAAACCTCACTAGGAGATGACTAGAATTCTTTCTTTGTGTTAGCAAAGACAAGAACTCTTGAGAGAGTTAGAGAGAAAAAGGTGTGTGTATGCAAGAAAAAGAACCTACCTTTTTCATTTTGTGTCTTACAAAAGATGCACAAAAATTATCTCAATTTTCTGCATCATTTGGCCTTCCATAACACCCATCACTAGTAGAAAGTTATGGGAAGTTAATAGTCATGAATAGCATGCATTAATGAAAGTTATGGGAAGTTAATGACCATGAATAACATCCATTAGTGGAAGCCAACAATGCTTGTTTCTAATCCATTCCATGCAACATTTTCTACCACAATCACATCGCGATAAAATCCTGAAACAACTCCCTCATATCTTGAATCACCATTCAAGAGCATTTTACTCATCCTTCGAATCTCCTATGTGTGTGACCCATAAGGTTCCTAGTTATATTGTCCATTTGAATTAACACTTAATTCAAGTAAATCAAAAGCGGTATCTAGCAACACGTCATGACCCCAATTGACCGAAAAGTCAGTGGTTTGACTACGAATCCTTCCATACACAATGTTTCCATGCAATTTGTCCTTTCACCATTTATACCCCACTCGGTTCAAAGAATGGTCAAAATGTCAACTCCCACTAGACTGACTACGTTACATCTAGTCCAAGTGATATTAGATATTTTCCTGAGGATCTTGTTACTCTATGTATCATTGAAGACTCTTTTCATAACACGTATCTGCTCTGACCAGAGACTCCCGAATAATGACCCTGACAAGAGGCCGTAGGTATCATCTCCTTATATCAGGAGCGATGAATCCTTTATTGGCTACTCAATTACCTCCAAATACCTCAAGTTGTACCCAATCACCACCCTATGAGTAACCCCTGAAAGGCACCGATGAATAGAGTCAAAACATAGGATCAGTATATGAGATATCCCTTAGCACCTCAAGTTAAAGGGTACTTGCACCATTGTTTTGATGAGACTATCATTGACACTGAAATAGAATATCCATATGATTGTCTCATAGTAGCTCAATCCAATGTACTTACTACCCTTAGTAAGCATCCACATGTTAACTTTAAACAACTCATGTCTACAACTTATGAGATCTACTGCTTGATCTAATCAAGGAGTATAACATGCACCAGTCTATCCAGGATAATGATATCCTATCTCATTAATCCTATGACTAGGGAAAGTTTAGATATTAACATAATTACA
This sequence comes from Erythroxylum baracoense, assembly GCA_025629805.1. Lineage (NCBI taxonomy): Eukaryota > Viridiplantae > Streptophyta > Magnoliopsida > Malpighiales > Erythroxylaceae > Erythroxylum > Erythroxylum baracoense. The sequence goes on along the minus strand of JAOTAY010000006.1, from coordinate 21,993,017 downwards.
CATGATAAGAATCTCATTATCATGATCTCATCATGATTTCCTTCATACTATGTTTTTTATCAAGGACTTCATTAAATCAACTTAAGATCAACATCAAATCTATAAACGCATGAACATCGAAATAATGAAAAATGCCTTTATTAATCATAAAATGATTTGTACAATAAGTGCTAAATGTGATTGTCTTTAGAGCACTTCTCTAACATTTTAGTTTATAAACTTTTTTAATGAGTTAAAGATCACAAACTCTTCCATTCTTCATATTGAATAGTTTCATGATATGACATTTTCATGCCCAAGTCGCTAGGTTTGTATGTATTGTATTAAGAGAGTATTTGGCAAAAGTGTAATTTTTTTGGACCAGTGGACATTATTAAATATTTCGATGATTATTATTATCATTATTGGCACCATATAATTTTAGTAACATGTTATTACTAATTTTGAATGTCGCAAAAATAATAATAATAAATTTTTTGACATGATATATTTTGAAACAAATTGGTTTATTGTGTTTTTGCTTTTACGAAGTAATTTTGCTTATTTCATGTATATTTGAAATTGCATATTATGGTTGTAGTGTGTATTTCTTCACAGACGATATGTCAAATCAAAGAAAGACTATTGTTTGGCAAACGTACATACATATATAATAATGAGTGTGCCATAGTTATTATCTTTTGTGAGTGTTAAATCAGGCCAAAAGAAGGCTAAGCATTCCACTGGATCTTGTCACCAATACTCGATTACAAAACCAAGAAAATTAATTGCGAGTTGATTCTTTATCCAAAGATTGGATTTGATATCACTTTGGTTATCTTGAGATGAGATGCTATTGATATAATTAATCGATACTTAGATATAGTTGCATGTATTTGTCAGTTAATTATGTTTTGTATGTTGTTTTCTATATAATTGATATAGAAAATGCTTCCTTCAACATTAATAACATTATAGTGTTTAGTGGTAGTAACTTTAAGACATGGAAAAATAAGATGACTATAATCTTGGGATGTATAGATCTAGACCTCGCATTGAGAGAGTCGTATCCTACACCTCTTACATATTAAAGCTCTCTTGAGGATTGGACTTTTTTAAAGGTGGGATCACTCTAATCTCGTGAATCTTATGATCATGAAGGATGCTATTTCAAATACATTTATAGACAGTATGTTTGAAGAAACATACGTTAAATGGTTCCTTGACACCCTTGCGAAGCATTTCACCAAAAATGATAAGGCAGAGATGACTACAACTTTAAATAAACTTGCCTCTATGAGGTATAAAGGTAATGGGAGCATAAAGGAATAATACTTGAAATATTTCATCTTGTAGGAAAACTAAAGACACTGGAAATAGAGTTATTGGAAAACTTGCTCATTCACTTAGTGTTGATATCTCTTCCTTCTCAATTCAATCAATTTGAGGTGAGCTATAATTGTCAAAAGGAAAAATGGACATTGAATGAGCTCATCTCACACTTTATGCAAGAGTTTGATAAGATGAGACAACGCGAGACTGAGAGTGCTCATTTTGCATCATCCTCTCAGGATGTGGAAAGAAGCAAAAAGGCAAAGAGAATGTGGTATTGGAACTATAAAAGAAGCATAAGGATACGTCCTATGGACATAAATAAAAGAAATGCTTCTTTTGCAAAGATTGTTTTTATATGAAGAAAGACTGCACCAAATATCATGCTTGATGAGTAAAGAAAGGTATATGTTTTGCTCTTGTTTGCACTAAAGTTAATTTGGTTTTAGTACCAAGATATAATTGGTGGTTAGTTTTTGGTGCTACAAATTACACGAAAGGCCTAGAGATGATGAGAAGTACATCTATATGAAGGCTAAAAATTTGGTGGAAGTTTTAAGCATAGGGACTTTTTGGTTGTTATTATGTAATGGTTTATATTTAAAATTAAGACCACATTTATTATACCGTTTTTTATGCAAATTTTGGTATCGATTTCTATATTAGATAAAGAACCCTTAAAGTTATGGTATGAAGTATCATTTGTCGTACAACTTTACCTCACACACTATGGGATGTTATATTAAAGACCACAATGTACATAGTGAATAGAGTTCTTACAAGAGCCACAAACAAAACACCTCACAAGTTATGGAAGCATAAGAAACTTGTCTTAAAGCATTTACGCATTTAGGGATATCCAACTGAGGCAAGGCCCTATAAGCCAAATGAAAAGATACTAGAAGCAAAAACTGTTAATAGTTATTTTGTAAGATACTCTGAAAGATTGCGTGGATTTAAATTCTACGATCATAAAAGAAAAACATTCTTTAAGTTAAAAAATGCTTGATTCTTTAAGGATGATGAGTTTGGAAGGGAATATAAGGATAATGACTTTATCTTTGAAGAGGAGTCAGTCAATTTTTCTTTTCATGCAATTATTATTAATCATGATTAATTTTTCATTCCTAACATGATTCGACAATATCCAATACAAATATATGACATTGTTGAGCTTCCTACCTATCAAAATCATGTAATTATACCTTAATCCATTGTTCATAAGGAGCATAAGGATCAAACTCAAGAAATTCAAATTCAAGTAAAACTAGTGCCTTTAAGAAAATTCACAAGGAAACAGAGAAGTACAATTTCTCATGATTGTATCTTATTTCTCCAATAACATGAGGAAAATATTGACTTAGCCAGAGATGATCAACTCACCTTCCATGAAGTAATTAAAAGATCTAACTCTTATAAATGGATTAATGTCATTGGTGAGGAAATGCAATCTATAAGAGACAATAACATTTGGGATCTTGTTCTGTAGCCTGAAGGTGTGAAATCTATTAGTTGTTAATAGATATTTAAGACCAAAAGGATTCACAAGGCAATGTGGAGAGATATAAGTCTCGTTTTGTCACCAAGGATTTACTTAGAGGGAAGGATTAACTATAAAGAGTCTTTCTCTCCAGTTTTATCAAAAGAATCTTTTAGGACTATTACAGTACTTACAGTGCATTTTAATCTTAAGTTACATTAGATGGATGTAAAAACAACTTTTCTCAATGGAAACATTGAGGAAACAATTTATATGAAACAACCGACGAGGTTAGCTTATGAGGAAACAAACCAATTGGTTTGTAAACTTAAGAAATCTATCTGTAGGCTCAAGCAAGCTTCCTGTTAATGGTATCAAAAGTTTCATATGGTTGTTCTCTCATCTAGCTTTCAAGTGAACGTTGTTGAAGATTATGTGTACCATAAGTCCTGTGGGAGTAGCTTCATTTTCTTAGTCCTATATGTGGATGATATTTCGCTTACAAGTTTTAGAAAATCATCACCAAAAGGGCTTTGATTTGGTGCCAAAATTAGATTCCTTTAAATTTGACGATGATTTTTGAAATTGTGGCCAAATGTGAAAAATAAAGAGGGAACGAAAACGAAAATGGCACTTAAAAAGAAAAGCCCTAAAGCCTAAAACACCCATCTCTCATCCTCTGCTCTTTCTTTCCTCTTCCTTTATGAAACCAAAGGGTGCTTTAAAAAAACCCCCAAAATCAAAAACACACGTCTTATCCTCTACTCTCAATGCAGAGGATATCCAGAAGCATCTTGTTCTACCTCCCTTTTCCTCTTCCAAACTCCCCCTTTCTCTGTAAGTATGTCTTGTTATGTATGCTAATGTTGTGTTCATGGCTTCTGTATTCTAATGTCCTAATTAATGTTTGATTTATATGCGTATACGTCACAGAATTGGTGCACTGTTGAAGGTGAATCCGACATAGTTCAATGATAAATTGAAAGAAATCAACGAAACAAAGAAGAGGATGAAAAGGAAGTTAGAAGAATACTTGATCTAGTTCTTCTCTCCAAAACCTCTACAGGGATGAGCTCGAAGAGAGGGATTTAGTGCTTTGATTGGCCAGTTAACGAAGTTGGAACTATTCACAAGAACTTCATGGCTTTCGATCTAGAGACTTGTACTCAATTCGAGCAGTTTGAACAAACAACATTGAAACGTTTCAAGGGTGAAGGATAAGCAGAACTTGGTGTAGGATAAGACTTAGCCAAACACTTTCTTCTGTAGTTGTAGTGTAACAGGTGTTCTGTTTTCAAAGTGATTTACTTCTATACATGAATTGGATATCTACTCAAAACACGAGCTTAGTCTCTTTGGATTCTTTCTAAATTAGCACATAACCTAGCATTCTTATGAGTCTGATTCTTTGTTTGAATTGATGATAGCGGATGATACTTTGATTGCAGGATATTGCAGGACTGCGATTTACATTAAAGTTGTAAAACATTACAGAATATAGGTGGCATATAAATAGTTGGATTGTAATTAATTGACGACCTACAAACTACAAGAAGTTTCATCTTTATCTTAACATGAGTTTGATTCAAATGTTTTGCACCATAGGCAAAGAGCTAGGTACTAAGAAGGATTGTATCCTGTTTTTCTTGAATTCAAAACGGTTGAGCTAGTATATTTTCGTAACTTATATCATAGATCATAGGTTATCCATGGATTCTATAACTTTGTAGTTTGTGGAATGCGGTGCAGTTATTTTTAAAAAAAGGTTTTAGTGGCTTCATAACATATTATTTTGAAGATTGAAATTGTCTTATTTCTGCTTGGTATTATATCTACTTTACTGCAACTGTTGATTGTACATTAGTGTTGTCTCACTCATGTAATGTGTTTATTGTACTACCCTTGTATTTTGTAGAGAGCCTAGTAATTGGGATTTGTTCTTTGTTGGATTCCTAATATATGATATATTCCTTTCTACATAGATTATGTTTGTTGTGTTAAAATTTCATACCTTGTTATAGTTGTTAAAAATGGCATGCTTGTAACTGAAGGTGATTTTCTTTATTACTCCAAGATTTTCTTGTTAGTTATGCTTATTTTGAGGAGAAATATTATAATAACAACTTAATGGCATTGGATTTTAGAGCCCTGCTGTCATAGCAAACTTTCGTGGTGAAAATTTAGGAACAAGAACAACGGTATTCAACTTGTTGTAGATGCTATGTTAAAATTCCAATACCCTAAAAAATGTAGATTCACTTGCAACTTAAAATTTCATATTAGTGATTATGGTCCTGGAGCTCTAGAGATGAAGTGCTTTAAATTGTCATGTTTATATTTCTTCATCAAGCTTTATTCTTATTGTTTAAAGTATTCTTAACCTTGCTGAAGTTATGGATGCACCTAATGCATATATGTTACAACACTTGCTTTTTGTTTTACTCTCAGGTTGGATTGTTGAGTGCTTACATGATAAAGAAGTTGTACTTTGGAAGGTACTTAATGGTTTTCAATGAATATTTTGTTGGATTACTTTCTCATTCCATCACCCTCCTTAATGGCTGGCGTATGAAGTTGCTCTCATCGACATAGACAAACCTATAGTCATTCTAATTATGATGTAATTTTTTTTAATATTAGCATTTATAATTTATAAACCGGTCTCTGTATTTATTATTTTGTTTATAAGAATTGTTAAAGTTGTAATTAAAATCTTGTATAAGAAGAATATTTTTGTTGTTGATATAATTTAATGATATTTTATTTTTATATACAATGCTTCAAATTACCAATTATTTTTGTATTATATTTTTACATAATAAATTAACAAAAAATATATATATTATGTATAAAAATATGGATTAAAAATGTCACAAATAATTATAATTAACATGGTATAACATTTTGTTAAAATGTATACTAAAAATTTGACTACATTTTACAAAACGTAGCTAAAAATGTTTGACTACGTTTTCAAAAATGTAGCTAATAATTTTTAGCTACAAAAACTAAACGTAGCTAAAATTAATTGGAGACGATTTAATAAAATGTTGCTAGCAGTTTTTCTATGAAAATAAAGCATAGGCAAAAACTATTGGCGACGATTTATGAAAAATGTCGCCTATAGTTTTCAACTACGGGGATTTGACGAAATTTTTAGTGACGAATATAAATTATCCCTAATGACTATTAGCAACAAATTTGGTACATTTAGTGATGAATTTTTTCGTAGCCAAATGTCATTTTTGTTGTAGTGACTTATTGCATCTTCTACTATGAAGGTTGAATTTGTTGAATTTGTTGGATGTTATGAAACATCCGATCATTCTCTATGGTTGCACAATTTCATTACAGGACTGTGAGTTGTTAGTGGTATTGAAAGTCTACTTAAGTTATACTGTGACAATAAAGCAACAATTTTGTATTGAAATAACAACATGAGCTCTTCTAGATCTCAACTTATGGACATTAAGTTCTTTTTTATGAAAGAAAGAGTTCAAAGTGGCTTTATTATTATTGAGCTTATAGGAACGAACTTCAAGATTATGGATCCGCTCACTAAGGCATTGACACCTAAAGCCTTTCATGAGCATATTACTCATAGGGGAACTGTTACATTTGATACCATTTGATTTAGTGGGAGTTCATATTACATTCTTTGTGCTTGGTACTATACTTAATGTCATAACATTAATGGAATCTTCAGTTCTTTTTAGTTTTCTATAGTTTACTCTTTAATGTGATCTCATTTGGTTAAAGTTGGACCGTTTAAAAATAGACGTGTTTAGATCACATTACATGTAATTTTCATGCTACACCACTACAAGAAAAGTAGGAATTAGCGATGAAAAATTACCGACAGAAATAAAACCGTTGCAAATTACCTACAAAAACGAAATCGTTGCAAATTACCAACGAGAAATTAATTTTTGTCAGTAACATTGACGGAAAAATTTTTGTTTAGCAGTAGTAGTAATATCCGTTAGTAAATATAGAGAGAAATCATCCCAATAAAATTTCTGACGAACTTTAGCAACGGTATAAAATGCCCATCGGTAAAAAAGGCAAGAATTGTTAACAGAATAAAAAAGTTTTGAGTTTACCGAAAGAAATTTGTCTGTCAGTAAATTTTAAAGGTAAACGTCGTCTTCTACTTCGACTTCTGCATTTTAAAGTAAACCAAAATGACGTCGTTTGGTTTAACACTAAACGACGTCTTTTTCTTTTACATTTAACTCACCCAAAAGCTCCTCCTCCCCCACCCCATCTGCGTCTTCTTCTTCGTCTGCTTCGTCTCTCCTCTCGTGTGATTTTCTTCTCTCTAGTTTCTCTGTCGTGGACTCCTCTTCTGCTCATCAGCGTTTGTCTTCTCCAGCCACTATCATCGTGTCCTTCGGTGGAGGTATTTTTGCAACCACTGTCATATATTTGTTCATATATTGGATGAAAGTTAATTTGGGTATTTGATTACTTTTGTTTGTTTATGTATTCTGTGATTGGAAAACAATTTTAAGGTATAAATGTTAGTGATAGAAAGGACAAGACGTGATTTTGGTTGTAATGTTGGGATGAATTTCTGATGCATATAAGGTGTTTGAGGAAATGTCTGTTCATTGAAAAAAAGATTTTAGTTCTTTATTTTCAATCTTTTTTTAATATGAATTTCATAATTTTTCCTTTATGATGATCTATAGCTGGTCTGATTATGAGGCTGTTAGTTTATTTATTTAATTTACTTGCTTTTTCATGACTTTTTATTACCATTGGTCGGGATTTCATTTGGTTTAGAGTTACCCCATAGTACTTTTATCATGAAATACCAAAAGTACCTTCTTCAAGCACTTAAAATGTTTAATTCTTTTAAATATAAAGATGGATTTGCACACATAAAATGTTTAATTCTATTAAAGATGAAGATGGATTTGCACACACGTTTATTACATTACTTATATATGCATGGTTGACAAGCTTGGATTCATGGGCAGTTAGAGACATAGAGTGTGCGCTTATAAAAATGAGGATGACTGTTGATAGAACTTTAATGGAGACGGTAAATATTGAAGCAATGACAAGTTATGTAAAGAAAGAAAAGGTACAAGAAGTTACTATTGTGTTTGAGAGAATAGACTTATATAATTTTAAACCATTTGTATGATCTTGTAATGTCGTTACAAATATATTGGTTGGGTATGACTACTTCAATCAAGCCCATAAACTTTATTTGAGAATGAAAGATAAAGGTGCTACTCGTAGTATCTACACTTCCACAGTTAGGATGAAGTCATTTTGTAAGAAAAAATGACCTCGTCTTGCCATGAGGCTCCTTAATAATATGCTTTGTCAAGGGGTGTGAGTATAATGCAATTGCATATTGTACAGTAATTAGTGGGTCCTCTGAAGATAATCGCCAAAATTAAGAACTCTTACTGGTCCAAGAACAAGAATAATTTATTAATCAATAGTGAAAATAAATATAGTAGAGCCTTAGGGGAACCTGACCTAAATCTAGCTAATTCATAGTTTGGTATATTCTTGATTATTTCTTTGCATTAATATTTAGATTGTTACTTTATTTTATTTATCCAATCATCTATAAATGTTGATATATCTTGCTAAGTTTATAGATTGTGGGTAGTTAATCAAGAATCCTCATGGGATTGATCTGTACTTGCATTGTTAGCTACAACTACATGATGCACTTGTGGTAAAACAATTAAAATAAACAATTAAGTAATTTAGAATACATCATTGACTTTTTAACTTATAATGAGTGTTCTAATTTAGAAAACCTATCTACTACTACAAATATTTAATCCTTACCATTTCTAGAACTGGATAAACCTAAAGAAAAATCCATTAACAAATCCACCTATTTATGGGGTTGCATTTGAGATTTAGCCTATTTATAAGTAACACATCTTTCATATATTCTCTTTATATTTCAAGATTCTTTTTGACTTTATTTTAGATTTATTTTTTATGTGTTAAATTAGCATAATTTATTATTCTACACTTATTATTCATATTAAAAGCACTATTTACATTCCATTTAAAATTAACCTAATTATTTTCATTTGTTGTCAGTTCTTTATTAGGTCACTAAATTGTAGGATCACAGGAATTATATACTCACATTCATTCAATTAAAGTAAAGGAAATGATATTTTTTATTGGTTTTCATCATTCTCTTCCCAACTTATAGAAAAGGGGTTTCTTTTCATCAAGTAAGGTCAATAATTCACTCGTTTTAGACTATTGACTTCACTTCAGATTTCAAATAACCATTGTGGAATGTAGATAGCTCTAACTATTTAGTTTCCTGTTTCGGTGAGGTCTAACTTGGAGAAAAAAGGACTTGTTCTTATGTCATTATTTTTCGCTCTTTAAGTTTGTTCTTGTTCTAAAAGAAAAGGAACTATAAAGTCCTAATCTAATAATGAAAGTTTGGGGATTGATTGCAGGATAAGGAAGGTGTTAGGCACCTAATCATGCTCATCTAAATAATTACCAAGGCTTGTGACAAATTTTACAGATTTAGGGAAAGATTCAAAGAAGAAAGGTAAGATTGGTGGGATGAAAATGTAAGATAGTTTGCTATACCTTTGATAACTTAAATTGTGTAATTTAATTTGTTTTTACATAATTGATTAATTGTTAATGAAAGACTAGTTTTATAAAGGTTTAAAGAGTATTTAAATTATTAAGGTTAAATTTGATTATTATAATTGATAATACTTTTTTTGTTAATTATATATTTTTAAAATTTTGATATATAAATAATAAAGAAAATTCACACATTTTTTTATTTTTGAATAATTTACCCTTCTTTTTACGAAATATTCATTTTCGCAGGCCCTATATTGTGTTGAAGTGCGTCGCTTATCCTTCTTCTTTATAGTCTGGAGTTGTCCAGCCATCCAGGTAAGTCGTTCAACTCATGTCTACCATGTGTATTGCTTTAATAATACGATTCTGATGCATTTGGGTTTTCTGTGAATGCATAGGAGGTCTTGATTTTGTGTTGTTGTTTAGAATATTCTTATAATCATTAATGAGTTTTTGTGTTCTTCTTTAATAGTCTAAGTATTAACTGTATGTGGAATGAGTTTGAGATCTTATGGATGATTTGAGGCATAACTAAGTTCCTAAGACGGTATATAAGATAGAAACCCGTGATGTAGCTCCCATGAGGCTTATCGGTGAAAAATTCCATAAGCTTAGAAATCACAATGAGAACTTGCTTTCTTGATTCACATGTGAAACAATGCCACGTATCACATTATTAAAATCAATTGTAGGTCATTAATTCAAACATAAATACTTAGGCATGTTGTGTAAAGTTTAGATGTTCTGTAAACTTAGGGGACATGAAGGATACTAACTATGAAATTAACAATTTTGCAAAAATGAGTAATGTTTGATAGATCTTGGATGTATAGACGAATAACACCTGATGGTTTCATTAATCCTGAGTTTGTTGAGGGAATTGAAGCTTTTATTCATTATACATGTTCTCAATCTGCATATATGGATGACCCAAAAATCAGATGTCCATGTAAAAAGTGCAAACACATTCGTTTCCTTCCTATTGATGAAGTGAATTGGCATTTACTGAGAAAAGAGTTTGTCCTAAATTATTTTGAGTGGACACGATATGGGGAGTCATTGATTTGTGGCACCTCAAGGGGTAATGAAGTACATTCGTCAGTGAATGTAGATGAGTTTGAAGGAGGGATTGGATTTAAAACAAATAATGTGGGTTCAATTGAAAATCCTTACATACAAATAGTTTATGATGCAACCAGTTATACCTTTAAGGAAAATATAGAAAATCCTAAAAAAGAACCAAACCCACGTGCAAAACAATTTTTTGACTTACTACACTCAGCTGACCAAGAATTATGGCCAAATTGTGAAATAATGAGTCAATGGTCTTTAATTGCTCAAATATTGAACATAAAGTCTGAAGGACATATTTCTAATCGTAAGTTTGATAAAACTTTTGGATGGTATAATGAATCATTGTCTCTTGATCATACAATGGTTGATAGTTTTTACAATATGAATAAACTTATTAGGGCTTTTGGTTTTTTTGTTATAAATATTGATTGTTGCAAATAGAAATGTATGTTGTATTAGGGAGAAAGCATTCTATGAAACAGAAATTAGTACTCTAGAAGCAGATGTATTATTTACCGCTAACTCCGAGACTTCAAAAACTATATGCTTCTAATGTTACTGCATCTCACATAAGATGACATAATGAACACGAACAGGAAGATGAAATAGTGAGTCATCCATTGGATGCATTGGCATGGAAACATTTCAATAACACCCATTATGAGTTTGTAGTTGAAAGTCGAAATGTTAAGTTGGGATTGTCAACAGATGGATTCCAACCTTTTAATCAATCCGCCCAATAATATTCATCATGGCCAATCATAATTACTCTTTATAATTTGACTCCATATATGTGAATGAATGAGGCATATATATTCTTGACAATAATTGTGCCAAGATCGACAAATCTAAACCATAAAATTGATGTATTTTTACAACTATTGATATCTGAATTGTAACATCTTTGGGAATATGGTGTTGAGACATATGATGTATCTCTGAAACAAAATTTTATGTTGAGAGTAGCTTTGATGTGGACCATTAGTGATTTTACGGCATATGCTATGTTGTCTAGATGAAGCACAATAGGGAAATTGGCTTGTCCTTATTGTGGCAATAATTGTGATGCATTTTATCTTCCAAACGGAAGCAAAATATGTTGGTTTGAGAACCACAGAAAATTTCTTCCTCTAGATCATCCATTTAGATGCAATAAACAAAAATTTATTAAGAATAGGATGGTACAAACACCTACTCCCCCTCACAAAGCTAGTGATGTAACACTCCATTATCCTAGGGTACGCACCGGGACGCCCGTAGATCATTCCGATACATGTCCTAAGATAAGGGAGCGCTACGTGCGATCACTACAGTACTCCACATGGCATCATATCAATTTAAATAATTAAAGCTATAATTGTAAATCGCAAGATTTTTAAAACCAAATTCTTCCTCTTTTCATTACTCAAACTCAACAGTTTTATACATCAAATGTACAGTCTGTACATACAGAAACCCTAATAC
>JAOTAY010000006.1:21948831-21972515 GCA_025629805.1 Erythroxylum baracoense | reverse complement strand
CGTCACTAAATTGTAGGATCATAGGAATTATATACTCACATTCATTCAATTAAAGGAAAGGAAATGGTATATTTTATTGGTTTTCATCATTCTCTTTCCAACTTACAGAGAATGGGTTTCTTTTGCTCAAGTAATGTCATTAATTCACTTGTTTTATACTGTTGGCTTCGCTTCAAATTTCAAATAACCATTGTAAAATGTGGATAGCTCTAACTATTTAATTTCCTGTTTCATTGTAGTTGAACTTGAAGAAAAAAGGAACTTGAAGAAAAAAGGACTTGTTCTTGGATGTCATTATTTGTTCGCTCTTTAAGTTTGTTCGTGTTATAAAAGAAAAGGAACTATAAAGTCCTAATATAAGAATGAAAGTTTCAGGATTGATTGCAAGATAGGGAAGGTGTTACGCACCTAATCATGTCATCTAAATAATTACCTAGGCTTATGACAAATTTTACAGATTTAGGGAAGGATTTAAAGAAGAAAGGTAAGATTGGTAGGATGAAAATGTAAGATAATTTGTTATACCTTTCATAACTTAAATTGTGTAATTTAATTTGTTATTACATAATTGATTAATTGTTGATGAAAGATTAGTTTTATCAAGGTTTAAAGAGTATTTAAATTATTAGGGATAATTTGATTAATATAATTGATAATACTTTTTTGTTAATTATATATGTTTAAAATTTTGTTATATAAATAATAAAGAGAATTCACTCATTTTTTATTTTTGAATAATTTACCCTTCTTTTTACGAAATATTCTTTTTCGCAAGCCCTATATTGTGTTGAAGAGCATCGCTCATCCTTCTTCTTTGTAGTTTGGAGTTGTCTGTCCATTCAGGTAAGTCGTCCAACTCATGTCTACCATATGTATTGCTTTAATAATACGATTCTGATACGTTTAGGTTTTGTGTGAATGCAAAAGAGGTCTTGATTTTATGATTTTGTTTAGAATATTTGTATACTCATTGATGAGTTTTTATGTTCTTCTTTAATAATCTAAGTATTTATTGTATGTGGAATGAGTTTGAGATCTTATGGATGATTTGAGACGTAACTAAGTTCCTAAGATAGTATATAGGCCAGAAACTCGTGATGCATCTCCCATGAGACTTAATGGTGAAAATTTTCATGAGCCTAGAAGTTATAGCGAGAACTTGCTTTCTTGATTCATAAGTTTAAACAATGCCACATACCATAGTATTGAAATCAATTGTAGGTTATTAATTCAATTGATTAATACTTCAACTTCAATGTGATTAATGCAAACTTAGTATTAACATAAGAAATTCATACGTTTAATGGAAAAGATAGTTCTTTGTATAATAAACTCCTTGGAAAGTATATAGGTTCGAAAGCAGTAATGCAGCTCCCATGAGGCTTATCGGTGAAAAATTCCATGACCTAGGAGTCACAACAAGAACTTGCTTTCTTGATTTATAGATGTAAACAATGTCACGTACCATAGTATTGAAATTAATTGTAGGTGATTAATTCGATTGATTAATACTTAAAGGATGTTGTGTAAATTTTAGATGTTCTGTCAACTTAAGGGATATAAAGGATACTAACTATGAAATTAACAGTTTTGCATAAATGAGTAATGTTGATAGATCTTAGTTGTACAGACGATTAACAGCTGATGGTTTCATTAATCCTGAGTTTATTAAGGGAGTTGAAGCTTTTATTCATTATGCATGTTCCCAACTTGCATATATGGATGGCTCAAAGATCAAATGTCCATATAAAAAGTGCAAACACCTTCGTTTCCTTTCTATTGATGAAGTGAATAAGCATTTGCTGAGAAAAGGGTTTTTTCCTAAATTATTTTAATTGGACACGAAATAGGGAACCATTGACTTGTAGCACCTCAAGGGGTAATGAAGTACACTGGTAATTGAATGTAGATGAGTTTAAAGGGGGGATTGGATTTAGAATAAATAGTGTAGGTGCAACTGAAAATCCTTACATGTAAATGGTTTATAATGCAGCTGGTTATACCTTTTAGGAAAGTATAGAAAATCTTAAAAAAGAACCAAACCCACATGGAAAACAATTTTTTGACTTACTACACTCAGCTGACCAAGAATTATGGACAAATTGTGAGACAATGACTCAATTGTCTTCAATTACTGGAATATTGAACATAAAGTCTGAAGGGCATATTTCTGATAAAATTCTTGGATGGCATAATGAATCATTGCCTCCTGATCATACAATGGTTCATAGTTTTTACAATATGAAGAAACTTATTAGGGGTCTTGGTTTACCTATTGAAAAGATTGATTGTTGCAAATTGGGATGTATGTTGTATTGGGGAGATAATGTAGAATTACAAGAGTATAAATTTTATAATCAATCTAGGTTCAAGCTTAGAAAGCATTCTATGAAACAGAAATTAATACCCTAGAAGCAGATTCCAATCTTTTGGACAATCTGACCAATAATATTCATCATGGCCAATCATAATTTTGTGTAAATAGTTGAAAAGTCTAAAGTATCCCGATGGTTATGTTTCAAACTTTGCAAGGTGTGTGGACATGAAGAAGTACAAATTATTTGGAAGGAAAAGTCATGATTGTCATGTGTTTATGCAAAGGCTAATTTCAATTGCATTTCAGGAGTTGTTACCTAATAAAGTTTGAGAAGTTATAATAGAATTAAGTTTTTTTTCAAAAACTCAACATCATCTAAAATCAAGTTGGTTGAAATGGAAAAACTAGAAAGGAAAATTCCAGTAATTTTGTACAAATTAGAAGGGATTTTCCCTCTAATCTTCTTTGACTATATGGAGCATCTACCTATGCATTTAACAAACGAGGCTAAACTTGTCGATTCAGTTCAATATCGATGGAAGTATCCGTTTGAGAGGTAATTAAAAAAAATGATTGTAATTGAAGTAATAACATGTTTTAATTATAAATTGTAAAAACCCTATTCGCTAATGTAGGTATTTACATTAATTGAAGAAAAATGTAAAAAATAGGGCTAGGGTTCAAGGTTCGATATGTAATGCTTATTTAGTAGAGGAAGCTAGCATATTTTGTTCATATTATTTGAGCTGTATGTTCATACAAGAGAAAGAAAAGTTTCTTGTAATAACGATAGGGGAGGAACGAGTGATACTGATGGCAACTTATCCATTTTCACAAAACTTGAACAAACATATGGGCGTTCAACAAGAAGAATGTTCACAGAGGAAGAAATTGAGGCTGCCTATGGTTACATTTTATTGAAATGTCAAGAGGTTCAACCTTTCATGCAGTAAATTGAAATTGATTATTTGGGTTTTGAAATTTAGTTTTATTCACAACTGAAATACATAATAATGTTTTTAGATTATATGAGGAATGGTTACACGAGCTAATGCTCGAGAAAACACAGGATGATATCAATAAAGAAGTTGGAAGACACTTTCCTCGATGGTTCGAGAAATATGTAAGTTTTCACTTACAATTATTGAAACGATTGAATTATAAGATTAAAGTGTTCAAATGACATTATACTATTTAATATGATAATTTCTTTATGTAGGCCTTAGAAAATCCAATAGAGAACAAGTTCATATATGATCTTGGGAAAGACCTTTGCGAACTGTTAGATTGTATCCGGCGTATTTCGTTAATGGATACAAATATCATATAGAATATCATGGTCATAATATGGCAACAGTAAATAATGAAGTTTGCATACAGGGAGAATTGATGGATTACTATGGTAAAATTATTGAGATAGTTGAAATTGAATACCCTGCATTGCCAATAAAGCGAAGTATGATATTAAAGTGTGACTGGTTTAATCCAACTTCAAATGTTTGTACAAAAGTGTATAGCCGATACAATCTAGTTGAAATGAATAAGCGAAGAAGATTTAGATAATTTGAACCTTTCGTGTTGGCAATGCAAACGATTCAGGTGTATTATGTTCCTTTTCCCAATTTACGACGAGATAAGTCAGACTGGTTGGCTGATTGCAAAGTTAAACCTATAAGTGTTTTTGAATCGCATGGAAAAGGAGAACAGATAATTGAAAGTGAAGCGTTTTAGGAAAATATTTATGAAATAAATGCATCTGTTACATATGACGAGAATCAAACTTTGAACGATCCAAATAATGAATATGTTGAAATTTCATCTGGAAAGGATAAGGAGTGCGAGAGATCTGAAGAAGAGTCTGAGTTTGATTCTAATTCTTCAAAAAAGAAGATGATTATGATTTTGATCTACAATTAAGTGCTGATAGCGATTAATTTGTGTTTGTAATAAAATATTATATTCAACAAATAAATTATTGAATTTTCAATATATTGTGTGAAATATTGAATTGAAATTGTTATATTTCTGAAATATTCAATCAAATATGAATTTCATGTTGAAATATGTCACCAAAGAGAAAATAGGATATGATGTGACCAAGGTTCAAACCATGATTTAGAGCCAGTTACTATCCAGGTGAAGCATTACATTATATTGTTGCAACCAAATCAGATGCTGTACTTCCAACTACTATATTTGTAGATGAGGCACCACCTTCTGTACCTGCTGCTACATCATCCACCACCCCTATATCGACAGAGATTTAGGGGTAAAAGATGAGGATGAAAGAGGAAGCCTCCAGCCTGGAACTGAGGGAGCTGATGGAAGGACTTACATCACAATTGTCAACAATCTGTAAGTGAAAATACATGAAACACTATATGTTTATAATTAAGTTATAAGTTTAAATTTAAAAAATGGTATAAAATTAATTGTTTTAATATTAGGTTGATTCCGTCTGGACCGTGCTCAAGAAACATAACATCCAAATTCAAGGAAAAGATTGATCTTGAGGGTTATATATGGAAGAACATCTCTCAGGCGACAAAAGAATTTTACTGTCAAGAGTTTGAGGTACAAAAGCTATATTTTTAATTGATTTTATACATTAATTAGATTAATATTACATTATAAGTACTTATCGTATGTTTTTCCTTTTATTTCAGAAAGATTTTTTTTGGGATTCTGAATTTGACGCGGTCATTTGCAAAGTATGTGAGAGACGAGCATATAAATGTTATCGAGACTTTGTTAGTGCAATACACAAGACTGGTGTACTTATATTTCTGAAAAAATATAGTCGTTCGCAGCAGTATTGGACATCATGAGGCAATGTCTATTTCAAAGCGTAATTCTACCAACAGACGTGGAAAATTAGGGGAAGAGAGTCTTCCTGTGCATACGAAAGGATTTATTACCCACTACGAGCATGCAGAGAGACTTGTAAGTATTTACACTTTACATTTATATTCTGATTTTTTTACTTTGGTGTATTTCAATTTAATTTGATGTGTAAATTTTAGAATAAAAATATGTGTATTATGAAGAATAATAATGTTGTAAATGTCTGATGCCATATATGGTTGCGTTGTTGAGTTAGTTTCTTTGTTCAACAGGGGGTAAATATCATAACAATAGAGAAAATTTTGCTGAATTTTTTATAAATTGTAGTTCACTTATAACATTTTATTTTGATGCAGGAAAAGTCTATGAGCACGAAGCCTACACCTCGTCAGCTCTTTTTTGTATACTCATACTAAGAAGTATGACGATGTGACATTCGTGAATACCCGATGTAGAGAACTAAATGTATGTGAAATTTATGCTTTAATATTAATGCTTAATAATTATCACTTACTAACATAAACATTGCCTTTTGATATGACCGAATACAAAAAAGCATTCAACGACAGTCTCAGTAGTCTGAAGATGTTGATAAGAGTCAAACATATCTTCATGCAATGGGTGGTAGGTACCGTCGTGGAAGGATATTCATCTTAAGTTCATTTGCGAACACATGTTATTCGCAATCCTCCACATCCAGTACAGCAAGATTTAGTAAGCGGTCTGCACCCAATGAAGTCCATGAGCTTCGGAGCACAGTACAGACATTGACAACTCAGTTGTAACAGTCGATGAAGTACATAGCTCAGCTCCATAATGAGATGGATGAGTTGAAGGGGAGGGACAGTACCTCATCACAGTAGTCAGAGTATCTGCGATCACTAAATGAATAGCATACTTGTAGTCATTTCGTATGAATTAAATACTTATTATGTACAAAATAATTGTTTATTATCAATTAAGATAATTTTTACTTTATATCATCAATCAACTTTCTATTTTAACAAAATTAAATATAGAAAAAAAATCAAAATATTATCAACAGATAACTGATAACTATATAAATTATGCATCAACCATAAGATTATCAAATAAAATTAAATGCAAGGAAAAATTTTAAAAATAGTTTTATTAAATTTACCAACGAAAAAATAAAGTTCGTCGGTAAAATTTATTTGATTTACCGACGGACAACCAATAATCGTCGATAATGTTGCCTTTAACTTACCGATGAAATAATCTTGTCCATCGATACGTCGGTAAATTTACCGAACGAAACAATCTTTTTGTCGCTAAACTTACCGACAACATAAAATAATCGTTAATATATTCACCAACGGTAATACAAAATGTCCATCGGTAAATTTGTGACAGAAAATTTGTGGTTCGTTGCAAATTATTACCTACTGCTATTTCTTCGACGTCTTTGTCTGACGATAAATTATGTAGCTAACATAGCTTACCAACGGAATTTGTGAATTTTCTGTCGGTAATTTCCATCACTAAACTTTTTTTTTGTAATGAATTGTAAATCAAATGAGGTCCTATGGAGAAGAGGTTTCTGATAAAACTATTGTGGCTAAGGGTTTACAGAGTTTGACTCCCAATTTTGATTATGTTGTTGCAGCCATAGAGGAGTCTAAAGACTTGACCACATATTCATTTGATGAATTAATGGGATCTTTGAAATCTCATAAGTCAAGGTTGAATAAGCAAGAAAAGAAAAGTGAAGAAAAATCCTTTCTTGTGAAAGGGGATGCGTCCAACTAGAAAAATGAAAAGAATGAGGCAGCTGGTAGAAGATGTAGCAAAGGAGGATTTTTTGGGAGAGGTGATCGTGAAAGAGGACGGGGACGAAGTGACGAGTAAGAAAACCAAATGCAATAGCAGGGAGGTAACAAAAATGGCATTTGGTGCCAATACTGTAAGAAGTTTAGGCATATAAAAGCTAACTACGGCAAAAGGAAAAGCAAGGACAAGCAAGTTATACAGAACAAAAAGAGGAGAAGCTCAAACTATTTATGGCATGTCATAAAGGCACAACAATGACAACTTCCAACAACATTTGGTTTCTGGACAATGGGTGCTCTAATCATATCATGACAGGAATAAAATCTCTAGTTAAAGAGCTTGATGAGTCATACAAAATGAAAGTAAGGCTCAGAGATGAAAAACAAATGCAAGTAGAAGGTAAAGGGAACTATAGCTGTCAATAATGATTATGGTAACAT
This sequence comes from Erythroxylum baracoense, assembly GCA_025629805.1. Classification (NCBI taxonomy): domain Eukaryota; kingdom Viridiplantae; phylum Streptophyta; class Magnoliopsida; order Malpighiales; family Erythroxylaceae; genus Erythroxylum; species Erythroxylum baracoense. The sequence goes on along the minus strand of JAOTAY010000006.1, from coordinate 21,965,123 downwards.
AAAGTTTCTTTACAATGTTTATTTTATTCCTAGTTTGTCTCAAAACTTGTTGAGGGTTAGGCAGCTTATGGCTAGTGGGTATTTCATATTGTTTGATGATTCTTCTTATGTGGTTAGAGATTAAAAAAAAAACAAATTAGAGTTGATGTATCTATGACATCAAATAAATTATTTCCACTTGAAGTTTCAAAAGTTAAAAACCATGCACTTATTATCAAAGAATGTAGTGAGTCTAGATTGCGGCATCTTAGATATGGGCATTTGGATTTATAGGGTTTGAAATTGTTAAGTCAAAAAGAGATAGTCTTTGGGCTACCTAAAATAGAGTCCATAGATTTGTGTAAGGGGTGCATATACGGGAAACAATGTAAAAGTCCATTTCATAAGGGGAAGTCTAGAAGGGCATCTAGCATTCTTGGGATGGTCCTATGTAGACTAAATCATTTGGTGGGAGCAGTTTTTTTTATTGTTTACAGATGACTACAGTCGTATGAGCTGGGTTTATTTTCTACAATTAAAATCAGAGACATTTTAAGTTTTCAAAAAGTTCAAAGCCCTTATTGAGAAGCAAAATAGAGATGCATAAAAACACTCCAAACTGATAGGGGTGGTGAGTTTTTATCTAATGAATTTATTCAGTTTTGTGAAGACCAAGGTTTTTGTAGGGAGTTCATTGTTGCAAATACACTGGAGCAAATAGCTTGGTTAAATGAAAGAATCAAACAATTTTAGAGATGGCAAGAAATTTGTTGAAGGCCAAGAGACTGCCTAATGTTTTTTGGGCATAAGTTGTGGCAACTGCTGTTTATTTACTGAATTTATCACCGAAAAAGGTTGCTCAAAATCAAACACCTTATGAGGCATGAAGTGGGAGAAAGCCTTGAGTAAGCCATTTAAAGGTTTTTTGTTATATTGCCTTTGCTTTTATTGATTCACATAGACGTAGTAAGCTAGATGATAAATCAACAAAATATATTCTTGTTGATTATTGCTCCCAATCTAAAGCATATGGTTTGTATAATCCTGTCAATGGCAAAGTGATCATTAGTAGGAATGTTGTTTTCATTTAAGAGGCAAGTTGAATTGGCAGAAGAATTCAGCTAGTGTACAACTTGATGTTTCAACTTAAAATGCAGTTCCATTAGTTGAAATACAACAGCCCTTGTCAACTAATTCATCTCCCTCATCTTTTTCAAACTTGAGTAGTATAAGTTCATCTGAAGCTGAAACTGTAACACCCCACCTTCACGGGGCACGTACCCGAACATCTGGTAGACATTCGGGCACATGCCTTATGTAAGCGGCATGTTAAAGCAATCACATTTACTTTATATGGCATCATACATAACATTAATAATTACAAAGATCAAATGTTCCCATTTCATTGATAAAACATATTTACACTGTAGCATTTCACTACATAACCCATATATACAGTATCACAAAAATATCTTAGAGTTTGCTACTCTTTACAACATTCTATGTAAAATGAGAACTAAACGAAAACATTCTATCTAACTCCTCAATATCAGTCGACCGACCTTTGAGCCATTCGTTAAGTCCAAAAATGCAGTACTAGACTTCTTCTAGAGTGTCTTAATAGCTAAGTCTCATCTCTCGTACCTGAAAATCAACGTTACATTTTGATGAGTTTTGCGAACTCAGTTGAGTGAACCATCATCGATGTGCTCACTTATATCAAACCACAAAGACAATTTACCATTTAATTTACAATCAAATCACATCACAAATATTGAATATCACATCACATTTTATTTCAGAACAGTTTAAATAGTTCATTTTAAACATTCTTATAATAAATATCAAATTGTATATGCCAATGCCCATGGGACTCCACTTTTGTTGTTACTTTGTTGTGACCGAGCGTTTTTTTAACTGTCCTGTATCTATTATGAATACTGGGCTCATTAATAACTGTCATGTATTTATTGTAGAAATCGGGCTCATTTAATACTGAGCTTGTGGCTCTTTATACACATTCTGAGCTTTAAGCTCTTTTTCACTGGCCACTCCGATCACAACTTCCTTCATATGATCATACATTTCAATGTAATGAGATGGATCAACTCACATTGTATGCAATCAATCACTTTCATTCATCATGTACAGTCACTTTCACATTTTCATCGGACCTAAGTCTGGCACTCAACATTTTTATTGAGTACACATATTTCTTTCAGATTCACATTCAATTATGGACACTTCCAATGTAATCTCAATTATCAAACTCCTCGAACCATCAATGCCCCGAATTATCACATTCACATAAATATCAGTTCAACAATTGAAATTTAAGAAAATATAATCAATCCTAGTGAGGAACATCTAGGTTACTCACAGTAAACTTCAGATAGCTATTGCCTCAATGAACTGACAATGTCTGAATGCTAGCATTTGACTTGTGCGTCTAAATCATGCAATACACACATTTATACACATTACTAATTTGATCATTCACATAAGTATTCAATCATACTCATATTTATATGTATTATGTACAATGCATGCTCAATGACATTCCCAGGTATGTATCCTTAATCACAAGTCATGATCATTTAAACATTATCACTTGGATATGTCTAGTTTACACTTGGGTTTACACCTCAAGAATACTTGCTTATTCTAATATCATCAATCAAACATTCATCAATCCTTTTTCTAGCATTATATAATTACATAATATCCAATTTCTCATTCATTCATACCTAATACACCTTACTCATTCTTTTAGGTCACATTTACAATCATATAAACACCTTCATTCCTATAACACTCATAATTTTCCAGATTTTGATACTTTATTACCAACCATTCATTCTTAGGTTATAACCTCAATTAACAACCTAACATATCATACACTTTATCAACTTATTCAAGCATCAAACTAGGTTCATTTCAAGCCTCAATCAAGTATAAATAAATTATAGCAAAGTATCTTATCATTGGTTGATTCAAACATCACAAATGAGAGAAGAATTTATGTTCAAGGCCTTTCCCACGATTGTGGAGGCCATCCCACGATCGTGGGTTAAGCCATTCGAACATTTTTCTTCATTTCCTTGCATTGCCCACGATCATGGAGACATTCCCACAATCATGGGTTATCATATCCGAAAATTCCAACCAACTTCTTCCATGTTTTCTAGATTTTTAACTCCTACATGTTACATCTAACATATCTTGCACATAGTTCATCATTTTTACTTCATTTCCTCATCAAATTCATCTCCATTCCAACTCAAAAACATCCATAAAACAACTTATAATCTATCATTTATCATTTATACAAAAACAGAACATGATCTCTATCATTCACTATCATACATAAATCCTAGTTCCTTTCAATTCAAGGACATCACACAAATACCTTTCTTAAGCATAAATTTCACCTTCATTATGCTTTAAATCCCAATCTATTTCATCCACATAACAACTTATAACTCATGTTTTTCATACACCCAAAATAGAACACAAGTATATCTTTCCTTCATCAAAATTTCTGCACTCATCATATACCATTTTCACTAAATCAGTCCATCTCAAACTATCATCATCTATGTTTCTATTAACCAAGCCATGAAGAACAATGTTTTACTTACTTGTTTAACTCCAAAGTCTTTCAAATCTCCATGAAACCCTAGTTTCTCATGCTTACACGATTATCATCTTTCAAGGAGCAATAAGTTGGGTTCTTCAACAACTAGATGAAGGCAACAAAGATCTTAGAGTGGCTACTGTATGATTTTAGCAAACTCAACATGGTGAGGGTGAGAGTGAGATGGTCGTGAATGAAGAAAATGAAGAAGATGAAAAATAAAGCATGTAACGAAATTTGAAGTGAAAGACAAAGATAAAGATGGTCTTTCATTACACATGTCGTGGGTTTATTGCTTGGTGAGTGTCATGACACATGTCATGACACTTACCACATAAAGATTAATGCTAAGGCCTTCAATTATAGTTCCCAAAGTCACTTAATCTCTAGTCCATTTGTCTCCTAATTTCTAAACCAATTATCACCTAATTTTTTATGCCAAATGTCAATAAATCCTAAAGTCACTTATCATTTATTCCAACTACTATTTGTCAATTTGTTTTGCCACTTAGTATTTTTTTTAGTCCAAATATATACACAATAATGTATAGATCTCCCAATTTTGAAAATTAAATTCTAAATTAATAATTGAAACCATCAAATTGAAATTCAAGACATAAAAATTCGCAATTCACATTATGATCATTTTAAATCTTTCATACCTGGAACATGTTAATTGAGTGCATATATAGTATTTGCAATGCACCTCATAATTTCTCATGTATCTTGATAGCCTAGGGCTCTAACCCTCAGTATGGAAAACGGGTTATTACAGAAACTCCTCCAAAAAAACTCAGATCGTTGGCTAAAATATATAAGTCTTCCCAAGCTCTATTTATTGTTATTCCAACAACCTTTGAAGAAGCAGTAGAGAAAGAAGAATGGTGCAATGTAATGAAGAAAGAGCTTATAGCAATTCAAAGAAATGATACATAGGAGTTGGTGGATCTTCTTAGAGACAAGAAAGCCATTGGAATTAAATGGGTCTTTAGAACAAAGTTTCATGCAGATGGAAACATACAAAAACACAAAACACGGCTTGTGGTGAAGGGTTATTCACAACAACAAGTTATAGGCTGTGAAGAGACTTTTTCTCTATTAGCACATTTTGAGACTGTGGGAACAATTTTAGCTTGCCTGCATAAATGCAATGGTATGTTTTTTAGTTTGACGTTAAATCTGCATTTTTAAATGGATAATTGCAAGAGGAGGTGTATGCCTCTTAACATGAACTATTCTTAGTTGAAGGCAAAGAAAAAAAGGTGCACAAGCCAAAAAAGGCTCTTTACAGGTTAAACCAAGCTCTACGTGCATGTTATAGTAAAATAAACTCTTACTTTCTTGATAAAGGCTTTGAAAGAAGTAGATATGAACCCAATCTTTGAGTGAAGAAACAAGGTGAAAATGATCTTCTTATTGTTTATCTTTATGCGAATGATATGATTTATATGGGTTCTTCTTCTTCTCTAATTAATGAATTCAAAGCTTAGAGGATAAGTTTGAACTGTTAGATTTAAGAGAGCTGCATTATTTTCTTAGGATTGAAGTGATTCAAGTTGAAGATGGCGTATTTCTATCACAACAGAAATATGCTACTGTTTTACTCAAAAGTTTTAACATGCTAAATTGTAAGATTTCAGCTACTCCAATGAATTTGAATGAGAAATTGCAGGTTAAAGATGGTATTGAACCAGTAGATGAAAAGATTTTTAGAAGTTTAGTTCGAGGCTTAATTTACTTGACTCATACAAGACCGAATATTAGCTACTCTTGTTAGAGTTATTTCCAGATTTATGCATTGTCCATCAAAACATCATTTTGGAGCTGCAAAGAGAGTGTTGCGGTATATTACTGGGATAACTGAATTTGGGCTTTGGTATGCTTATGTTTCGAAGTTCAAGCTAGCTGGTTATACCGATAATGACTGGGTTGGATGTTTGGAGGATAAGAGGAGCACTTCTGGTTATGTTTTTAATCTTGGTTCAGCTGCAATTTGCTGGTGTTCTAAGAAGTAAGCAACAGTAGCTTTATCTACATCAGAAGTTGAATATACAGCTACAAGTGCATCAGCATGTCAAGCTATTTGGCTAAGGAGGATGCTTCCAAACATTGGTCAAGAACTCGCCAGCTCTACTCCCTGCTCACTTAGGGTTGCGAGAGACCCATTTCTAGCTGAATCATTTGGAGGATCAGAGACCCATCTGGAGAGGTGTAAGTGGCGACCCAAGAGGCAAAGCGGATCTGACAAAAGGAGGCAAAGCGAGGCAAGGTGGAGCAACTGGTGACAACAAATCTAACGATAGAGAGTTAACACGGTGCAAGGGGAACAGGGGAGGTGACCTCTCCTTTAACCCAAGTGACCCAAAGCAACGGAGAGATAAAAGAAACAAGCGACGTTAAGACCCATGGGAGCTCTACAATAACATCCATGGTACTAGGTTCAACTATTACCGATGATAGTGGGTTATAAGCATTTCCCGCTCTATCACGTGAAGTCGCTCAAAGAGATAAACCTGGAGATGACGTCACTGGAGTTTCTAGGACCAGTGGATCTTCCCTGACTGGTGCTACATAGAGCAAACAACTTCAGTTCTAGCAACATAGGATCCATATGAAGCATTACCCTTATGTAATGAAGGATGGCATTGCTTGTCCTCCCCTTGAACTCCTACAAGCGGGGGAAAGAGCATGATCGAATACATTGGTGGGATTCCTCTGGAGCAAACGTCCTACATTTCCAATTATCCAGGCTTCGGCTAGTACACGGTGGAGTAAACAAGGTTTGGAAAAAAATTCTACTCACTGATGATGACATGATAATATTCAAATTTTCTTTGGACAGTAATCTAAATGATATAACTGGATTGGGTCCTTGGTATATTGGGGGACAACTCATGTTTCTACAGAAGTGGAAGCCAGGTATTGCTTTTAATAAGGAATGTGTTGAATCTTTCCAAATTTGGGTCCATTTTCATAATTTACTGCTTGAATTGTGGACTGTACAAAGATTAAGTTTTCTTGCTAGTTCTTTGAGTAAACCGTTGGGTATGGATACACAGACATCAGGTATGGAAAGGATAGGATATGCAAAAATATGCATAGAAGTGAGTCGATAGGCTACACCACCAGATTGTCTTCCAATTATGCATCTTAATGAATCTGGGGAGATGGTGAAAGGAGAAATACATCTATCCTATCATTGGAAGCCACATAATGGTAAGAAATGGGTTCCAACTGGGAAGAGGTATAAAATCGGTTGGCAAAAGTAGTTAATAGGGATTGAAGTTAAAGCTAGCACTACAGTTCAGAGGCAGATCCATGAGCAGCCTACCCATATTCCTCCAGCCAAGAGGGACACAGAGGAGCATCCTAAAGTAGTTGACAGACAAAATAAAGGTGATATTTTGTCCGAGAAGGAACAATCAACAGAGCATATTACATAGAGTCCAAAATTGACAGAGTATGTTAGTACTGTTGATGTAATGCAAACTAAGACCGCTGGAGTTTCTATAGAGGAACTAGGATTTGAGAGGGTTGTGGAGGTTACTCAACAGATTGAGATTGCTGACGTAGTGCTAAAACAATTAGCTATAGACAACTATAGAGCAGACAATGTGGAGTGTCAAGATACTAGCGTGAAGCAATTCAACTCACAATATTTGGAACAATGCCAAATAGATTGGGCTAACATGTTGTCCCCAGTAGCATCTATTAGGCAACATGAGACCTCTAAGACTAGGTTGGGTTCTGAAAAACAAACAACAGTGGAAAATTTAAATGATAACAATGTGACAAGTAAAGGGTATGAGATTATCACCTCTCAGAGTGCAGCACATCTTGGGGTAGAGCACGTCTTGGCATTGAATTGTAATTCTTCTTCTTATGTGACAATAGTTTTCCCTCGGGAAAGCAATTCGGACTTGGCAGTAGAGGACTTTGATTTTCCATCAACTACAGCTCGAGTTTCTGATATTCTTGAAGATTTTTATGTACAGTCTAAAACTGCAAAACGTAAGTCGGCAAGGAAGAGGAAAAAAAATCTCAAATACCAACAATAGAGGGTTAACAAAGCACCGTATATTGCCACTTTTCAGGGTCATGATGTATAAGTGGTGTCTTTAGTGGTTCTTTTTGTGATCTATCTTACAGATAGATATATTGCCTTCTTTAGGGAGTTGTATACGTGGTGTCTTTACCATGATAACAAAGCTGTAATTTCTATGTCCAAAAATCCACCCATCATGGAAGAACAAAGCATGTTGATGCATTTTATACGATACCTTGTGGCAGACAACTCAATCACTTTAAGAGTATTGCAGAACAAATGAACAAGTTGTAGATATTCTAACGAAGTCCCTTCCTCAAAGACAAGCATGTTCATTTCAGGCTTCAACTTGGTGTTTGCAACTTTGAATCAAGGGGGGAGTATTTGAGAATGATTCAAAATTAATTGACTGCAGTAAAGTTATTTTTTTGACTGAGATTGTTGAACCATGTTTTTGTTCCTGACTTTTTGGTTCCTTGATTTTCTCTGTTCTGTTTTGGCTCTGTTAGTTTGTAACGCCTGTATAAAGGCACGTTAAGTGTTTGATTCATTGCATCAATAAGACTTAGCAATTCAGTCTTTGTCTTTTAACTTTAAGTTTTCTTATTTCTATTTTGTTCTTTGATTTCAAACCAACAAGTTTCTCCATCCGTTTCATGCTTTCTTCATTTAAAATCCTTCTTGACACTTGTCAACGGGCGTTGGGCAACTTCCAATTCAAGAGGGCCCGGAGTCATATCTGTAGCATCAACTCATTTACTTGTTTGACACAAGCAAACTATATGTGGTTTAAAAGTCAATATCTGAGATAATCCAGTCAACTTTTTGGGACCTTTTTAAGGAGGGTTCATCATTTAATTTGACCCTGAACTAAAAAAATCTACCCACTACCAGTTGTCTCTAATCTTCATTCGTCAGCCAAATGATCATTCATGACAACGAACAAGGTAAAATCTGCAAACTGTAGCAAGTAAGCTATTATCTTATCACTTGGACCTCCGTAGGTTACCATAAAAAGTGGAAATCCCCCATCTAAGCAATCCTAATTTGGGCATCAAGTAGTATCGTTCCAATGGGGTTTTACCAAACAATACAATTTAGGTAACTCGATCCCAAGAGAAATTATTGTAATCTAAACTAGCTTGTAAAAGCTAGTCTTATGTTATTTATCTTTGTCTTACCTAAAGCCTATACATAAAGGCAAACTCGTAAGGAACTGTCTGTTTGATCTAACTGCCTTGAACTCTTTCTTAGTCATGGTTGGTGAGTTTGAGGATTGCCATATCATAATCCTTCCTATTAGTAGAACTCGTCAACCACCTTCACAAATGCATATTTGGAAACTGTACAGGCAAGTTGGTGTAACACAGGAACTACAAAATGTGTGTAATGGCCTATAGCTAGCTAGCTGGCTACAGCCATGCACGTGTATCGTAAGAATGCTGGAGTGCCGGCAACGAGTTGACAGAAAGATTTGGAAGGCAATCGGACATCTGATTATGACCCCAAACCACTTAAAAAATGAATGTACTAACTGAGACTTTGGTGTCATGTAACTTTCTCACATGCACCTAACTAAACCAAATGAATTGCGGCCTGCCACATCTTAAAAGCAACACTGATTTTACATTAACATGTCAGCTCACCAGAAATGCTCTGTGCTATGGCCTGTATTCGTATGTAGCTGGTGCTTTTGGTCACTGTATATTATTACTAGTTTCAAGCATGCAATACGTAACAGAAATAAACTTTTGACCCCACGATTGGGTGGTATCTGTAACTGCTTTTGTGATTGTAATTTGATGATGAGACAAACACATGAATAGGATTTGGAGCTGTAAGTACAAACACAAGAACAGGGTTGGCAGCTGTGAGTATTCGCCTATTTGCAGCTTCTGTCTGGTAAGAAATCAAAGCTGGCAACTGCTCTAACAGTTCATATTACTGAATCAACTATTACAGTTCAGTGCCAGGCTTTCCTAGATCTGGTCAAGCTGAGTTTGTTCATAAGTCTTAACTTTGAAGTTGTTCAGTAGCCTAATCAAAATTAATAATTAGGATGACGGATTGCAACGTTCCACCTCTATAAACATGGTCCGAAAGTCAATCTTAAACCATTTCTTTTCCCTTAATCTTCTGTAGCTCTGTTTTACTATCATGATTAGTTTTACTAGTGCACTTTGGTCTTACGAACAGAACATGATGGGAATTAAAAATTAATCACAACGTAATTGAAACAACAAGGCACTGCCAAGTGCATTTCACTTTAATGATGTGAGAGGGTAATTCCTTTTCCTTTCCAAACTAGGTACAGCAAAATCTACTGTTAAAGCTGTACAGATTATAAATACTACGGACATATAACTTCACAGAGAGGCCTACACAATTAGGCTCACATGGGACTATCCAATACCTTAACACACACACACACACACACACACAAATATATTCAGTACCAAAGTAAGCACTACTCGAGGGCCTGAAGCCAAAAATTAAAAGAAAAAGATACGAAAAATCAGGAAATTTTCCCAACAGATCTTTGTGATAACCCTGATCAGCTTCCTTATAGTGCAGCAGCGTATATACAGTTATAAAGCCTTTTCTTTTTTAATCTTCGTTGATCTAAAAGAAAAAGAAGAATGTGTTGAATGGCGATCTAAGCTTTCTTATATTATTCTAATTAGTGATCAATCAGTGGTAGGAGTCTTGAAGAGCTCGAGACGTGTATCTCCCAACCTAAGAGAGTATGCTGCTTTCTTGAACTCACTCCAAGTAAAGGGCTTGTATAGACTTGGATTGTTTGGCGAGACTACTTCAGGGAGAGGAGAGATCCATGTATTAAGCGATGGTGCTCCAAAGAACATCATTGACATCCTTGTCTTGTGTGAGTTGGCCAATGCCCTGTGTCTCACGCTCACAAACCTCCCATTTGTTAGAACCTGAACAATTCAACATCGGTGTTAGAACTTCGGTCAAAGAAATGTTAGTAATAATCATCTTTTTCCTTGTTATTTACTAACCTGCAAGGCGTCCCCAACAATCACGCAAAATCCAGTAGGGTCGGGAGGGACTGGGAGCCAGAAACCGTCTTGCAACTGGATTTGGAGTCCTGCGACGTCGTTTGATCGAAGGATGGTCAACATTTGCGGGTCGGAATGCTCTCCAAATCCAATCGTTTTGGGGGACGGGTCCCACTTCTTGACCTCATTGACTGCGGGATAGTGATTAATCCTGATAAGTGAATCGCTCTGGACGTCCCTGATTAGCCTGCTCAACACGTGCTTGTCTAGGACCCACAAGCCCTCTGCCATTAGATCAAGAATCTCACATGTCAATTCTTTTACTGACTGCACGTAATCATTCGCTGCACAACTGCAAGATTTGTGAAGCCCTGTTACTTCAGGAGCACAATAAGGAAAAGAAATACGTTGCACCATTGGCTTATAATTGCAAGACTGACTTATGGATAGATTATTCTCTCTGAAAGAAGCTTGTTACTAAGATAATACTACAGTATGTACACAATACGAAAATGGGCATACATATGTATATCAGACTAAAGTAAAGACTGTATTATTTCAACAGTAGGTCAGGTTTAACATGGTAAACATCTAACAGAAAAAAGAACAACATTAGTAAATTAATGTTGACTCTACAAAGCTAGTTCCTAAGATTGTTTCCTAAAGTAGGGCGCTGTAGGGCCCATCCGATAAAACAAACATGCCCTTGTTTGGACAAAGTTGTTGACGGTACATAAAAGCAAAGCTAGGTCGAAACCAGACATCTTAGGAGAAATTAATATCGTTGTTAACCTGTATGTATAGATGTTCGTGTTGCACGTGTAGTTTTGAGTTTTGACAGCTCCAAGTCCTAATTACACTCAAATTCAACTTCCATCGAAAGCTGCCTCTCACAACAACCGAAAAGGATATATCTATTGAATGAAAGAGAGCTAACTGAGATTAAGAAAAAGGAGATGATAGAAACTAACTATCTCATGAAGGATATGTAAAAGAATGGTCGACTTCAAGCGTCCATTCGGTTCTATTTTGGTGGGCAGAATTCTATATCATGTTGCAGAGTTCGTGGAATTAAAATAATCAAACCAAATTGATTACATATGATGAGGTAAACCATTTGAACATATTATATTGCCTAAAACAAAATTAATCAATAATTATAACTTGTATACTATATGTGATTCAACCCTTTCTTTTTCATAAAGGGAAGATGTCATTTTCTAGGATACCAAGCCTTTTACACTAAAATATGTTCCACCATTTGATATAATCAATCTCGCTTATCCACCGGTCCTCGTTCCATAAAACTTCTTAATGAATAAAAACTACCGTTACTAAATCAAGGAATAATAAGGAAGAAAGCTGAAAATGAATCAACTCTCCAGCATAAACCACGCCAACCTGCATGACTTTGATGAAACAACAACTAATGCCAATTTCTGCTGTAATCTCATTGTTTTTATCACCACTACTCTTTGCCTTCTGTGAATATAAAGCCTAAACTAATGGGAAAAGTGGGATTTTGCATGGTTAAACAATATAACTCTGCCTTAGAGATAAAAAGCACAAGACAAATTACTGGAAATAGGTACCTGAATTCTACAGGGTCATTGGAGATTGTTTCCGATCTCTTTGAAATGTACAGAGGGTTGGCCTCAAGGAGAAGATATTCAAGTTCGCCAGTGTCGCCATTTTGACCAATGTTTTTGCAGCCATAACCAAACGGATTTGCAGGTCCAGCGCGTTGCTTCTCTGAGGCTGGTTTGGAGAAAAAACCAACGGCTTCATCCTCCAACCTCGCTACGATCTCCTTATCAATCCCATGATTTATGACCTTGAAAAAGCCGTACTCTTGGCATGCCTTAATGATCAACTCAATTACAACTGACCTATCCTGAGACAGATCAACAGTAGGGATCCCTACTGCCATTGTTTTCCTATTTCTGCCTGGAGTCGGGGAAAGCATTACCATTCTTCTTCCCCTATAAGCGAGAAAAGAGAACAAGCTGTGATCTTGAAAAAATTGAGTTTAGACTTTGGGCTTTAGAGGTATATATCTATGAATGTTTGGGGTGGTACACCCCCTTTATATACTTGCCTGAGGAGGCTGTAGATGTATATACGATCATTTTTAATAGGTGGTCATGGACTTAGTGTCTACCGAAAATTAACATTATTTTAATTGATAAAAAATAAAAACAGAATATACGGATATAAATTATTACATGTTTGTATTGCGAGGTAGAACACTTTGGGTTAATTAAGGTTATAAATTAGTACGGTGAATTTGGGAGATGTAAGACTTTGTAATGTATGACAGTCCAAAGCTGTGAAAACCGGAAGGATTAAAAAAAAGAGAGAGAGAGAGAGAGAAGAAAAGTCTTATCTCCACGCACGCAGAAACTGGGCACGTGGCTGGGGAATAGTGATAGGTTGGGTTTGGGTTTCATATGGTGAGAGGTGGCTTACATTAGGTAGGGAGGAAGTTGGGGCCAACCTGGTAGCGGCTGTTTGTCTCCTCTAATTGTCAATTTCTGGCAATAACCCTCATTGGCCGTCTTCATTTACACTTGACGTTTTCTTTTTCTTATGTGTAGTTAAGCATAAGTTTTTAATTCAGATGGAATTTAATTGTCAATTCATGTTCAAATTAAGTACAAATGCATAACAATATCCAAGTAATTAAATAAAATCATAGATTGTTTAGGACCTTTAATTTATTGACAAATGAAGGAATATTATATGAATCATAATAACACATAAATGCTTCATCAAAATTATCTCAGATTGTCTTTGGTGATTCCGACAATGCATTTTATATTTTCGAGATTGGAAAACTTTCCTTAGACTGTTCGATGAAGTTTTGATCGGAAATTTCTTAGTACGTATGATGCAACTCCAAGGAAATTAAAGAAATGGTCAAGTAATACAGTTGTTTATGAACTAAGGGGTATCGAACTAAACAAGAAAATATAAAGCTTTACATGTGTTCACAAGGCCAGTTAAGGAATAATCGGGTGAGATTCGTTGGATTAAGGTAAAAGCATCTCCGTACGTGTAGTGTGAAAAGAGAACAGCGTAAATAATAACATAGTTTCCTTTGTATGAATCGTTTTTATAATTGTAGCTGCTGCGTCATGCATGGTTTATCTCTTTCTCTAGAAAAAGAACGATTCGAATCGTTATTTCTTGCAGGACGGTGAAAGCAACCATTGTATGGTGGTATACATTGCATGCGATCGGGACTCGAGACAAACATAAAGGAGCTTTTTTACACTCTCCAATAAAGCAACGTATAGGACTAAACAGTACGTGAGATTGTAACACAACTTCATGTAAGCACGAAAATCTGGCGAAAATTTTGATAACGCAAACTGAAACAACTCTAAGAAAACACAAGACGAAATGAAGTTTTACCACTAAATTGGACACGATTATTCTGAAATTAAATATACTCTTATAAGTCAAATACTAATTAGATTGTCTTGTTAACAAAATTAGGGATTAGGCCTGGCCCAAATCTGAGCCCAACCTGACAACTTCTGCCTTAGTTCGAGTCTAGTTCGGCTTGACTTGATTTTATTTACTTTTAATTAAAAATAAAAATGAAATCATTTTTTGCAAAAATGATGTTATTTTTCTTATAATTGTGAGACCTTGGATTTGGATAGTTTAAGCCTAAGACTTAATTTTTTGAAATAATCAAATCAGACTCAAAACCCGGTAAGCCTAAGTCTGACCTATTAATCTCAAGTTAAATCTGGGCTTAAATGTCATCCCTAAACGCAATACAATGAGTTGGTGATAAACCTAGTACTGACTTGATAAGACACCTAATACTCATAGGTTTAATGTGAAAGCACCTAGTATAGGGACTAGATCACTTGTTCCTATTACTCTGTTTCAACTCCATACCATAAAAATCTATCCATTCTGTTAAGATATATAGTACATATCTTTTTATTTAGTTTTGGCATTTTAATTTTTAATTGGACATATTATTGGTGTTTGACTTGGATTCAAAAAGCCACAGTGAATAATCTTATAGTTGTGAAAGAATTATATACTGAATTGAAGTCTATCTTTAGATATTGTAGTAATCACGTGTGTGAGTGTTGAGGGGTACCGTTGGAATTTCTGAAGTGTGGCTAAGTGTTTTCAGATGGACATTGGTCTTAGTGGTGTGGGATTTTAGTGTGTTAATTGACGAGTATTTTTAGTGCTCTTTGGTGAGTACGTCAATTTTTTTGTGAAAAAAGCTGAAGTGATTATGGATGTTCTGTGTTGGTGACATACGGTTGTTTTGATTTGTGGGTGTAACGCATCTGTCTTGTGTTGTGTGTGTTCTCTGTTGGTGGTGCATGATTGGAATTCTGGATGATTGGTGTTAAAGTTTTTGTGTAAAAAATTGCTAAACATGAGTGTGTTTTTTAGGAGCATACGGCTGGGTTTGAAGCATTTAATTCTCTCTTGAAGTTATATGTTGATTGGTAGTTCTATGGATTGGTGCACGTTGAAAAACTTGGCTGATTGGTTGCTATAAGTGTTGATTGACTATTTGTCTTGACTGGGTATTGATTTTTCATTATGGCTCACGACTGGGACGTTGAATGTGGTGCGTGGGTGTTCTGCCAAGGATTAATAGTTGGGTGTGCTATTGCCGTGAATCAGTTTAGTGTGTAGAAGACTTTCAAATCTATTTCAAGAAGTTGTTCTTTTTTTAATCTCAAGTGTATTATTGTTCTATTCTTAGTTGATTGATAACTTGAGTTGGTTGTTTAATTGTCTTTGATTAAAAGTTATTTAGAAAAATCCTCTGATGAGGTTAATAGGAGTCAGTTGTGTTATTGGGTGTAAAAATCTTTCACAAGAAGTGAAGTTGAGAGATAGTTACAAGGATTGAGTGGTGTTGGTTCAATGAGGCCTTGTGTAAATCTATTGCACTTTTGTGAAATTGATTAAGCTGGGTAAGGGCCCCGCAGACGTAGGCAAAGTGTGCTGAACTGCGTTAACAAATATCGGTATCGCTTAATTTGGTGCTTGTCATTTTTCTATTATTTGTGTTTGTCAGAAACATATCAGAAAGTTTGCGAAACAACCACTTATACAGTTTTTCAATTGGTATCAGAGAAGGGTCATCAAATCAGAACTTGGTAGCAAGTTGGTGCAGATCTGAGTTTCGCGAACATCGCTACAAGAGAGGGTGCATCGATCACCAGACCACCACTGCTAGACGACTCTAACTATCCTGCATAGAAATCACATATGAGAATCTTTATCTAAGCTCAGGGTGTAAAAGCTTGGCATTCGGTAGTACATGGTTGGACGCATCCGATGATCACTAACTATAAGGGAGAGGTAGTTCAAAAAGATTCATTTGAATGGACAAGAGTCAAAGAAGAAAGTGCACTTGGAAACTCACAAGCAATGCATGTAATTTTTAGTGTTGTTGATGAAGGACGCTTCTCAATGATGTCAGCTTGTGAATCGGCTAAAAAAGCTTGGGATGCTTTGCAGACTATCCATAAAGGGTCAAATTAAATTATAATGATGGTATGATTAAATTTATAAAAATTAAAAATTAAAAATTAAAAAGATACGGTAGTTTTAA
>JAOTAY010000006.1:21925772-21940470 GCA_025629805.1 Erythroxylum baracoense | reverse complement strand
AGTTTTATTGGTTTAAGTGTACTGATGTATTATGACTTGTAAGGTTATTAAAGCCTTGTAAAACAAATATTCATTTGTGGATGAATGAAATATATGTATGTTTCTGCACATGATTATGATCACTGTTAAGTTTCACGTTACATATATTGATCAAAATTTTGAAGTTTTGAGAAGTAGTTGATGTTTATGGTTGTGCATTTCTGACCTAAGATTTAAATGAATGAGAGTGGTTGAGAAGGTTAATGGTTGCATTAAATAAGGTAGATGCAAAGGAAAAATACAGAGGAAGATTATAATCTATGATGACGTCACAACACAGAGGCAAGGAAAATTTATAAGGAGAAGTATCGTCTGTACTGATGTCAGAACACAGAGGAAAGGATGAGTAAAGAGTAGAAGTATCCTCTGTGCTGACGTTAGAACATAGAGGAAAGAATGAGTAAAGAGTAGAAGTATCATCTGTGATGACGTCAAAACACATAGGAAAGGATGAGTAAAGAGTAGAATTATCGTCTGTGATGACGTCAGAACACAGAGGAAAGGATGAATAAAGAGTATAAGTATCCTCTGTGCTGACGTCAGAATACAGAGGAAAGAATGAATAGAGAGGAGTATTGTCTGTGATGACGTCAGAACACAGAGGATATGTCATCACCCAGAGGATAGACCACGGAGGATAAGTGGTCAACATAGAAGATAAAAGTCAACTACAGAGGATAGAACACAGAGGATAGACCACAGACGATTAGTGGTCAACACAAAAGATAAAACTCAACTACAGAGGATAGAACATAGAGGATAGATCATAGGCCAAGGATTATAAGAAGGAGTTATACAAGTTAAAGAATATCTTTTGTGTTACTGTACACAGATTCCTCTGTGTTATTGTTCACTGACTTCGTCTGTGTTACTATTCACCGACTTCGTATGTGTTACTGTTCATGGACTTCGTCTATGTCACTGTTCATGGACTTCATCTGTGTCACTGTTTACAGACTTCTTCTGTGTTACTATTCACAGTTTATCTTTTGTCCTATTTTCGACCCTTCATAAGATACAATTGGTCTTTGAGATCTTCATGAAAGTTGTAGCTCTTGAAGTCCTCTATCAAACTATCCAAAGAAACCCTAAATGGATGCCTATAGAAAAAGTTATGCCAATAGCCCCGAAGTAGGTATATGTGTATAATTGGGGACTCACCAACGCTCTTCCTTGAGGTAGAGATGTTCTCTATTGGAAATAGCTCATATGCCATGATTTTCAGCATAAGAGTTGGACTTCAGAAATGGGGTCTAACAGTTGTGGTATTAGAGCAAGCATGAAAGTTAGACTCCGAAAATGGGATCCAACAACTCAAATCAATTGTTATTATTTTATGATATTAAGATAACTCATATAAAGTGTTATAAATTTATTATTAAAGTAACTCATATAAAGTGTCATTATTTCACATCACTTTCGTAACATCTTAAAATAGTAACCTTTTATAATATGTAGTAACACTTTAAAAAATTGTTATCAATGATAAATTATATATTATAAAATCATAAAGTGCTACTTATCAAATTAAGAATCATAACATTTTAATATATAATGTTACCGTGGATAGGTATTTTATAACATATTGTCAAAAGTGTTACTGTATGTCATTTTTGTTGTAGTGTAACTTTTATACCTGTGACGAAATCTGTTAGACAATATAGCCACTAATACAAATTTCTTTTACAGCTAATGTAATTTCATTGATTATTAGATAGTTTTATTTTTGATAATAATAAACACATTAGTGACAATACTTTTTGTAAGAACAAATTTTCATTTTTGTGACGAAATGATGTTGACATTTTTTAATTAAAATATTAGTGACCAAGAAGTAATGGGTACTGATAAAAAAATTATCAGTGACAAATATATTGTAATTATTTTAGTGGCAATAATGTTGTCACAATAAAATGAAGTGTCATTACAACTTTATTCATCACTACTTTATATTATTTGTGTCGACAAGCTTCTCAAAAATATATAAAGTTATTGTGACCATATAGTGTTGTCACACATTCCATAGATTTTAGTGTCGGCATTTTTGTCACAATATAATGAAGTTTTGTTACGACTTAATTCGTCACTACTTTATATTATTTATGATGATCAACTTGTCATAAATATGTAAAGTTATTGTGATCATATAGTTTTGTCACATATTTCACAAGTTTTCATGTCAGTATTTATGTCACAAGTGTAGCATAATTATGACCATTTCTTAAATTAGTCACTATTTTATTAATGACGAAGGTATTTATGATGTGAGGTGACGACTTCAAAGATTGGACACTATTAATAATAGTGACTAATATTACTGCTTTTAGTGACAACTTTTACTTTCACTAAAACTACAATTTCTTGTAGTAAGACTTAGATAAGAAGCATATGCAAAGTACTTCCTGGAATAGGAGGTTTCTCGCCGTTGCTGCCTCCATCATCCATTCCGAGTCTATTTCTGGTGTAGTTTCAATTTTATAATTGTATAGAATTTGAGATAGCCGTTGATGATAGATTTGTTAAATGTTGAGGATTTATCTAAACTCAGCTTCGGGATATTTTATCTTTGATATTAATGAAAGTTGATTGTTGTGTTTTTATTGGATTTCTTATGAATTAAATTCTGCACTTGCATAATTTGGTAACAAATTAAGAGGGTCAACCGAGTGAAAAATCATTAAATTGGGCTAACAAGAGTTAGGTAATTTAATAGAATAAGAATTAAATAAAATCGGTAAATTTGTGTAAAGAGAGATCTTGCATGGGTTTTCGGTTGTTTTTGGACAAGTTAAGATCTAATTTAGGTTTTGGATAAATAGTGAATTCACATATTACAATTCCCATAATCTGATTAGGGATTATAAATTAGAGTTACTGGTTATAACTCGAGAGAGAATAATTAACCCTAGGACCGATAATCTAGTATATTCATAATCAATTAGGTTTTTATTAAAGTCAGATAAAATTCCCCTTTCTATCGTTTGATAGTTCTTAGGTTGATTCTTAATTGGGTGTTACATCTGCTATCTTGTTTATATTTTTCAATTTGATTCTTGGAATTAATTGCATGATTGAAATGATTTCTTGTTCACTTTTTAGTTATTGCAAATTGATTTTGGTCTTAGATTTTAGGATTAAATTAACCTCCTCATGGGATTGACACCTTAGGTACTATATGAACGACTCATGTGCTTACAGAATATCGAGGTTAAATTATTAAAACTTTTTCATATCAAAAACCTGCGATCAAGTTTTTGGCACTGTTGTCGGGGAGGCGATTAATTTAGTTCTATAATTTAAGGCGTTTAGTTTAGTTTCTAATTTTTGTTTTCGTTCTTTCCTTTTTATTTTAGAAATCTTGCTTTTGCATTAACACAAAAGTCACGAGAGGTTTAAGTCATATAGTTGAAACTTTAGACTTAGACATCACTCGACTAGAACAAACTATTAGAAAAGCTCGGTGTGAGATGAGGAAATCATGAGATCAACAATTACTAAGGAATTTTAGCAGAATATGGACCACGAAGCAAACCAAAGACGTCAACAATGGTATGGACTTCATGAGCCTAAGGTTCAATATGACTAACAAATGAATAGCTAGGTCGCCCGTTCAAGCATCCTCCTTTAAGATTAAACCAACCCTCTTAAACATGCTTCAACAGAATGTGAAGTTTTATGGATTAGAAAACAAAGACCCCAATGCACATATAGTGAACTTTCTTGAAATCTGTGGTACCTTTTGGTACCATCAGATGTTAGAAGATGCGGTCTGAATCAGGCATTTCCCCTTTACCCTTAGAGATAGAGCAAAGGCTTTGTACCATTCTCTTAGGCCAGTCAATGTCACGATGTAGGATAACTAGTTCGTGCTTTCTTGGATAAGTATTTCCCTTTAACTAAAACCACTAAGATCATCAAGGAAATTACCAATTTCTAGCAAGGGGATGGGGAATCGATCTATGAAGCGTGGGAGAGATACAAGGATTTTCAACAAAAGTGCCCATACCACAACTTACCCAAGGAATTCCTGTTGCAAACATTTTACAATGGAGTAAACCCACTGACGAGAGGCATAATTGATGTATCTTTAGGAGGATCACAAATGACGAAGACAATTGAGGAAGCCAAAGAGCTGATTAAGGAGATGGTGAGTAATAGCCACCTCTGGATGAATGAGAAGAGTAGACAGACTAATACCTTTTGAGATTAAAAAAGAATTACGGTTGTCAATTAAATGACTAAAACGCAAGCAAAAATAGACAATTTGGCGCAACAGCTCAATAGTAAGAAGGTTTCGCCTTTAGCCCAAGTGAAAGTCATACAACTAAAGTGTGAACTCTATGGCCAGATGGACCATGATACCGTGGACTGTTACTTGATGAAGGAAGATAATCAAGAGTAAGTAAATTATATGGGGGGACAATATAGACAAGGAGGGGGCAATAATCCCTACTTTAACACTTACAACTGTGGGTGGAAGAATCACCCTAACTTCTCTTGGACAAATAATGCTAAAGCAAAATTCAGGCCACAAGGACAAGCAAGCTTCCAATAAGATAAACCGAGCTCAGTAGAATCTAATTTGGATAGAATTTTAAATAAGTTTGGAACTCTAGACGATGCACAAAAGGAGCTAAAAGGCAAATTTGACCAAGTTATTAAGGACAATACTTCCTCAATCCATAATCTAAATGCCTAAGTAAATCAATTGTCAAATGCCTTTTCTAAGAGAAATTTGGGAAATCTTCTTAGCACTTCAGGAACAAAATGAAGGGAGCAACTAAAGACTATTACACTTTGAAGTGGGAAGGAACTTGAACCACCCATAAGAAGTGGACATGAGCGACTAACCTCATTATATTACTCCTCCACCATATCAACCCAAAATCCATTTTCCTCAACGATTACAAAAGAAGAATTTAGAAGCACAATTTGTAATGTTCATTGAGAAATTAAAGACGTTACAAATAAATCTTTCATTTGTAGAGGCATTGGAACACATGCCTAAATATGTAAAATTTTTAATGGACATATTATCAAAGAAGCATACTTAGGAAGATAATCAGACGATAGCTCTAATTGGCACTTATAGTTCCATAGTTACTAGTCAAATGCCATCTAAATTGCAGGATCTAGGTAGTTTCACAATACCATGTGTGGTTGGCGAGTTTGAATTTACAAAGTGTTCGTGTGACTTGGGAGCTAGTATTAATCTTATGCCTTTATCGATATTCAGGAAGTTGGGAAGGGGGGTTAAGCCAACATCAAAGTTAATTTAGTTGGCTGATCAATCTATTGAAATGCCTTTTGGAACAGTGGAAAAAGTTCTGATGCAAGTGGATAAGTTCATTATTTCTATAGATTTTATGGTTCTAGATTTTGAAGAAGATAAAAACTACTCACTAATCTTAGGTCGACCATTTATGAATATAGGAAAAGCCATCACTGACATCCATGAAGGGAAATTAACACTTAGAATAGGTGAGGATCAGATCAAATTCAATATGAATAAGGCCTTAAAGAATCCAATAACGAGAAACACATGCAAGAAGGTTGGAATTATAGATCAAAATTTGCAAGAACAAGTTGAGAGTTGCATTGCAGAAGTATAGTTAGTGGAGGTAGAGATAGACAATGGATATCAGAACCCTGAATCTAAAAGAAATGATGAGATGGAGGAGTTAAATGTTCAAATACATCAAGATAAATTAGTTCGAACTGAAGCACCCTTACCACCATCTATAGAAAAAACCACCGATAATAGAGCTTAAACCTTTAACTTCACATCTTAGATATACCTTTCTAGGTAAAGGTCAAATGTTACCCATAATAATCTCTAATCAATTCAATGAGGGAAAAGAAAGTAAGGTGGTAGAAGTTGTTAGGAAGCGAATGAAAGCCAACAGATGACAAATTGTTGACATTTGAGGCATAAGCTTAAAAATCTGCATGCGCTGAATAAACTTAGAGGAAGGATGTAGAACGATAAGGGAGCGTCAACAAAGGTTGAATCCTAACATGAAGGAGGTGGTCAATGTAACATCCTGTGACTTAAATTAGGGTTAAAATGGTGATTACTAAATATTAATGAGAAATTAGGAAGCATAACTCATATTTATACATAATGAGGCATACACATACATAATAAGATCGATCTTGCACATTACAATTATTTGTACATGCATTCATCAACACTTTTTGGGTATTATTAATTGTTAAAAATTAAATTAAAATGTTGATTGTGAATTATTTACGTTAAAAATTTATTTGGAAAGTATTAGTATTATTTCAAAATTTTTGGTGTATTTTAGGAAATTTCTGAAAATTTAGGGTAATTTGGACTAGGAAAAAATTGAAATATGGATCAATGATAGTGTGGCATGTGGACTAATGAATTATTGACATTTGGCATCATTCAATGTGTGACATTTGGCAATTTACATAGGGGGCAAATGGGCATCTTGCATTGGAGACATGTGCTAAAGTTTAGTGAAGACACCTAGTAGCTTAGGTGTCAAGCCTTTACAAAGAAACTTCTGCAATCTTTGTTTGGCTCCCTTCTCTCCACCGAAATGATACCTCTTCCTTGATTTGAATTTTATGTTTATTTTGTTATACTTTCA
Source organism: Erythroxylum baracoense (assembly GCA_025629805.1). Classification (NCBI taxonomy): domain Eukaryota; kingdom Viridiplantae; phylum Streptophyta; class Magnoliopsida; order Malpighiales; family Erythroxylaceae; genus Erythroxylum; species Erythroxylum baracoense. The sequence goes on along the minus strand of JAOTAY010000006.1, from coordinate 21,933,808 downwards.
CATTAAAACTGCTTGCCATATGCAGCATAAAGAAGCTATCTCATGTTATTTTCTAGGCTGCTGTATTTTGGGTGTTAGACTCACATTACATCTATCTTGATGTTGGAAGTGTCTTAGTTACTTGGAAGGGGCTGTAATAGTTGGTTCTTTAAAGTTGGACTTCACATTTAATGAGGTAATGGAATTATAAACTAGGTATCCTATTATAATATGTGTTGTTTGATGTTTGAAATGGATCAATTGTGTACTGAATTAGGAAGGAATTGAGATTAGATACATGCTGGAAATTGGTTAGGAAGAATTCTATTGGACAGGTATCGGTATTTTAGCCATGTCATGCACCATAGGTATCTAAATTGGATGATTTTAAATTCATATTAAACTAGAAACTTATGTCTACAACTTTTACGAAGGATTCGAATTTGATTTTTGTTATAAAGGGTGTCAAAAGTTGGCTTGAAGCTACGTTTCTGGATTTTGTCACTATTTGTGAACAGTCTGAGTATTTTGGGAATAATTTTCAAAATGCTGAACCAAATTTCATAAAATTTGTGTGATTAGAAAGAAAAATTGTTTAGAAGAATGTTTGGCCTAGATCCTTCATTTTCATTGTCAAAAAGACTGTGTAAAATTGTCCTGAATGTCTATTTTAGGGAAGAGCTGGAAGAGGTTGGAATAAAAGGGTGTGCATGATCGTGTACAAGCACTATCATGACTCTTAAGGGTCTTAATGGGGTTTTGTGATCATGCTCAAGCGTGATCGTGACTTAGAAAGGTCAACTGGAAAGTGCATGATCGTGCACAAGCACGATCGTTACATAGTGAAGATATAATGTTGTTTGAAAGTTTTGAACATCCTTCATTCTTTTGGCTATAACTTCTTCTTCTGACCTCCAATTGATTTGATTTTTCAGCCATAAAACTCATAACACATTGTTATTCCTCTACAAAAAACATTTATAGCTATCTTATTCATTCTAGAAAGATTGATTGATAAATTTAGGATGAAAATGATGAAGTGTACTAGATTATGATAAATGAAGTGTTTTCATCGAACATACTTCGGTATTTGGGTCTTATTTTAATCTGTAAATTTCAAAATGAGTTGATTCTTAATTTAGATTCAATTAATCAGAAGAAATACACTTTTAATTTTGTCCCTAACCATTTCAAAATTTGGCTGGAAATTGAGTCTTGACTGAGCCTGTATTACTACCTGAGATGGAAATTATATCCTATTGTGATTGAATAAACTGTATTGATAGAGGCCGAATTAGACAAAGGTGTCTTTAAAAAAGTTGTAATATATTCTCTTAGCTTTCAATTGGTATAAAGTTTGTAATTTTGGGAGATGGGAATTGAGAGATATGGATTGTACAACTTGAATGCGTAATCATACATTAGCCAAAATTTCAAAAGTGTACAATCTGTGGTATTTTAAGCATAACTCATAGAATAATGAACCAAATTGAATTATCCTGGTATAAATAGATACTTAATACATAGGAGAATAATTGTGCAATATTTTGATATGTGAATGCATTGTCTGTATAGAGGAACGCATTGAATGACAATATCTAGACATTGCTGGTACTTCAAGGCAATAGCTGTTTAGAACATACAGTGAGTAACCTAAGATGGTCTCACCTTATTGTTTTGTACATTATTGAACTATGTTGCTATCTTATTGAAATGTAATGAGTTGTTCTGATTGTGTACTTGATTCTGGACAATATTTGTCCGAGGCATTTTGATGCATTATAATGATATTGGAGGTGCTGATTGACTGTGAATGCATCTGCCTAAATGATTTTCTAATTCTCAACCCAAAAATTGAATGCCGAAACTAGTTTGATGACCACTGCTAATATGACTGTTACTGTAATTAATACTAGGACTAATATACTGTTATATTATACGCAAATGAAAGTGATTGAATTTGATGACTAAATTATGGCATGCACTTCATTCCGATGCATGTAATATAAAGGAGTTGTGAATGGTGTTGCTACTGATACTGTTACTGATAAGAGTTTTAAGCTCCCATATATGTGGTTCAAGTCTATGGCTTACTGTGATCAATGAGGCACAGACTGACTGACTGAGCCCGATATTTCGGGATACTGTAAAAACACACAGTCACAATAATATAAAAATGAATGTGAGTCTCATACCTATCGTATCCACATATAATTTGAATTCATTAAATGATTTGCAAAGTCATGTGAATGTTGTATATGACTGAACTGCTTTATGGAGAAATGATTTACCTGTGATAGTATTTGATACTTATCAAGTGGATTTAAACTGTATGATTGCATGTTATAATTGATCTCGTTCTATGACATAAGTGAACCATCGAGGATGGTTACCCTGCTGAGTTCGTAAAACTCATCAAAATTGCACTATTGCTTTTTAGGTTTAGGAGTGAGACGACTTACCTTCTAAGAGTCTATAGAATCATATTTTGTACACCTGTTATAATCAGATTTGGCTCAAAGGTCAGTCAGCTGGGTTTAAGGACATAGATGTTTCTTTTGAGTTTTAGTATTCGGTGTGTACTGCATTGTTTATGTTCATAGGACAATGTTGTATAAACATGGTTAATATTATACTATATGAAACAATGTACATTATGGTTTTGTTATAATGTGATAACATTTTGGGATTAGAAAATGTGTGATTAATGATTTAGTGTAAGATACCATGTTATATACAGTGAAGGTGAGATTAACATGTCATTTCTGACAGGCATATACACGTGTATCTGATGGATACACATGTATATGTCAGTTGGGAATGTGGAGTTTCATTTTTGGTATCAGAGCATAGTTTGGCATCTATAGGGATATGTGATGATATTAAGTGCGAAACATTGTGGAAATGTCAGATGGTAATTGAATTTATTGTGTATTATTGGTTATCAGACATAGCTGAACAAATGGAACACTAAACTGACCTAAGATTATAAGGAGACAGTAGGGAGTAGTCGGTATCTCGACCTGAGCGAGTGCGCCCAGGAATTCATGAGAGAAGGGAAAGGAGATACAACAAACTGCGAAAGCAAGGAGTTGTAGATTTCTATGGCAGTACAGACCCTACAGAAGCTGATGGATGGCTAGGATAGAATAAGTATTTGATCAGATGGACTATGAGTCGGACAAAAAGTTTGACTATCCCATTTCTTTACTACAAGGCTTGGCTTATCAATAGTGGAAGACTGTTCCCGATAGTACCACCAGGCCATGCACTTTGACTTGGGAAGACTTTTTTAAGGTCTTTCGAGAAAATTATATGCCCTAGTTATACATAGATAGGAAGATAAAGGAGTTCATGGATCTGAAATAAGGTGGAATGTCTGTAGCAGATTATGAGATCAGATTTAATGAGTTGATGAGGTATGCTTCCGTCTTAGTTCCTACTGAGGTAGATAAATGCAGGAGATTTGAAGACGGCCTGAACATAGATATTCGAACAAGGCTAGCTCTTACTAACCTGAGCAGTTTTATTAAGCTCAAAGTAGCCTCAATCCAAATGGAACAATTGTTGAGGGACAGTCAGTCTGAATAGAGATCAGAAACTAGTCAGAAGAGGCCCAGTGAGCCTCAAGGTGGCTTTATTAGGAGGTTCAGTAAGCATCAGACCTAAACATTCAGACCACCAGTTAGATCTAAACAATCAAGATTCAGACAGAGGGATGGTTTTACGCAGACTGGAAATAATAGAGGTGCAACATCGGGTCAGTTGCCAACCTGTAAGTATTGTGGGAATAAGCATAGTGGTGTATGCTGGAGATTGACAGGAGCCTACCTTCGATATGGCTTACATGATCATCAGATCAGAGATTGTACATTGATGTTTGGAGCACAGTTTGGTGCGAGTGGGAGTAAAGTAACAGAACCTACAATTCAGTAGAGCCGAGCCAGTGGGATTAGACAGAGAGGTTGTGGCAATGGTAGAATGATGTTTGGAAGTGTTACTGGGAGGATTAAGGTACGGAGCAATCAGCCGCAGTCTCAAGCCAGAGTTTATGCCATGACGAGACAAGAGGCTCAGGATTCTCCAGATGTCGTCGCAGGTGTGTTATCATCATTTAACTTTGAGGTTTATGCATTGCTAGATCCTGGATTTATGCATTCATTTATCACACCACACATGACATCTAGATTGCAATGTGATAGAGAATTCCTGAGATGTGGATTAGAGGTAAGTACACCGATTGGTGGTACAATAGTGATAGGGAAGGTCTATAAGAAGTGTCTGATTCGAATTAACCAGGTAAAGTTGGCAGCAGATTTGATTGTTTCACAGTTGAAGGAGATAGATGTTATCTTAGGCATGGATTGGCTCACTGCTCATAGGGCCATCATGAACTCCTATATGAAAGAAATGATTTTAGAGTCACTTGATCAATCGAGAGCAGTATTTAGAGGCATTAGTCAAGCAGTGTCAACAAGAATAATTTCATTTATTAGTGCTTTGATGTTAATATATGGTGGATGTGAAGCCTATCTGGCACATGTGATTAATACTTGAGCTGAACAGAGTGTACAGGATATTCCTTTGGTTAAGGAGTTCCTGGACGTGTTTCCCAGTGAATTACTTGGTTTGCCTCCAGATCGAGAAACAGAGTTCACAATTGACTTAGTTCCAGGTATTGCTCCTATATCCATTCCTCCATATAGTATGGCACCTTTGGAACTAAAGGAATTGAAAGTTCTATTGCAGGAGTTGATCGAGAAGGGATTCATTGGGCCCAGTGTTTCACCTTGGGGTGCTCCAGTATTGTTTGTGGAGAAGAAAGATGGTACTTTGAGGTTATGCATTGATTACAGGCAACTTAATCGGGTTACAGTGAAGAATAAATACCCGTTACCTAGAATCGATGACTTGTTTGATCAATTACAAGGAGCTTGAGTATTTACTAAGCTTGATTTGAGATTAGGGTATTATTAGCTAAAGATAGCAGAGACTGATGTACCAAAAAGTGTTTTCAAATGTAGGTATGGACATTTTGAGTTCTTAGTTATGCCATTTGGGTTGACTAATGCCCCAGCTGCATTCATGGCATTGATGAATAAGGTATTTCAGCCCTACTTGGACCGATTTGTAATTGTGTTCATTGATGACATTCTGGTGTATTCTAGAAGCAATGAAGAACATGCTGAGCATTTGAGAATAATTTTACAGACTATGAGAGAAAAACAATTGTATGCCAAATTCAGTAAATGTGAATTTTGGCTGAATCAGGTGGTATTTTTGGGTCATATAGTAACGGGACATGGTATTCAGGTGGATCCAGTAAAAATTGAAGCAGTAATGAGGTGGGAGACACCAAAGAATGTATCAGAGATCCGGAGTTTTCTTGGATTAGCTGGTTATTATCGGAGGTTTGTCGAGGGGTTTTCTTTAATCTCAGCCCCTCTGACTAAACTTCTGAGGAAGAATGTCGCATTTAGATGGAATGACGAGTGCCAGAGAAGTTTTGAAGAATTGAAACATCGGTTGACTACAGTGCCATTGTTAACTATTCCATCAGGATCTGGTGGATATGTGGTATATAGTGATGCGTCGCATCAGGGACTAGGATGTGTATTGATGCAGTATGGTTAAGTGGTCACCTATGCATCGAGATAATTAAGGTCTCACGAGATGAATTATCCGGTAAATGATTTAAAGCTTACAGCGGTAGTTTTTGCTCTAAAGATATGGAGACGTTACTTATATGGCGAGACATTTCAGATATATACTGATCATGAGAGCTTAAAGTATCTGTTAAGCCAGAAAGAGCTGAATATGAGACAGAGAATATGGATAGAGTTACTGAAAGACTATGATTGCACAATTGAGTATCATCCAGGGAAGGCTAATGTAGTGGCTGATGCTTTAAGCAGAAAGTAGAATACCAGTGCAGCTCAGATTCAGTTATTGAGATTACCAAGCCTGATACAGTTGAGAGCTCTGAATGTAGAGTTGAATTTAGAACAAAGTGAAGCATTGACAGCTACATTGAAACTGAGGCCAATGTTGTATGATCGGATCAGAAGAGTACAGAGTAAAGATCCAGAAATGGCAAAATTGATTGAGAAAGTTAAGAAGAATACAGATTCTGAGTTTGAATTTAAAGATGATACGCTGTGGCTAAAGCAGAGACTATGTGTGCCTAATGTTGATGATCTGAGGAAGGAAATCTTAGAAGAAGCTCATATGGCTGCTTATGCTATGCATCCGGGTACTACCAAGATGTATAACACATTGAAACAACATTTCTGGTGGCCTGGAATGAAAAAGCAAGTAGCAGAGTTTGTTTCTAAGTGTATAACTTGCCAACAGGTTAAGGCTGAGCATTAGGCTCCAGCTGGGAAATTACATTCGTTACCTATTCCGGAGTGAAAATGGGAATAAATTACAATGGATTTCATTATAGGTTTGATGAGGACTCCGAGGCAACATGATGCCATTTGGGTCATTATGGATAGACTGACCAAATCGGCTCTTTTCTTGCCAGTGAGAGAAAATCTTTTACTAGATCAGTTAGCTCAGTGATATGTGAATGAGGTTGTGAGATTACATGGGGTTCCACTGTCCATAATTTCAAACAGGGACCTTAGATTTACCTCGAGATTTTGGGGTAGTTTACAAATAGCTTTGGGTACCAAACTGAATTTCAGTATGGCCTTTCATCCTTAGACAGATGGTCAGAGTGAGAGAACGATTAAGACTGTCAAGGATATGCTCAGAGCTTGTATTTTGGATTTCCAGGGAGCATAGGATAAATATATAGCTTTGATTGAATTTGCTTACAATAATCAGTATCATAGTAGTATTGGTATGGCTCCATATGGGGTGTTGTATGGCAAGAAGTGTCGTTTGCCTTTATACTGGGATTAAGAGGGTCTAAGAATTATTAAAGGCCCATAATTGATTCATGATACCATTGATAAGGTAAAATTGATCCGCAGCAGAATTCAAATGGCACAAGATAGACAGAAAAGTTATGTGGATCAACATAGGAGAGATATGGAGTATCAAGTTGGTGACAGGGTATTTCTGAGAGTATCACCTTGGCGAGGTGTAATGAGATTTGGCTAGAAGGGTAAGTTAAGTCCGAGATATATTGGTCCATATGAGATAATTGAAAGAATTGGACCATTGTCTTATAAGTTAGCCTTACCTTCGAAAATGGCTCAGATACATAATGTGTTTCATGTAAGCATGTTTAGGCGATATCGATCGGATCCAACTCATGTGATACCAACTCAGGAGACTGAAGCCTCTAGCAATCTGAGCTATGTAGAAGAACCAGTTAAGATAATTGACTATCAGAATAAGCAATTGAGGAATCGGGTGATTCCAATGGTGAAAGTCCTTTGGAAGAATTTCGAGGATGAAATTTTTGTTAGGAGGGGAGAGTTGTAACATCACGATACCCATGTTAAGGCTAGAGTAGTAATTTATGAGAAAGTATTGTGAAATTAAGAAAATGCATGTCATGCATAAATTAATTGTGACATACACATTTATTTTGCACATTTATATGATTGTACATGCATTCATTGGCATTTTCGGGTAAATTTGATTTATAAGTGGAAATTGTGGATTAAATTGGAGTGTATTAATTGTGATTTGGAAATTTTAGTATATTTTGGATATTTTGAAATTTTTGATGAATTGTTTGAGCTAAAAATTTATTTGTTGATAATAGTTATTGTTTTAAAATTTTTGGTAAATTCTGGATTAATTATCTTGAAAATTAAATTTAGTGTGTATTAGAATTTAATCTGCATTTTTAGAGTCATTTCGGATATTTGGAAATTTATAAAAAAATAAGGTATTTTAGACTAGGAAAAATATTGAAATAAGGGATAAACAGAAGTGTGACAATTGTAATAGAAATTAATTGACAAATGGACAAATTATGTAGTGACAAATGGATAAAATCATGTGTGACATGTGGATCTATTAGCTATGAGACAAATGGTAGCTTATCTAGTGGACAAGTGGAAGACATGCATTGGAGACATGTGTTAAAGCAC
>JAOTAY010000006.1:21902373-21915901 GCA_025629805.1 Erythroxylum baracoense | reverse complement strand
AAAAATTACAATGTGGCTTTTCAGGTACGAGACAGGAGACCTAGTTCCTTAGTCAGGACTTAAGGAATCTTTTGGATAGAAAATAACTCAGAGGTCTGTCAGCTAACACTAGAAGTGCTGTAGCAATTATTTTGTAGTTTTGTTAGAACCTATAAGAGGTTTTGTACATCTGTGTATGATGGAAACAATGTAAGATTTGTGAATGAATGCAATCAATGGGTTTTAAAATTTAGTGATTTCCGATTGGGTTTTAGGTTAGATGATGTCATGTGTAAGTTGGATTTGTTTTTCTTTTTCTAACATGTCATTATCATAGGATATGTACATGAATATTTTTGAATGTTTAGGTATGTACCTTGTGGTAGTAGGATGTTGCACAGCTGATTGCCAAATAGGGCCAAAATTAACATTTTCCGTTTTTTCTTCTCTCTCCTCTTCTTTTCGTTTTCTGGTCATCTTTTCTTCCTTCCTTTTCTTTTCTATTTTTTCTTCTTTTCATCTCTTTTTTTCATTTTTTTCTTCTTATTTTTTACTATATTTTTCATTTATTTATTTTTTATTTATGATTATAAAACAAGGAAATCAAGAGAAGAGAAATATAGAGGAGAAGTAAAGACCTCCATAACCATAACTATCTCTAGTACAATAGCCAACTATATTTTATGATTCCCCACACTTATTCCCTAAACCCAATTATACTCATTCAAATTCTCAACTTGCCTTATGGTAGGTACAACGAAGACGATAAATAATCAAGGTCAAGACTCATATTTGGGTTTAAAGAAAAACAAAGGTGTCATGTCAAGCTCAAAGGAGGTTTACTAAAGGTAACATCATGGTGGCCTTTTAAGCAAAAAGGCTAAATCCTAATTGCCTTCATCATTTTAATATTTGCATAAGATTGTGTGATCTCAACTAGTATTTACAAGCAAGTTCTAGAGTTCCTTAATCATGAAAGGACACTCTGGACAAAGAATTACAGAATTTGGTTTTCAATATTTCAAAAAGGCTCAAAATCTTACTAAATGAAAGTTGCCATTCATCTATCACAACAAGCTAATGTCCTTTTAACCGAAACCTAAGTCAATTAGTCTAAGCATGCAAGCATACTCATTCACTCATATTATGCATTTCAAATCTAGATTGAGTTTATTTAATAATCATACATCTCTAACTAGTAAATGGGAAAACAAACACACAAGACACAAATAATTATTTTTTTCTTTTGTTTTAAACTAATACTCCCGCAGCACTTGAACATCACTGTGGCCTCAATGTGATAAGAAAATGAAAGATGGATCTAAGAGGCCAAAGAAAGAAAGCAAGGACAAAGATGAAAATGAAAAGAAATTAAAACAACAAACTAATAAAAAGGGAAAGGATAGAAACACGATATTAAGATGGGGGTGGAGGTTGTCCGAAGCGAGTATTCAAATTGGCCATGAAGGTTCAGGTCTCCGCCACGCTAGCTTCAATGTTGTGGAGCCTGTCATTTGTTCATCATTCAAATGCTATCAATTGATTTATTAGTGGTTGATACTCCACGGAAGTAGTTGAAGAAGTTTGATGCATATGTTGGGGCGGTGGAACATCATCTTCTTATATAGCTTCCATTTTCGCAACTCGAGCTTGCTTACTGCTCGAAGCTTCCCCCATGTCTTCATAGATAAGAACATAGCGATCGCCTTGCCACTTGATAATCTTCATCGATACCAAAGATTTCAAGTCGAGAGTCAAATTGCTCGAAATTAGCTGCATGGGTATTTTCTCGGTTAGCAACCTAAGATGTTCTGCAATTTGGCTCACAAATGCCCCAACTACTATTTTACCAGCATTAGATTGAGCCACTTCATGTAAATGCAGACTTAACTAACTACCAGCATTAAAGGGCCTGATATGTATCATAAACCACAAAATAAATAATTCAGTTTTATAAACTACCCCATTGCTTTCTCCTCTACCGCATAGTGTAAAAGTTAAAAATCGATGGAGATAGCGAAGGGTAGGGTCCACGACAGTAGATGATTTAGATCGACTGGGAGAAAACACTTTCTTAGAATTGGTCACTTCGGACCAAAAGTCGCTAGCCACAAAATCGTCAGGATATTCATAAAAATCACTATTTGGAAAGCCAAAAGTGGCATTGAGCACTTCTAAAGTGATCACATGATATGCATTCATTAATCGAAATTTAAGACTTAACGCAATGTCCTTACCATTAGTTTCACGAACTAATTCTAAAATGGTCAGAAACTCTAATGTCAATTCCACATACAAATTTTTCCTAAATTCAGAAAATTATTCCCAACCTATATTTTGCAACAACTTTTGGACTTGATCAAATATTCCTAATTCAATAAGTGCTTCATAATCTAAAAATCTATTCAGAATAATTTTGAGATCCTTAAGAAAGGCATATCTTTGCTCGTGCTCTTTACTTTGAAAGTTGAGGCATGGGATACTTAAATTTGGCTCTTATGGTAGAGACGAGGGAACTCTGGGTTATTTCATTCTTGGAGGCATATTTAGTTGTGTAGGTAGAGGCGGCGTTTGTTCTCCTACTGGGTTGGTGTGGTGGACGCACAGGTGTGCATTGTGCCTAGGGAGGTGACACACGAGCATGTGACGTTGAGTGGAGAAGCGACAACGGCAACAGGGTTGTGTAGTGGTCAAGGTAGGCACGGGTGTGTGCCGCACGGGTGTTCGTTGGGTGAGGGGTGCGTTGACGATGCATTGCGACTGGCTGAGTCTGAGGTCATGCGGCTACAGGTGGAGATTGGGTGAGGAGTGGCGGTTGCGGGTGGAGAAGAAGCCAAATGAGATATGGATACAAGGAAAAGGAAAATGAAAAGACGAAGATAAATGAGTTTAGATGAGATGAGACGGTTTATTTAAAGGGTGTGAGTGAACCTCCCCAGTCACGGGTGTGACTGGGTGACTGACTCCCCAATCACACCCGTGACTAGGGAGTCAAGGGTGTGCTCCTCGTATGTTTTGTGTGGAGTATTTTAGGATATTAAGGAAACTTAACTTATCCTTTAGCCAATTCTTGTTTAATGGTTAGCCATATTAAGAAGGATAACTTTGGAACTAATTTTTTGTTTCAAATTACCTCATTCTAACTTAATTTCTCTCTAACTCCTCTTAATACTTCCCTGCATAACTTATTAGTAAACATACAACTTAAATGTCGAAGATAGATGTAGTTGTCCTTCCACTCTACATCTCGATTGTATTAAGATATTGCTTGAGCAAGCTTGGGTGGGAAATTGGTCCATTGGTTCACTATGATCCATTTCTTCACTTTAGCATTCTTTTAGAAATTACTCAGTATATGAGCTCAAAGATTGGATTGGCATCTACTCGAACTTTCATATTACAATGAAGCTCTTACTTCATACCCTATCTTACATTTGAAGGAGTTTGATAAGTTCTTTTTTAATTTCATAAGTTATGCCATAAACCAAAAAAAGTTAAGATTAGAAGAGTAGGAGGTCATTTGAAAATAATAAATATAATTTTTAGATGAGTTTTTGCTTGAGTAACCTTCAAACAACTCTTGAGCTATCATGAAAAGCGCAAATTTTAAATCTTAATAGTCTTTTATTTACAAGTAAATTTATCTTCATTTCTCTATTTTTATAATTATTTGGACTTTGCTAGCATTTGTTGTTTCCTTTACTAAAATAAGTTCTTTTCTTGTAAGATTTAATAATTTATGTTTTATGAATTCATTTAAATAAAATTACCCCTCCTTCCCTAAATTCAAAGTCACCCAAGTCTTTCCATGAATGACTCAGACGCATTCTTAATTTTGTTCGGGAGCCACTTTCTCACTTGGATCTTTGTGTTTCTCTCATTCAAAGTAAGCCTATCTATATTAAACTAGCTTCGATTTAAAACCATCCAAACCTTTTCGCAAATCATTAAGAGTCAAGTTTGATTTTATTCTTAAGCTACTTTCTTATTTTTAAAGTCACTCCTACCATGATAATAAAGTAAAAAAAATCCCACGGTTAATTTTGTTTTTAAGTCACTTCTGAATTCTTCTATTAACTGAAATTATGGATAAAAAAGTACTAAATTTTATGAGAGTTAATGCTAGGTTGGTATTTCATGATCCGATTTTACTAAGATTTTTAGGTCTTATAGAGGTTATATTCTAAAAATTAGACCTTCACTTACTTTTTTTGTTGTTCTGTTTTCAAATGAGATAACTCCATCAGTAGATTTTTAGTTCAATGTTTCATTATAAATCTTCTCTTTCATCTCCAAACAATTCTTGTGATTGATTGAGTTCATTTATAAAAATTCAAAGTGAATCCAAAATGAGACAATTACGTAGCGTCATGCAAAAGTTGTTCACATGCATAAAATACATTGTCTCAATTGCTAAATTAAAAATCGTTGTTTAATTATTCCAATAAACAGACAAGCAAGGATGCCAAATTTTGTGTCTTTTTTTTCTACTTTTTTTCCTTTGTCTTCTAGGAATTAAAGCACTTACCCCTTTGAATATATTCGTAACAGGGGGTTGATTCTCTTGCCTACTTTCTATTCATACAATCAGCTAGGTTAGATACTTCTTTCATGGCTTTGTTTCGAAATTGAGCGGTTGTAACCACAAGAAAAGATGTGCAGAAAACAAACAAACAAAAATCATCCTTATCCACTAAACACATTGCAAAATTATTTCCATTACTAGGTGCTTGTAAATAAGATGCAGACATTACTAGGTGCTTATTGATTTCTTAACATAGCAAAAGGAGGGTGGATGGCTGCTGAAATTAGGATATGGAGACAAGAACTTTTCTAAGGTAATTAAAAATCATTAATTAAAGCAAATATCAAATTCTACACAGGGAAATTATAGAAATGTGCCTCTATTTGCTTGGGAAAATGAGATTATTGAACATTTACTTTTCTTGGTGACCTAAACCGCTACAATTTCCTTCAATCACAGAGTAAACCTACAAAAGAGATATGGCCAGACATTTAACCCATCAACATTTCTGAAGGTACAACCACAATGTGATTAAATGAAGGAAAATTGTGTCACACCATCTTTGGAAGATTAAGGAGATGCCCAGATAAAAGATACATAGACCTCTAAAGTAAAAGATACATCCCTCATCTGCCTGCGTAACCCTTTCAATTTGTCATATCCTACTTTACATTGGTCCATACATTGATGCTCGTCAATCTTGTTCTTCTCTTCTGACATATTAATTTCAGGATAGAGGCCAAAGAAAAGTCACGACTGTGACTTAACTTGCACGGCCACGCAAGTGTAAGCTGAGATTCCTCAATTTTGAATCAAACAAATTAAGGAAGAATGAAGAAGAATGCAAAAGCAAAAACCTACACTATATTATGAAATCAAAAGATTACAATTACAAAGTAAACATCCATGTCGCAAGAAGAATTTTAATTGGGTTATTATACGGAGGAAATCCACATGGAGGGACTATTTTTCTCAATGACAACCTGGAGAACACCAATAAACTTATAATATCAAATTTCGCATTATCACATCATTTCAAACTTATATTTCTTAATGTAATATGGTTTACAGTTTTGCGTCGCCTGAGTCACCCTTTCGTTGTCACATTTAGGCAATACTCCAGGTACAGTTGCATCTATCTAAGGAATTTTTTTAAATCACTGCCAATGCTTCATTTTCATTCCTAGTCTCCTTTCTTTTAATATCTCCAATTTAGGAATTTCAAATTTCAAATCAATATTCTTTATCTACGGCCATTCCTGCATTTTCTCTATCATGCTATGATCCCTAATTCTATGATAGAATGACAGAAGGCAATATCACAGAATATATTCATCACTTAATTTGTTTAGCTTAATAATGTAATCGTTCGTAAAAGTCGAACAATTTGATGTGGTTGAGATTCGAGAATATGAGTATTACAAAGTGTAGGAAGGTGGCGAAGAGAGACGAGACGGTGAGAGGAGTTCCTTCTTTAGTGTTGAAAATAAAGAGAATGTCAGAAATTTTTTGGTTTTGTGAGAACGAAGATGACAAGGAGGAGGACGTCGGCTAAGGACCGGCTAGGGTCGGCTTGGCTTATAAGCCACGAATTTTGGAAGAATAAAAGAGCTTCTAAAATTTAAGAAAAAACAACAATATATTTCAATTGGACAGAGTTAGACAGAGGATCTCGACTCTGAACTCTCAAGATAAGTTGATTATTTCAGTCTTATGAAATAGTAGTCATCTAGGTGAAGCGTAATAGATTTCTCATTTTCTCCAACGACAAAACAAAGTCACATGATGCTTCTTGATAAATACGAAGTAAATAAAAACACTTACTCCGACAAAAGATAGGTTAATTCAACTATATAAACAAAGTGATTAGATACAGAAGAAAAAATATCTCGTCAGCGTTAGATGGTTCACTTACTTTATCTTTATAAGCATGCAAATGAAATGGAGAAAGTTCAATTAGCAAGAGTAGCTGTGCGACAACAAAGCACAACATCAATAGAAGACGGACCACCCCGCCACAAACAATATTTGGGAACAAAGGAGCTATTTGTATAACTTATCTTTAACCTCCAAAGGTGCATATTCAACCTTATTGTGTTTATCCTTGTACAATTTCAATCTTAAAATTTTAAAGCATTCAGTTTCATTTTCTAACATTTTTAAAATATACTTTGAATAAACGAAAAATAAAAGATATTTATTTTCATCTATTTAGTTTCACGTTAATTTGTATTAAATTTTAAAAATAAGTTAGTAGATTTCTCTATTGTGTAATATAATAATAAGATCTAAGTGACTTATTTTAAAAAATTAAAATTATTAATATTTTCGTATCATAATAAGACTCGAATAATTTATTTTAAAAATTCCCTAATCTAACTTAAACTTTTAATTAGTTAATTTTGAAACCCTAATTGACACACACACAAAAAAAACGAGTTTCACGTTAACCTTCCGGCATACTTCGTCAAATTTGTTGAACAAGTTACCCGGCGTCTCCCACTTCAGCTTGGCCATCCAGCATTTCATGCTCCTTTTGAAATAACTGCTTAATTTGCTCCAGTGGCTTCTCTTGCGTCGTTGCAACAAATCTATAGACAAAGACAACTGAAAGAGTGGAAATTGTGGAGAAAATAAAGGATGTTCCACCAAGAAAAATTCCCCTTGAAGCGGAAAGAAAAGATACAGCTGCCAAGCCACTACACACTTTGTTACAACCTGCACCGACTGCATTTGCTTGAGCGCACATCACTGGAAGAAATTTTTCATTTGTGCTTAAATATAAGTTGGTGTCATCTAAAATGATTGCTTTTAACATCCCTTATAATTCCTCTTCTTTTACATATTCTTTTGCGTCTCCAATTCTTATTGTCATTTCCCTGAAAAGCTTATTTTGGATATGTGGATACTTGGCCAAGTTTGCCATGATCCACTCCTACGCCGAGGATGCACAATCGGTATCATGTCCATGAATTCATTGCATAATGAAATCATTTCCTCTTCTTCAAGCTTCCTTTTCTCATCCACAAGTTGCTGATTGAACAAAATGTCAATGCAGCACAAAACATGCTCCTCCTTATTTTGTTGTCTCTCTATGTTAATCTTCTTCCTTGCTCATGATCATTGCAATTGTGCTGAAATATGGCAATTCTCAATTAAAAATATAATGATTATAAGACTAATATAAATATATAAATAATTTTAATTTTAAAATAAATTACCTCAACTTCACTATATTACATGACAGTAAAGTCTATTAATTAATTTTTAAAAATAATAAAAAATATCACATCATCAATGATATAATATTTAACGGACAAAAATTTAATTCCGTTTAATATTTCTTTCATTTAATCTCTATTTTAAGCATTTTAAACATATTAGAGTTAAAATTAAACACTTTATAATGTAAGAATCCAAATTAAATTATAATGAGAATGATAAAGTTTAAGATACATTTTTGTTCTTTACAGGTAAAGAGTTATAAGTTGGAACCGGAAATCTCCTTTGAATTAAATCCCATAATTGAAATAAAAAAAGAATTTATATAATTTTACCTTACAAGAATAGAATTTAGAGAGTGAGCTTGAACAATTTGCTCCTTTGTAACTATAAAGTCAAAAGTTCAAGTCGACAAAACAGTTAAATATAAAAGGAATACTGCATACATTATGACTCTCCATATTCCCACAAAGCAAAAAACCTCATACACTGGTATACATTCACATTACCTTACAATAAAAGAATTTCTCATGTAGACACTATCTGAGGGCGTAAGTAGGGGTATTACCCTATTGTTGGACTCAGTTTTAGCTTAGATAACTTGTGTTAAGACCTAATAAATAGTGATATTAAGACCTAATAAATAGTGATAAGACCTTTTATAATATTCTTCTTAACTCTAGGCCACTTATTTTGCCTTGGCTACTCACTAGAATATGCACTCCTTTTAAAGTTATTAGAAGATATAGTTTGTTAATAATCATTGGACGATAGAGATAGCAATGCTAAAAATAAGAACTAATGCGATTGCAACTTCTAAAGGAATGCTTAAGCCCTTGGAAAGTCGACATTGTTAGATTCTTCTTCATTAAAACGATGGAATTCTAAAAGTATACGTAAGTCCACCAACATTCATTGCATATTTACTCCAATCCCTTCGCATCAATCTATTAAAACTGCTTGTTGCTAGGCGGGAATCAACCTTTCATTATATGACCAGACAGCTCACTGGATATATATCCTAATAAACTACAAGTCCAAAAGTTCGGAAAAAACAATGTCAAACGAAATACAAAACGATTTCTTTTTTCCGTTTCTAATTCCAGGAAAAAAAAAATGATCACGTAAAGCATCTATCCAAAAATTTGAAAACACAAGATTTCCCATTTTCCAAATGAAAAAGTTGATGATTTGTGAAGTTAAGAGACTAATCATAAAACATAGCTATACAAGATTCTAAAGTAATGTCAAAGTGTGAATAGTGAAAATCATGTATATGAACTTAAATGTATTGTTGCAGCGGCAAACTGAATAAACACATATATCTCTAGGAAGATGAAGTATACATGTAATTCATTCAGATATCAGGAAGATCACAAGAATCCTGCAAGCGTCACAAAATTGATACCAAAAGTGTTACTCTATTAACACTGATTCTCATGACGCTCCAACTTTAGGAGCTTTGTTGGCTCGACCTCTTCCAAAATCATTTCTATCACTTTCTCTAGACCGAGGATGCTTACCGCCACCCTTATGGAACTTTCCTACCCTGAAAATAACGCAAGCAAACTTAGGACATTTATACCATCATGTGAATGAGCTCCAAGCCTAACGAGGCTTAAAAACGTTGAACAACTCAAATCAAATTAAACTTGATACATTACACATATCCTAATACAGACCTTCCTCGGTTACCCCTTTCCCGATGCTTTTCTTGATTACCACGAAGCAGGCTCCAGTATTCCTTTTCTGCCTCGCCTAATAGCATAAGTAAACAAAGGATTAGCACTCGATTGGAGCCCAGATTATTACTATATGCTACTGATAGAAAAAGGAAAAGATTCAAAAATCAGTGGCAATATAAGAACCCAAATGCAGGTGAAACCCATTTGATATTCACCCCCCACCCAAAACTGATAAAAATAGGATCAGTAATCAAGTGCTTATACACAAAGTTGTCGCTTCAGACTTGATTGATATTGTTGCAAAAATGATGAGAACAAGATAGCTATTTCTATTTTCAAGTATCAGAATACAATATAGTGAAAAATTGGTGCCATCTTGCAATAATCACACAATAAGCTCATACATGTTACTTAAACTGTATTCCATGAATCCATTGGTACTGGAAAAGCAACCAATAGATTTGTTGATCCTTGAATAGCAAGCAAAAATGAATCCAGACCTTCCCTGAAAAGAAGTTCTATACCAGCGATGGTTTTGTAATAAGACAACAAACCCACCTCAAAGAAATAGAAAATGAATAACTTTGGCAAAAAGATAAAGGAGTACTCGTAACATAAAAGCCCCACTCCAACAACATCTTAAGTGCAGCTCAGTAGAGATTGTTGCCTACCAGTCACTGGTTCTAAAGTTGCAATGAAATTTTTCACAATCAGACCATCTTCTTTAGCTAGGACTGCTGCTGCACGAGCTTTCTGAGCAGCTTCAGGTTCTTCAAATCTTATGTATCCTGACATATCTCCAATTTTGAAATCAATGAACTGGAACAAGATCAAAATATACATGAGATATTTTAATAAAGATAATGACGCAACTTTGAATACCTGCAACAAAATAAAAAAGCAAGAACTACTCACTCCATTTGAAGTGATAATGAAAATTTAGTTTAAAAAAGGAGAAGAATTAGATACAATCTGAGCTTGAGCTTCATGATAAAGTATATAACCTACAAAGTTTTGATTTTGATAAATGTTATTATCAACTTTTAACAAGGAGGAAATAGATGAACTTTCAAAAGAGTAGGGGGAGCCATCTACCTTTACAGTACCATATTTTCCAAACACAGCCTTCAGATCCTCACGCAAAACAACATTCATATTGTTTCTGCAGACAGCAGGATTGAGTTTTTCCCCTTTCTCTTCACTGTTTTCAGTAGGATCAGTAGATAATTTATCTCCTGCTTTACTTTCACAGCCGTTGTCATCCCTTTCCCCCCTTTCCTCTTCAATATTCATCTCAACATTTTCTTTGTCAGCATTAACATTTCCTACTACAGCTTCTCCATTTCCTTCAGTAGCATTTTCTGCAGTTGTATTCTCCAAAGAATTTGGCTCACTATCTGTTTTACTGGCATTATTGGTGTTCTCGACAGGCTCCTGAGCATTTTGTTCAGCTGAATTCCCAACTGACTTACCTTTCAATGTAAATGCAACAATCAAACCCTTGGGATAGCTGCGGCAGCACCAAGTGGAAAATCAGGTTAGACATATAGGAACTACACTAGTTACAACACAAAGCATGTTTAGTTTCTTACTTTTCTTCTGGACTAGAACTTTTCTTATGATTGGAGCCCACTAAGGAGCGGAAACTTTGAACTTCGTCTGCTTCTTTATCTCTTTCTGCATCAAATTGCTTCCTGAGTAAACACGTTAGCATTAGAGGGTTTAATTCATGAACACTAATTATGGCAGCTTTGCACCAAATTTGTTATGGACCTCCAATGCTGGAACAGCAACTAGTAAAGCAATCAAATCATGGCACACTTTCTGCCATATTAGCATGTTGTATATCAAAGTTTGAACTTAACTCTGTATAAGCAAATTCCAGTATCTGATTACTTATATTAGAATTAAAGCTAGAGCTGATACTAACAATTTTGTGAGGAAAGAATATTCATTCCATGTATCGTTACACCAACCTAGTCACATCTAACATGGAACAACGGAATAATTACAGCTCTGCTTTCATATTTCCAAGTACTCTGGCAAAGTCCTTAAAGAACATACATTTAAGCTCTTATAGTATCATTAACATAAAAGTTTCATCTAGTATTGTATAACAACATAAAAGAAAACTCACTGTTAGTTATATATGTTTTGGATACATTGAGTATTATAAGTAAGAATATGTATTATTTAAATTAATATATTAAAACAAATATCAAAGAAAACAATTAAAAGCAATCTTACTTTGGTTTTATCTCCAACTGCACACCTCCAAAAACCAAGCTTTGAGTCAAAACTTTCTCAGTTTCTTCCTCTGTCGAGAATTCAACCAAAGCACTACCACAGAATACCCTTTTATCAGCTACATGATGAGGCATCCTGACACTGGTAACCTGAAAAATTCCAAGCACATACTACTAAAACCATAAATGAAAATCACTACAATATTATGTATTCTTTTATGTGGACAATAACAAGCCACAAATAAACCACAATTATGGCAGCATATGGTTGGAACATCTTTAACCTTGCCATATTGCCGAAAGAAAGACTCCACATCTTCCCGTTTCACATCGTGCTCCAAGGGTGATGCAGAGATGGTTCGTATGTCTAACTGCTCAACTGCCTCTTCAGGCTTCAACAGGGCAGCAATTCGACCGACTTTCATTCCTGAAACAGATATACAAATAACAAATAATTTAGGTATTAGCTTTTCTCTGCAAATGAAAAACAAAATCATTAGGACAGCCTATTCCACGGTGGGTCAAATTTCAGATCTCATATAAAACCAGATAAATCTCAAATCAAACAGACAATTTATAAGCTTTAGTAGCCTGTGTGCACTGAACCAAACCAAAGAGTAAATGCAACTCAAAATTAATGATATTTAGAATGATAAAAGAATAACGTGTAAGTGCCCATAAATGGAAACAGAGTAGGTTTGAGGGCAAATATAAAAATAAGGACAGAAGAACCATGCATATATACTCCAACCTGACTTTACAAAAATTTTCAATTCACGCCATCAACTAAGCGTAAAGCCAATGAACAAAGCTAGTAGATTATCAGCTAACCATACACAAAGTCAAATCCTCTATTTCCTTGTCACATTTTCCCGGTATTGAAATAGAGCACAATAGTGAAATTGTGAACTTCAAATTAGAGAACAGAATTCTACTGGGTGTAGTTGTTGTTGTAAAATAGAGAACAGAATAATACTAAATCGAGAAACTGACCATCTTCAGAAATTTTAAGAGCACTTGATTTCCTAAGAGTCTTAGCAACTGCCTTCACGGTATCTTCGGGCACATCTTCTGGCTTGGCATCCCCAAGTTTCAAATAACCTCTCATCTTTCTGAACGAGCAAATCAATCCCAAGCTAACCACTTGATTACCAGTCAAGGTTAAATAATCTAAAAGACGGAAAAAGAAGAAACAAAAGGAAGCCAATCCCACAATTAAACATGAAGCCATTATTTAACTAAACACATGCATACACATATAGGAGACACACTCAGAGCACACCCACACAAGGATGAAGCAAATGGATACTGCCATCCTCGCTAGAATTGATTGTGTTTCTTAGGAAAGTATCCCTTGGAATATTGCTATCGCTGAAGTAAAACTCCACCTGTAACCAAAGGGAATCAAATTGAAAAAGTTACAACTTTTCCAAGCTACTCCCGAAAACAAGTGAAAATGATTGTTGGGAAGATTGTAATTGACCTGTCTAAGGACTTCGTTCGCAGTGGTTTCATCAAAGGCCGCCATCGTTACTTGCAGAGTGTGCAACTTTAGAGTAAAGAGAAAAATATTAACTAGGGTTTTGAGAGAGGAATATAGAAAAGAGTCTTTTTCAGTATACTTTTATAGACTCCCGTGTTTTAACTTTTTAACGTAGTGTTTGGTTAGCGTCTCCAAGGGTGGAGACGGATGACAGAGACACAAAAGTCCTGTTCCCTAACCTATTTGGTTGCTGTCTCCACCTAATTTTGTCCCGACTCCGGAGACAGAGACATTAAATTCTTGTGACTTCTATGACTGTGGCACGGAAATGAGGAGACGGAGACAGAAATCAAAGACGTTGGTGAAATGTCAAAAATACCCTCCCCTT
>JAOTAY010000006.1:21852994-21892809 GCA_025629805.1 Erythroxylum baracoense | reverse complement strand
CAATCTTTGACCGTATCAAAATCGTCATACAAAATCTTCATATGAAATCCACGTTTTTATTTCTTATACTCATTAGTTGACTAGTGCAATTCTGATCCTCATTAGTCGACTAGTGCAATTTTTCAAAATATGTGCTTTTCATCTATTCATCAACACGATAGTCAACTTGTACAGGCTTTCAGTCGACTGGTGTTCCATTTGTTATTAACTTCCTTTTAATCCAAATAACCTGAAATAATTTCTTAACCATTTCTCAAGTTTTATTATTATTAAAACATAGAAGGATTAAATTTGCAACCTCCATTGGTCCAACAGAATCATGTTCAAAATTTTGCTCCACATAGATTTGCTATATTTGCATTCAAAGAACAAATGATATCTACTCTCATTTACTTGTTTATATAAGACGCATAGTGGCTCGTAACTCCCAAACCATCGGTATTTGGTTTTTAATCTGTTCTTTATAACTAACCACAAGAAGATGGAAGATTTGGGACTCAAAACCTGCTTCCATACAGTTTCTACCCATAGGATTGACTCCATTGGTGCCACCAGTAAATTATGAGTTGATTTATTATTGAACATCTTGTTAGCATGTAAAGTCTATATTAACTTATCCTTCCTTCGTACATTAGGTAGCTCAGGTAGGTAGTTCTCCAGCATTTGAAAATGCCTAATATTACAGATCTTATCCCTCTCCTAGATGAACCATGTAACTTTAGCCTATTTAGGAATCTTACTCCTTAACATTTGTAAGTTATTACGCAACTGAAGAGGACTAAATTGAGTCCAATTATCATACCACAACCATATGTCTTCATCATCCCCTACCCTATACTTCATACAAGGATAAGTCTTCTCTCTAAGGTTCAACATGCCCTTAAATATCCATGAATATTCATGGTTCTGTTGGAGCTGCCAAAAATTTTGAGTTTTAAGATGATAAGCTTGCAACCATTTCACCCACAAAGCTTCCTTATCAATAAATAATCTCCAAATCCTCTTCAGTAGCAAAACCTATTGTATTTGAGTAATCGAAATGACCCCTAATCCCCCTGCTTCTTTGGAAGAATAATTTCACTCCACTTCACTTTGGCCCCTTTGCTATTTTCTGTTTTATCAGACCATAGGAACGATTTTAGTAACCTCTCCATTTCTTGGATCACTCTCTTTGGGATTACCATATGAGCTGCCCAATGGACATGCATACTATTCAAAAAAGAAGTAATAAGGGTGACTCTAGTAGCTAATGACAAGAATCTGTTCTGCCAAGCAAGTATTCTAGATTTCAGTTTTTCTAACAAAGGAATAAAATCTGAATACTTAGGCTTACCCGACCAAATAGCGAAAAGGAGTTTCCTATAGTGCAAACCCCACCATATTGCTTATCCATTTAGGATTCATAACATCAGAGGACACATACACGTCACTCTTCTACTTATTTATCTTCATCCCTGACCAACTAGAAAATGTGTATACCATGTTCATCATCATCTTAATAACTTAAGGTTCAGCCTTGCAAAATATAATAACATCATCAGCATAAAGCAAGTGTGACGTTTTCATATAAAATGGTATTGAAACAAATCATTGCTATCCAAAAGTTTAAAAACAAGTCTTGAAAATCCCTCCATATCTAAAGTGAATAGGTAAGGGGAAAGTGGATCCCTTTGCCTAGTCCCTCTAGTATTAAAAAAAGGTCTCGTAGGAATCTCATTCACTAACACACTCATCGACGTAGTTTGTATACATTGCTAAATCCAGTGACAAAATCTGTCAGGTAAGCTGATGGCTTTTAAATAATCTTTCAAATATTCCCAATTAATGGTATCATAAGCTTTAATAAGTCAAGCAAAACTATTAATATTTTCCCAGTATGATACTCCCCCAACAACTCTTGAAGAATCAGTATATTGTCACCAATGCTTCTTAATGGCAGAAAAGCCCCTTGTGCCATACTGACCACCTCTGACAACACTACTTTCAATCTATCCGCTAGTAATATAGCGATAATTTTATAGACAGTCAAGCAAAAAGAAATTGGACGATAATCAATAATCGTCGTGGGCCTGTCCATCTTAGGATGTGTAATTGCTTACTCCATTATCTAAGAACCATGAACTTTCATCCGCGCTCGCATCAATTTTAAGTGCTAGTAGCAAAGTGGGCTCTTCGACTCCTTACTTGTCATCAATAATATTGACTTTATCCTCAAAATATTTAGGTGCAGAGTAACATTCCTTATAATAGTGCCCAAATTTACGACAATTGCAGCATCTAAATTAAGGATCGTAACATCCTCTCCCTTGTTGATTTTATTCAACTTTTGTATAAGTGATTATTCCTATCATCATTATTGACGTTGTTATAATCTCCTTTACCTCTTCCTTCTCGAACTTGACCTCGACCATGTCCTCGACCACATCCCCATCCTCTTTCTCTTTGACTACTTTCTCCATCATCATCTTTTAACAAAATCTTCACCTTAAGTGCTTGTTTCAAAGCTTTATCTTGCCTCCTCTTTGTCTTCTCTTCATAGGCTTGTAAAGAGCCATCTAATTTCAAGTGATAACGATTCTAGATCTTTGGACTCTCCAATGACATAAACCACATAATTAAACTTTAAGGTCAGGATACGAATCTTTTCACCACTCAAACATCTTCAACCTTATCTTTATACCTCTTTTTTTGATTCACAAGGGCCTTCACTCGCGAACAGGAACCTGAGATTAATTCGGATTTTTGCATGCATAAATATTTAAAATCATCTTGTAATGATTAGAGTCAAACTTTTTTCACCTTCTTGAAAGGAATTTTACAAAATCTCTCATGCTTCCTTTACAGTGGTTGCATTGACCACGTTCTCAAACATTGAATCATCTAAACATTAATGGATGAGAGTGAGGGCTTGTTGATCCTTTTTCTTTATCTTTGACAAATCATCTGTAAGGCCCTAAAATATACCTTAGTTGAAACGATACATGTTCATGAAAGTACATGTGAGATAGGAGTTAAAATTGTACTATAATTTGAATATGAAAGGTATACGACTTGAATTTCGATAGTGGTGGACTATAGTTAGTAAATTGGAATTTATTGATACCATTAGAGAATTGAGGTATTTAAATGTATATTTGGACTAGGAAAAATTGTCAAGTAGCAAGTTAAGTTGGTACATGAAAATTAGAATGATTAAACTTGAGTTAGTGACATGTGGCATAGTTAAATGAGTGACAAATAGACCAGTAATTAATGGACAAATAGACCAATTATTATATGACAAGTGGACCAACCATGGAATGACATGTGGACTAATTTGTAGGTGACTAATGGCAGCATCTTAAGGTGACAAAAGGGCAGTATAATCAAGTGTTACATGGCATGATATATTAATTGACATATGCTAAAGTATATTGGAGACACCTAGCAACCAAAGGCGACAAATTTTCTGCTGGAATGTTCTTTACTTCTTTCACTTTGTTTCTCTCCACCGAAACTCTTATGTTGTCTCAACTTCTTTCACTTGGAATCTTGGTAAGATACTACGTTAAGAAACCTGCCTTAAATTATCTTCTCTACTGCTGTCTTTTTGGTGCTAAGAGCATCCTACTTTCACCTTAATCTTAGATGTGTGCTGATTGCTTGGAAGGGCTGATTTAGTTTATTCTTGGAGTTGAATTTGAAGTTTAGTGAGGTAAGGAAGTACTAAACTTGGTATCATGATATAAAATGTCTTGTTTGATGTTTGAAGTGGATATACTGTGTACAGAATTAATGAAGAGTTGTGGTTAGGAACTTGACAGATGTTGGGTACTTATTAGGAGTTGTGTTTCCACCAAACAGCTATCACTTTTTCAACCATATCTTGACCTATAGAAGTCAAAATGAGATGATTTTAAATTCAGATTAAATTAGATACATTTATCTACAACTTGTATGAAGAATTAGAATTTAAATTCTATCACTAAGGGTCTTGAAATTTAGCTTGAATTTGAGTTCTGGCTTTGGCTGCAGCAGTAAAATCTGTGTCCTATTTTTCAATGATTAAATTGTACTAATATCGGCAGAATTAGACAAAGATATCTTCATGAAAGTTGTATCTTATTCTTTTATCTTTCTAATGGCATAAAGTTTTAAATTTTTGGATATCAGGCTTGAGAGATATGATCCTTTTAATTTGATGTGTGCAATAGGGGTACACGATCGTGCACATGCACGATCGGGACCACCCCATATCTTTTCAGGATTGCATGATCGTGCACATGCACAATCATTCTTCCTTGTGTTCATAGCCGTGCATTTAAAATGCATGGCAAGCATAACGCATTTGTGGTGCACACTTGTGCACTTCCATGTGCATGATCGTGCACAAGCACGAATGTGTACTAGACCTTCACATGTTTTGCACAGTCTTCAGTCTTTTGAGCATAACTCATGGAATACTAAACCAAATTCAATGCTTTTTATTGATTTTGAAACTTAAGACATAAAGGAACATTTGTTTAGAAGAACTTATTGTCTAAAAAGGTCAATGTCTATGTCAAAATGACAACATGCATTTGATCCGAAACTGTTCTAAGAAAATATGGAAAACAATACTAAACTTGATTGTGTAATTATTGACATATATAAGGTTAGGACTCTGAACAATGGTTGAATTAAACTTAATTAAGATGATATTGTAAAGGATGTATGGATTACAATGTTGAACTGCTTGGTGCGATCATGAATGAATGAGTTCCAAAGACTTATGTATTATGATTTAGATATGGATGTTTGTGAATTGGGAATTTCTGCGATAATATTGTGATAATTCTGGACCATTAGTTATTGGAGGAGTTTGATAGTTAGGATTATGTTGGAAGTGCCTTCTATTTGTGTAAATATTGCACATGCTTATAAATGTATGACACGTTAGTTTGTTTGAAAATCAATGAATATGTCAAGTTGAACAAAATGGAATAAAGTAGTATATGTTGCAATATGTTCCTCATATGAGAATGCTGAAATGAACATGTTTTGTTTTAAAACTTTTAAGTCCTAATTGTGGGTAAATAGACATGCCTAGAAGGGTCTCTAGCTGCTCCTGGACACATTTAAGGTGTCGACACTTCGGTGTCTCTTGATAATAATACTTTAGTATCTGAGACATACGTCTCTCCTAATATTGACACTTTGGTGTCTCCTGATATTGAGACACAAGTCTCTCCTGTTTTGTGATAACGATCATGGTATCTCCTGTATTAGTCTCATTATCCACATCTATATAAAGGATTAGTAGTTTAACTTATTTTGTATTCTGATACATGTTCAGTTCTGATATAAAGAAAATTTTGATTTGATATTGATTTTATATAAGATAAACTCTTAATGATACAAACCAAAGTCTGCTTAGATACAAATCATATTCTAATCTGAGGGATTTATACCCTATTCTGATAATCAGTTCTGACATTTGTACAATCTGTTTTGTACTTAAATGATTGTCATTAGCATTAGAAATGTTCTCTAGTGATAGATTATATTTTGTTCTAAAATCCATTATGTTCAAATTATGTTGCTTATGATACAATTTGATTCAATATATGCAGATGTTAGGTGACTGTTAAACAGTTGCCAGTTTAAGTACGATTTAGTATTTCCCCACTAAGCTTTATGCTTAGCAAGGTGATTTTGCCCCATGTAGGTTCAAATAGGAGGGTATGAATACTGGGACTATAACAATCGCAATGGCCAACGAAGAATGTGTTTTATTTTGGGAATGTATGTTTGAGTTATACATATAATATGACACATGATGTATTTTGTTAAACGTTTGTAAATATTGTAATACAGAGTGTATTTGAACTTAAAATATGTACATTTTTTAAGGGTCTATAAGGTCATAACCTTAATTCAAGATGACTTGATACATGTATTCGAATGAATTCGATGTACTGGTTAAATTTTGTTTAAAGTCAAGTATGAATGGAAAAGTAATGATCGGTTGCTTGAATTCTAGCAACACTTTGTATTATTTTGATATATTTAAAATCTTGTCTTAGGTAATATTCGCATATCCTTCTAGGGGGTCTGTGGGTGTTACAACATCCTTCTCATTTTAAGGCAAGCCAACTTCACTTTAAGGTTGAATAAAATGTTTCTCTATAATCTCTCAAACATATTGTGACTTTCATATAAAAACTCCACGTTTCATAATTTTCTTTTATGAGGCAAGGAAACTAAAATGAGTATACTCCACTATTGTTTGCCGTTTCCCAAAAAATAACCAAGATTTGATATCACTTTATTAAGAGGAGAGGAAGATTAAGAGAAGTGAGGATTGTTTTAGGAGAAAGAGATTGAATTTTCACTTGATTGATTTTAACTAAGTATAAAGATGTATTTATAGGTAGAAAAGATGACCTTTTAAAATCTAAATACATGAGCCATATTCAATTATATAACCAATACATAAACATAATTAATCACCTAACAATGAATTTGAACACTTATGTATTTAGGCTTTTAATCTAGACATAATTTTAAATTAATTTTGAACATACTTGGATTCAATCAATAAGCTGAAGCAAGATTTTCTAGATTTAGCATAATAAACTTCCTCCAAATTCCAAGTTGCCACAACTTTGACCTACAAAACACTCCATATATACTCTAAATAAAAAAACAAATATCAAGCTTTTTTCGTAAAATTTCCTTTATCTCTTCAATGCAATGTTTTAAAAACTGGACTGGACATCAAACCAGTTGAAGGAAAGGTTTAAGGTTTAAAGGTTCAATCATTAGTGAATCGCTATAAAACTAGTATATAATAAATATGAAGTAAAACTTATAAGAATAAGTAAAAATAACTACAACCTTCACAATGATTAAGCAAGCGTCCTAAAATTTATTATTTAGAAAAATAGCATAAAATTCTTTTCCTTTTTCACTCTTTGATATTCATAAACACTTTTCAAAGTAGTATATGTAGTTGCAAACTTGATAGTAGCGGGACGCACTATCTCAACCCAATTTTCTTCCTTTCTTAATCAAGACAAAAATTTAACAAGATTATACAAAAACAATTGTGATCTTAGATGTGCGTAAAGTAAGACTAGAAATAAGGACGATTAATATTGTCACCTTATATTACGAAAGTTTATGATTTAGTAATATGATTCAGTAGATCATATTAATAACATTCATTGTTATATACACCAGTTTTATGTTTAAGATTACCTTGAAACATTAGCTTTTCACATTTGTTTTCCCACCCAATGCAGATTATTAATTACCAAGGCATTTATACGATTTAATGCATCTTGTCATACGTATATACACTTATGCCAAAGACTAACGTTAAAATTTGTACAATGTTTTAAAAAGGATGCATAATATTTAAATTTTAGTAGAAGCTAGTGCGAAACAACATTTATTTTATATTTACTTCGTTACAAATCTTAAACAACATTTATTTTATATTTACTTCGTTACAAATCTTACATTCTTTTTTTTAAGATTATAGTTTAGTAGTTAAATACCTTCACTCAAAAATTTTTTGGTGACATAATAACAAAAAAGGTATAGTTAAAATAAAACATCAACAAATGTTAGACCACTTCAACATCTTTCAAAAGCATATCACATGGTGTCTTGTTTTGATACTAACAATTAAGCTTCGCTAGGTTCTTTATGTATGTATGTAGCTTGGTTCTTTATAGAGTCATTTCAATACTAAGAAAGGAAAAGCAATAAAGAAAAAAAGAGAGATAGGAGCGGCGGTGTCAAAATCACGGGAATCTCGATATAGGTAGACATGGAGATTGCGCCACATGGCTATGTACATCCATAGATGGTAGTCACAGGTCTGTCGTGTCACTGGCAACGACTAAAGACAAAAGCCACATGTTTTCCTTCCTGCTATACTTAGATTAGTGTAATAGCAATCTGAGCTTTTACCAACTGGGTTTCTCCTACTTTTGTTGCTCGTTCCCCAATCACAAGGCTGATCCTGAATAATCCCCCACCGAGTCGCCTATTGTATTGTTCCCTTCTTCACCTGAAATGAAAAAGTGTGGAGAAGCTCGAGAGGGTTAGAGGAAATGAAACTTGAAGTAATCTTTAGCTATATTCGTAGTTTTATATAGCGGTAGATCGGTTGGATTGGTTTGACAAAAAATCAACCGTTTTGCTAATAAATTAATTAATTTTTATACATAGAAGTTATTAGGTAAAATTAAACTGAACCATTGATCAATTAAAATTTTTTTTATCAGATTAGTCGATCCGGTCTAGTTTTTAAAACTTTACTTAATTGCGACATTTCTAGAAGGATTTTTTTTCTGCGGTGAAGTGTGTTTGGCAGGTGACAACATAATCAGCTTCAAACGAGTCGCTGGCAAAATCATCACCAGTTGATGTTATGCAACCCGATGCAAGCAACAAAATAGGGTTGCCAATAGAATTCCCCCAGGTACTTGAAACTTTAATATCACTGCTATTTGCTGAGGAAGGTGTTCGTTTGATGATGTCATGGTTTTAAATTGACAGATACTACGAATAAGGTATGACTCTGTTCCTTGATTTATTGTAACTGCGAGAAGTTATGCTTCATGAAGGCTCATCGCCAATTACTCACTTCTCTCATAAAGTTTATCGTTTCGATTAAGTAGTTAAAAGGATGTCATAATCTTGGTTAGATTTTCATTCTTTTGGCAAGTTGTGAAGTTGAATCAAGCAACTTTTCCATCATTAATTGTACTGTATAGGGCTTGTCCTCAAATAGAGTATGTTGCGTCAGGCTATTGAAAATGAAGAGAAAGATGAGAAAGGAAGGGAGAATGTTAACGAGGAGTGGAAGTTCAGAAAGGAAGATAGAAAAGATGAGAAAAATTGGAGGCATGATTACTCTCTGTTCTCATAGATTTCTATTACATCATTTATAGTAATATTTCCCTACCATTTTAACTAACACATTCATTGGTAACAAATTAATAATCTATAGACTGTTACTAACAACTTCTTATCCAATTTAAATGGTCGAGTGCCACCAACTTCAACATTTATACAGCAATTCCGTACCTTTTTCTTCAAATCAATAAAGGGTTAAATATTGCTGACGCACTTGCACTCCTGCTACTTCTAATCCACCGTTCATGTAACCTCATTGATTAAAACAAGCTCACGAGCATATAATGTTTATTCTAAATGAAGTTGTCAGACACTCAACTGTTCATATCACTTATAGAAATCACTTCTCATTCTGAAATATCCTGTCAGTATTCAAGTGGCTTCCAAAATAAGTTATCCAACGAGAGCATCTTTTGAGGTCATTATCCTGACAACTGGTATTGGATTTCTTCTGGGTTTAACAAAGAAAATGTCTTGATTCCACTAAAATAATTGATCATCTTGTGCTCGAAGCTCCTTTGCGAGTACCAAGTACCTAACCTCGGAAATTTTGTTCGTCAGATACGAAAGCCTTGGGACTTGGGAGTGGGGAAGAACAACTCTTTGGAAATAAGAAATAAGGGTGGTCGGAATTCGGACACCGTATTGATATAGAGTATGTTTGTTAGATACGACATGCACAAGCGGTAATGGGTCAATTAGCCAATCCACAGACTTTGCCTATTGGACACACGGTCAGATGGACCCCTCCGTCGAAGGGATGGATAAAAATTAATACCAATAGAGTGGTGTCTTTCGATACTTCTAATAGTACAATTGGGAGACTGCTAAGGAACTATAATGGACAGTAGCGGGGGGCTTTTTATACAAGTTTGCGGCATGTAAGCCAATAGTTGCTGAATTGAAAGGGGCTAATGAGGAGCTCAAACTAGTATGGGATCATAGGTATCAGTGAATCATCCTGAAAGTGGATTCATTAGAGGTCATAAATATCCTTTCCTCCTCCGAACAATTATTGATTGAGGACTCTTTTTTAGTGCAGGGTACACGCGTGCTACTGGACCGTGATTGGGAAGTGAAGCTTCAACACGTCTACAGGGAGGGAAACCAAAGCGCTAATAGTCTGGCTGCTGCGGCAGCACGAGCTCCACTGGGATTGTATATTCTGCCAGAACCTCCGACGGATTCGCTTTATTATCTAATGTTAGATAAACAAAGGGACTTTGCATCGTCAGGGTATGCCCTACGGTTGAGCAGGTCCTGTATTTTGGTCTTTTCCTATGTAAACAAAAAAAAAAGAAATAAGGGTGTGCTTGGTTAATGGGTATGGGAAGAAAAGTATGGTTAAGGAATGAAAATTACGTGCTTAGTAAAGAACTATGATTGAAAGAATAGTGATTTAATTCCTCTATTTTGAGTATTGGTCCATACCCTTCATGATAGAGAGGAATGGAAATCATTACTTGATATATTTATAGTTTGAGAAATTAAATAATTAACCTCTTCTCAAACTCATCAATTAAAATATAATTAATTAAAATAATATAATATAATTAATTAAAATATTGTAATATAATTAATTAAAATAATATAATTAATTAAAATAATATAATATAATTAATTATATTATAATTAATCAATTACAATATAATTAATTAAAATATAATTCATCCGTTAATTAAAATATTGTAATTAATTATATTATAATTAATCAATTACAATATAATTAATTAAAATACAATTCAATCATTAATTAAAATATTCGAATTAATTATACTATAATTAATCAATTACAATATAATTAATTAAAATATAATTCATTCATTAATTAATTATATTGTAATTAATTAATTAATTGCATTGTATAATTAATTAATTGCATTATAATTAATTAAAAATAAATTTTTATTTCTTAATATATTTTACAAACCAACCACTATCAATAGTAGTGATAATCATTCCTTTCTTTTAACCAACCATCAGAATTGTAATGATAATAGTCATTCCCATTACTCACTATATTCATTCTCATTTCTATTACTATTCTCCCATACGAACCAACTGTCCCCTAAATAATCATTACTTTTTCCTATTTTTATTGGTACATTGAAAAACATGTTATTGTATATATATAAATTGATGTAACTGTGTTTCATATGTTGAAAAAAATGGTCGTTCTACTTCTGAAGACATAAGCAAATATTATCAAACCTTATAAATTCTTTTTTTCTTACTGTTTTTTAATTAATACTGTGTAAAAATTATCTTATTTTAAATAATTAATTAAATCTATTCTATTTGAATACTTCTTTTTTTTGGTAAAATGTAAATATGTTATACCAAAAAAGAGTATATACACAGTTCTTAGAGGCATACCCCAACCTGTAAAAATCAATAATATCCCCAACTAAAACAAATCCTACAACAGTTACACCTACTTCTCCAATACATCCAAAGAAAATTAGCCAAATACCTCAATACATCCAAAAAGAGGCTAGGCAAACAAATTCTGCAATTTAACCAAAAATAGACTGTAATAAAATTACATAAGTTTCCATTCGAAATTCAAGAGATGAATAAAACACTACCAACCGAAGCTCCTACTGGTTGTATTTTATTCAGATACTACCGTGAACAGTAACTCCGGTATGAACAGTAACTCCGCAATGAAGACTCCTATTGCACCAGCAGCTCCTTCCGCCTACCAACACCAATTACCAACCAACTGAAGCTCCTACTGCTACTGCCATGAACAGTAACTCCGAAGACTCCTAATGCAACAGTCATCAAGGCCCCACGCAAAATTGCAGCAACTAGATGTCATCTACTGCCGTAAACAGTGACTCTGACGATGAGTAGTAATTCCGGTGATAAACAGTAACTCCAGGCGATGAAGACTCCTATTGCACCAACAGTTCCATCCTCCTGCCAGCACCAATTGCCAACCTGCACATTATGCAATAACAAGCAAGCACATAAAACGGTTAGGAGTCCCCTGTACACCTTTCTCCTTTGTGACAGCTCCAAAAGCAAACATTAATCAAGGCCCCACGCAAAATTGCAGCAACTTGATTTCATCCTCAGCTACTCCACCTTTAAACCGCACCAAAACAACCTTCAGTGTGACCAATGATCCAAACCCCTGATCACAACAAGTAACAGCAAATGGCTCCAGTTCATCTATCAGCAGTAAAGGTTATAAGATTCACTCCAATACGACAGATCACAGGAAAATCCTGCATTTCCCTCGTCACCAAATCCTGCTGAGGAGTATAATCTATACAAGACATCAAAACATCATCAAAACATCAAAAGTGGATAAGGTCCACAGGGTATAATCTATACAAGATTTTGTACATTGCAATTTTGATCTTTGTAACTACATCAAACCTTGTAAAGGAGGCCTCATCTAGTTAGACAGCATTCCTGGTCTTCCATATCATGTTTAAGGTGCTGAGGAGGGCAAGTCTTGCAGCTTTACATCTAATTAGTGCTCCCCTGTAGTCTTTCCAAATCCACTTAATAGCGTTTGAGAGTGTGGACATGGCTTGAGTCATTCCCAATCAGCCCTTAATGTCATTCCAAACATCCCCTGTAAAAGTACATTTGAAGGTGGTCGATAGATTCAAGTTCATTGTCACACAACTTACAAGTTCGGTCCAACTCTAAAAATAGAAGGTTATCTTTGGTAGGCAGTCTATTTTGTAGGCTTAGCCATGCAATGATACAGAATTTAGGGGGAATGTATTGTTTCCAAATGAAGGACATCCATGGTCTTCTATGGGGCTTAAACCCTTATCAACTCATACACTTTTTGCGAAGTAAGGTGACCACTTTGTGCATAAAGTCTGCATTCCAGCTTCTACATGCATTCAACCCCCCAACTTTTTCACCAGTAAATCCCAGATTATAGCAAGTTTTTTCGTAAGGGGGAATCACGGTTATGGGGGTGCCAATCCCAAATTGTGGAGCCCTTTAAATAGATTTCATGAACCCATTTTACCCAGAGAGAAAAAGCTTTAGAGTGAATATTCCATACCACCTTAGAAAGCAGAGCCAAGTTCCATAGTTTGCAGTTCTTCAAACCCAATCCACCCTCCTCTTTGGGGACACATAGACTATCCCATGCAACTCTGAAATGTTTTCCTCCCCACAAGAACAGTTTACATATGGAGGTTAACCTTTCCAAGATAGTAGCTGGAATTGGGAAAGACTGGAGCCAAAATGATAGAACTCCTTGAATCACATAATTGATCAATTCAATCCTTCCTGCATAAAACAGGGACTTCCCATTCCTATTGTTAATAGAAGCCTCTACGGATTCAATAAGGATTGAGTATTGTGCTACCGAGACTTTCATCGGTGCCAAGGGGATCCCTAGATATCGGACTGAAAACTCCCTAATTGTATACTCCACCATTTGCATAATGTCATCTCTCATTCAGCCTTGTACTCCTGCTAGGTACACATTTGACTTAGAGGGATGGACCCTCAGCCCCGACACATGTTTCAATTCAGCCAAAGTGTTCAATAAATCATTATGCAAATGACATATCTCCTACCCCTGGAAACCGAATACATCCTCTAAAAAATGGACCCCCACTGGTCGAACTTTCAAATCAGCTTGGCATGATGAATTAATGACGGGTGCAACTAGAATGGTTCATTGTGAGCAAGTAATTAATGAAGCTATTGTTGTTTGTGGTGAAAAGCATACAATGACTATTAGTATGCATAAATGGCAAAATCTAGTTAGGATGACAAACTCCCAACAGTTGGTTATTGGAAAGAATGACGAGACTACTGATATTTCTACCCCCTGAGAATAGGACAGTGCAAGTAGCAAAAATTATTATCGCCCCTGAGCATAGAACAATAATACCCGAAGGTGATAGAGCAATGGTGGTAGCTAGTCGTAACACAGAACAGGTAGATGCAGATATTGGCCAAACGGTGCAGCAGCAATCAAATAGTCTTTAACTAGTTGCATTGAAGACTGAAAAAGTTGACACGCACATTTCTCAAGAAAAAACAATTCTTGACAAATCCAGTGCTGACAATGAGGAAACTCTAGTAAATCTAAAGATTTTACCTCTTAATATCTGGAGCACTGTCAGAGAGATTGGGCCAACATGTTGTCCCCACTAGTAATTGTTGGGATAACTGAAAATCAAAGGACAGGGTACA
The DNA here is from genome assembly GCA_025629805.1 of Erythroxylum baracoense. Taxonomy (NCBI): domain Eukaryota; kingdom Viridiplantae; phylum Streptophyta; class Magnoliopsida; order Malpighiales; family Erythroxylaceae; genus Erythroxylum; species Erythroxylum baracoense. Next base: position 21,878,730 of record JAOTAY010000006.1, on the reverse strand, counting down.
ACGAACAAACAGAGGACAGTGATACCCCACTGGTAGTAGACTATATCCTAGACATCCTTGGCGATTTTTGCATGAAAACCAAATCTGCAAAAGGAAATCTGCTAGAAAGAGAAAGAAAAATCTCAAATACCAGTAATTTTAAATGTGCCTATAATTATATCTTATTGCTGATATCTAGTATTCAGATAGTCATACTATCTTCCTTATGTAGGTTTAGTTCTTTGGTCATATTTCATATGTTAGTAGGATTAAAGCTTTGAACTCGTTGTAACACCGTTTTAGTTTAACTATAATTTAAATTCTTTTTTAATTGTTCAAAAAAAACATTTTGTCTCAATCTTTGCTACCGAGAGTTGTCTCTCTCGTAATCTCGCTATTACTAAAAAGTTACCAACGGTGAGAGGGAGTGAGGTGGCGGGATGGAGCATAAAGGCGGCAAAAACGCTAGTCTCGATCAGAAGGTACAATGTCTCCCTGTCACTGGAACAGGCACCGATAGTAAGAGGGAATAACGCTTGTTCTGGCAAGGAGCAGTGGGGAAAGGCGTCACTACTGTGAGCGTGCTCGAAGCTTATGAATTTCATTGGAGTTTAGACCAAACATTCACATATTTCATAGGTTCAGACATATTTAATAGTATACAGTCTTATTTTTGTGATAAACAATCATCAAAAATATTTCTTGTTTGGTTTGGTGTGAAATAAAAGAAAAAGAGAAGTTAATTAGTTTTTTTTTTAAATAAAGAAGTTAATTAGTTTTACTTTATTTTTATATAATTTTTAGTTTTCATTTCTTGATTTTAGTTTTATTTTTAATTAAAATAAAAAATTGCTTTTTTGTTATTATTAATATAGTTATATGTTTATTACTGATAATAATAAAATATTAGTTAAAGCTTAAAGATAAATTAATTTTAGGAATTAATTAAGTAAATTATTTTATTGTAATATATGTTATTTAATATTTAATCTTAGTAAAAGATTACTACATTTTATTAAACAAATAATTTAATAAATAAATTTATTCACAAATATTATTTATTTTATTATATAATTTAAATATTCAAACTTATTTAGTTTGAAAATTATACATTTAAGATATTTTAAACTTAAAATAGATTTATTAAATAATTATTAAATTAAAAATATTTTTTAAAATAAAGATTTAAACTAAATGTAAACATAAAAATAAAATAAATAATTTAATTATATTAATTATTACTCTTATTAGTAATTAATATTAAATAATTAAATAATTTGTATTTAGTTAATTATACTTCATATTATGAAAAAAACAAAAAAATGAAAACAAAATTTATCTTTTATAATTTTCATAAGTTTTAAAAACTAAAAAAACCAAAATAAAAAACTCAAACAAGTAAGATTTCTTATTATTGTACTTGAATGCCAAAACATAAAATTTCTCTCTGTTTTTCTTTCAAATAAAAACAAAAACTTGTTTGATTATTAATATTCATGTAGTTATGTTTTATCATTAATAATAATTATACATTAGATAAATTATTTTTAATTAAATAAATTTATTTAATCTCTTATATAATATTTATTTAATATTATGTTATTTTAATAAAATAAATAATTAATATTTATTTCAAATATATTATAATTATTACATCAATTTTTATTGGAATATTTATCTACTTTAAATTTAATTATATTTATTAATAATTATTAAATTTTAATTACATATAACAATTATAAAATTAAATTATTCATAATTTTACTGATAATTAATTTTAATTTATTAAATATATAATGTTGAATTAAATTATTTATAATTTTTATTAAAATTTAAATAATTAAATAATATATTAAATGATAGTAAATCAGATTATGAGAAACAAAAAATATTTTATATAGTTTTCATAATTTTTAAGAACTGAAAGAAACTAAAACTAAAAATAGAAACTAAAAACTCAAACAAATAAATTTTTTATTAAATTTGAAAATAAAAATAAAAATAAAAATAAAAATAGAAACAAATATCGAAAATTAAAAACAAGCTAAGTCACTATTGATCAAAGCTTTTACAATTAATTTACTTTAGAAAAATGTAAAATACTAAAAACTAAATGGACAACAACATCAAATTTGAAATTTTGGTGCACAAAAAGGTATAGTTCTTCAAGTAATTAATTGCCTGGGAAACACAAAAATGTCTTAATTTAAGAACCATATTTAATAAGAAATAATCAATTTAAATTCAACAAATGAATCATCTTTTCATTCTAGAGATCCATTAATACAATATAAATTTGATTTTTTATATTACTCACCAATCATAAACTTGATTTTTTTGGTTAATAACTAATAAATTTGAAATAAGAAAATTTTTTATTGTGATGTTCAGATATGCACACATTATGTCATCACCAATAGGTATTAAAGTGTATTTTGCCCTAACGGCCAGCCCAATATGAAGGATACGTAATGTAACTCATACAAAAAGAGAACGTATAGGGAAGCGTTAAAAAAGTCTTGGTGGACAACTTGTGATGATGGGATAAGGCTGAGAGGGACTAGTATCAAACAAACCCTTTTTTTTTTTTTTTAAGGAGTATCAAACACAAGTGGCCAGAAGAAAAATGTCTAAAAATATGCGACATATGTTTGAGTGTTGAACAGTTTGGTCCTGCGCTAAAACAAACTCCAACTGATTATAATTTATATATATATATATATATATATATACAATATTGTCACCTTTTTATCTCAGAGTAATTATACTCATAAAATTCTAATCATAGAGACCCCGAATTATGATTAGTCTCATACGTGTCTTTCTAAGAAAATGTTCACTGTATAATTCCTGCATGTTATGACTTTCAATCACAATGTTTACCATTGATACGAGCAATTGTAAGAAGTTTTAACTTATATATATAATTTTCATAGCAAGCTTTCTCATTATAAGTTTAATATGAGCTTGATCTACATTAATTGATATCAATTTTTTATCCAAATTTTGACTTATTAATTTAAATTATTTATTGGGCTATTTTATTTTTTTAACTATATCTAATTACGTTATTTAACTGATAATTTATTTAAAAACTAAATAATACAATTAAATATAATCCATCTTTATAAAAAAGAACAAAAATGTTTGACAAATAAAACTTCGAAAATTTACTTCCGTACGTTTTCATACTATTTTAAAACATATTCTGTGATGAACTGGTGATATTAGAGATACCAATAGGTCAGGATATATTTTGTAATGAACTGGTGATATTAGAGATGTCAATAGGTTAGGCTGAGCCCGGATCGCCCTTAGCCCGGCCCAACCCGGCCTTAATTATGACAAACCGAAATGGACCGGCCCGTACAAAATAGATAGAAGACCAGCATTGGAAACCGAGACAGTGAGAGATCGTCGCCACCAAGAAGCCACCGAAAGACTGGATTCTGTATTTTCCAACGAAGAAGCGAGGAAAAACAAAGGCTAAAGGGCAAAATCATGCAAGTGCCAAAGACAAGCGTGATAAAACGTACGAGTCGTCTTAGCATTGTCTTGGTCAATTCAGACTCTGAATGCATTTATATTATTAAAGGGTTCTTTAATTTATGTTCGTTGTTGAAGATATGATATAATTCCGAGATACAACATTACAGCGTTTTAAAATAATAATCAATATATAAAAAGTATTATATGAATTTAAGATATTAAATATTGTTTTTACATAAAATTAATGTTAGTTATTATTCATAATTAATGGGAGACATAAGGAAGTGCTCATAATATCGTTAATTATAGAATACAATTACAACATTTTTTTTACTAAAAAATATGTAATTATTATTTTTTAGATTTATATTGGATAAATTCCATACGACAGACTCAATAAAAAAAAGTATTGGTAGGAAAATTTAAACAAAGAACTTATTGGTCCCTGAACTGCCTTTTTTACCAACTCAACTACTCCGTGCCACATTATTTTGTGCGTATTATAGCATGGAATGGCATTTTTTGGTTGGAAATGGTATAAAATCTATTTGACAATAAAAAATGTCATGCCGTAGAAATTTCAATTCGATATCTTTCTTTTCACGTCACGTCAAAACAGCCAAAAAGTAGAAGACAAATATCTACGTATAAAAGAAATGTCAAAGAGGAAAGCATCACGTTTTTAAATGCAGGAAGTTTTAATATGACGTAATTAATATTTTGAAAGAGATGAGTATATAGTTTTTTATATAATTTTGTCGTCGCAGTTCCAAACAGATCCTTCTAATAGAAAAATATACGAAGCTTGTTTGACAAGGAATAAGAGATCAACACTTTTGGACCAGTGCACTGCTTGCTCCCCAAGGAAACAAAAGCAAGGGGCTGTATAAAGAATAATAAACTCGTGGTCTGTGATAACCTGGTCTTTTTAAGTAGTCTGATAGCAAGTATTTAAGTAGACATTGACGTTTGAAACATTAGAGAACCAGTCCTCACGCCTGGAAGAGCAGGCTCTGGGAGTGGAAACTTGAGACTAACCTGTCAGATCTCAGAAACTCTGGTCATTTCATCTGCTGTCTTTACATTTTGTAAGTGTATGCATCTCATATAAATGCTAATTAAATGTTTCTTCCGTCTCTTTCTTTTTTTTTTATAACTAGGTAAATTTGGTTGTGATATTAGATAATAGTTGAATTACCTGCTCAAAGTACGAGCCACCGCTAGAAAAATTACATTACTTTAAATAAAAGCTGCTCTTTTTTTAGACTCGAAGGCACAACTTTCACATAATTTTCTCCCCTTTTCTATCAGTAGGCTACCCCGCGAGGGGCTCTTCCATCTCTTGCTGTGTTATGGCCCGTCGGTTTTGTTTTTTTTCAACAACAATCATCGGTGGCTACGGCGTCACAGTCAATGTTCGGCGAGTACACGCATCTCATAAAAACGCTACTTTTCTGTTTCTTCCTACCCTATTGGTATAATGCCATGTGGGTTTTTCTTCTTTTCAACAAAAGGCATAGGTAGCTGAGCTGTTCCAATCACTGTTTTGAAAGTGCTACTGAACCTGGAGTTATCTTGCCACTAATCCTGGCGAAACAGGGTTTTGTTGTTCCCATTTTGACAGAGACCAGAAGTTGGTTGGTGTAAGCCATACCAGCCACCTTCGTAAAAATCCAATCTTCATGCCACTTACTGGCCGGTCTGGGCCCGCTTTTTTAGCTGAAAGTGTGACCGACTACTCATTTTCGCTGAAATTATTTAACTGGCGGGATCGAAATGTCTCTCATTCTTGTTTCATTGTGGAAATGTTACTTTTCAAAGAAATGTTGTCCCGGTTTTCCGGTTCTTTGAATGCGAACAGACACGGGGTCTTCATTAAAGCATTGGTCTTCGTAGTTGCTTCACCTGAAAAGGTGGCGATCAATTTCAATCCTCTGTTATACTTCCACCGGTGAACGCCTTGTTGGTTCATCAATAAAATGATTCCTCTTTTATGCTAACATTTTTTTACTTTTATCTTTATATCGTGAAGTTCAAGGTTCTGATTTCATACATAGTTTGCTTGTGCTCAGCTAGAAAATATTAATCATATATTTGGAGAATAGGAGAAGTTGACAGCAAGAGGAACATCCTGAATTAAGAGTTATGGATGTAGAGATCGGCGAAAGAGAAGCTACAGGTACAACCGAGGCCTCCTCTTCGGTTGTTGATGAAAAAGTGGAGAAGATCGGTGGCCAAAGCGGAAACACAGAAGAGCCAGAGAAGAGCAGAGGAGATGAGAAATCGAAAACAGTTCCATTTTATAAACTCTTCGCATTTGCAGATTCTAGAGACCTGTTGTTGATGACAATTGGCATAGTTGGAGCTGTTGGTAATGGGTTAAGTATGCCTATTATGACTATTCTATTTGGACAACTGACTGATTCTTTCGGACAAAACCATAACAACAAAGATACTTTGCACGTAGTTTCCAAGGTACATGTCGAAGCCTTGATTGATTTATTACCAACGAGAAAATTTGTTAGAACGAAAACAAAGCCAAAAAAGGAGAGAAAATGCATGATTTCGGAAATTTTAATTCTATATTATCCTTGCATTTAGCAACACAAGATTGAACAGGTCAAGCCATTGACTCATTGTTAATGCTGCACATTTTAGGTGTGCCTGAAATTCGTATACTTGGCCGTTGGGGCTGGCGTAGCATCATTTCTCCGTAAGTACAGACTCAGCACCAGTAATTCAGAAATTTTGGAAACTATGTGTTAAGAAATATGTTTTTGTTGGTCGCCAGAGGTGACTTGTTGGATGATAACTGGAGAAAGGCAGGCAGCAAGAATAAGGGCCTTGTATTTGAAGACCATACTGAGACAAGAAGTTGGTTTCTTCGATAAGGAAACCAACACTGGAGAGGTTGTTGGTAGAATGTCTGGTGACACTGTTCTCATTCAAGAAGCCATGGGTGAGAAGGTACTAATCTGCTTTTGAGAACTGAATGTTGATGGGAAGGAAAAAAATAGAATCTAATTAGAAAATCTTTGATCCATTATCCTTTCCTCACATGTTACTTAAATCATGCAGGTTGGGAAGTTTATACAGTTGGTAGCAACATTTATTGGAGCATTTATAATAGCATTTATCAAGGGGTGGCTTCTTACTCTTGTGATGCTAGCATCTATCCCCTTGCTGGTGATAGCTGGTGGGGCCATGTCCGTCATAATAGCTAGAATGGCATCTCGGGGACAGAATGCTTATGCACAAGCAGCAAATGTAGTTGAGCAGACAATTGGATCGATCAGAACTGTATATTACTTTACGCATCCAGTATTATACTGAGACTTGAAAGAATGACTTTTGACTTGAACGGTTTGACTTTGATTGCAGGTAGCATCATTTACAGGGGAGAAACAAGCTACTGAGAAATACAAGAAACATCTTATTACTGCTTACAAGTCAGTTGTTCGTGAAGGTTTCGCTGCTGGATTAGGTCTTGGCATGGTTTTTGCAGTAGCTTTCGCTACTTACGCCTTGGCAATATGGTTTGGAGCAAGGATGATACTGGAAAAAGGATACACTGGGGGGGATGTGTTGAATGTGATTTTTGTCGTGTTGACTGGTTCCATGTGAGTATAGTTCTAAGCCAAATTCATAACAATGCATGTATCTATGGACATAAATTGCTCATCTGCAATGTCTAATTTCATGGATTGGCATGTTTACTTATTTCCTTGTAATTTACATTTAGGTCCTTAGGGCAGGCCTCTCCCTGCATGACTGCTTTCGCTGCTGGTCAAGCTGCAGCTTATAAGATGTTTGAGACAATTAACAGAAAACCAGAGATAGATACTTATGACACAAAAGGAAAGATATTGGAGGATATCCGCGGAGATATAGAGTTGAGGGATGTACATTTTGCTTATCCAGCAAGACCTGATGAACTAATATTTTGTGGGTTTTCTCTTTATATTCCAAGTGGCACAACTGCGGCTTTGGTCGGTCAAAGTGGAAGCGGGAAGTCGACTGTCATCAGTTTGTTGGAGAGATTTTATGATCCACAAGTTGGTGAAGTTCTTGTAGATGGCATAAACCTTAAAGAGTTTCAACTTAAGTGGATTAGACAGAAAATCGGTCTTGTCAGCCAGGAACCTGTTTTGTTTACATCTACGATTAAGGAAAATATTGCTTATGGAAAAGAAGGTGCAACTACTGAAGACATAAGATCAGCCATTGAACTTGCCAATGCTGCAAAATTCATAGATAAACTCCCCCAGGTGCTTCTGGTGGCCTTTTTATGAGCTTCCTGATTTTTATTTTAACTTCCACGGAAATTGATATCTTCAATATCATTTTCAGGGACTTGACACCATGGTTGGTGAGCATGGAACTCAACTGTCTGGTGGACAGAAGCAAAGAATTGCAATAGCAAGAGCAATCCTGAAAGATCCACGCATTCTTCTTTTAGATGAGGCTACAAGTGCACTTGATGCAGAATCGGAGAGGGTGGTACAGGAGGCATTAGATAGGATCATGGTCAATCGGACAACTGTAATTGTTGCTCATCGTCTAAGCACTGTGAGAAACGCTGATATGATTGCTGTTATTCACCAAGGAAAGATGGTTGAAAAAGGTTTCATCACTTTTAACTTTATGATTTTCCCTTAACTTTATGATTACTTTTAACTTTCTAATAGTGAATTTCCCTTAACTCGTCTTCACATTATTTACAGGCCCTTAAGAATTAGATTCCAGAATGTTTTATGCATTTTTCTGTCATTTTATAGAAGCTATTAAGGTTTGTCCTTGGTATAGTGACTTGGAATCTGTCTGCTAATTGATCATGTTCAATGCACACTCATTTTCTACTATTTGTTTAGTTCAGATATTTCCCGTTCTTGTTGACACTTGATTCTGAATATATATTTCTATCATTTCCATTTCTAACTTGAACATTTTATTGATTTTCCTCATTATCTGAAAGAATGAAAACAACTTCATAACATAGGAATTGGTTTGCTGATTGATCAGGTTCTCATTCAGAATTAATCAATTATCCTGAAGGTGCATACTCACAACTTATAAGGTTACAAGAAGTCAACAAAGATTCTACGGAAGTAACAGATGAAAATAAGAGGTCGAATAGTACCGAATCTTTTATACAGTCCAGTCAAATATATTCTTTGAGAAGGTCCATAAGTCGGGGATCATCTGCAAATAGCAGCAGACGTTCCTTCTCAGTCTTTGGTTTGCCTATTAATGGACCTGATAATGAAGCAGAAGGACCTAAAACTTCATCAGAAGAACAGAATGCAAAGGTCCCCCTCCGTCGCCTTGCAGCTCTCAACAAGCCAGAAATTCCAGTTCTTGTAACTGGAACATTAGTCGCAATCATTAACGGATTGATTTTTCCGATTTTTGGCACATTGCTTTCGAAAGTGATCAAAACGTTCTATGAAACACCTCATGAACTGCGAAAGGATTCGAAGTTCTGGGCAGTGATGTTCTTGATCCTTGCAATAGTATCCTTTGTGGTATATCCTTCTCAAACATACTTATTCGGTATTGCTGGTGGCAAATTAATCCAACGGATTCGAACTCTTTGTTTTGAGAAAGTGGTAAACATGGAGATAGGTTGGTTTGATGAGCCAGATCACTCAAGTGGTGCAATTGGCGCTAGGCTCTCAGCAGATGCTGCCACTGTTCGTGCCTTGGTTGGTGACACACTGGCTCAGATGGTTCAAAACAGTGCTGCAGCTGTAGCTGGTTTGGTTATTGCGTATACTGCATGTTGGCAATTGGCATTCATTGTCCTTGCTTTTCTTCCTCTAATAGGGTTAAATGGATATGTTCAATTGAGGTTCATGCAAGGTTTCAGTGCAGATGCCAAGGTGAGCTCCTACCCTGACCTCCTTGAATTTTCTTGGTTGGGATTTTGTATTTGAAATTAATTACACAAATGACTGTAGGCAATGTATGAGCAAGCAAGTCAAGTTGCCAATGATGCAGTGGGGAGTATAAGAACCGTCGCGTCATTTTGTGCGGAAGAGAAAGTGATGGAGCTGTACAGAAAGAAATGTGAAGGCCCTATGAGGACAGGAATGAAACAAGGATTGATCAGCGGAATCGGGTTTGGGGCATCTTTCCTATTATTGTTTTCAGTTTATGCAGCAAGTTTCTACGCAGGAGCTCAGCTTGTTTATCATGGAAAAACAACATTCTCAGATGTTTTCCAAGTGCATGAATTTTCCACTTATCTATGAATATTTTTCTTTCTAATTACATCATGTTATGAGATTAATCATGCTCTTAGGAAAGTAATTACATGTGTCTTCTATTTACGTGTTTTTGTGCTCACTATGGCAGCCATTGGAATTTCTCAATCAAGCTCCTTTGCTCCTAATTCTTCCAAAGAAAAAACTGCAGCTGTCTCCATATTCAAAATTTTAGACAGAGACTCAAATATTGATCCAAGAGATGAGTCAGGAACCAAATTAGAACATGTAAAAGGAGAGGTTGAGCTCCGTTATGTCAACTTTAAGTATCCATGTAGATCTGATGTTCAAATTTTTCGAGATCTCAGCTTGGCTATTCATTCTGACAAGGTAATCATCCACGTATGTGTGTGATGTGTGTTTCCTATCGAAACGAGAGGAAAGAAAAAATACTCTACACATTATACTACAAGTTTAACTTGTTTTTAGTAAACTAATGTGGATCCTTCTCTTTTAGACTTTTGCATTGGTTGGAGAAAGTGGAAGTGGGAAGTTAACATTAATTGCACTGTTGCAGAGATTTTATGACCCTGATTTGGGTGATATAACTCTTGATGGAATTGAGCTTCACAAGTTCCAACTTAAGTAGTTGAGGCAACAGATGGGTCTCGTAAGCCAAGAATTGGCCAATGCACATAAGTTCATCAGTAGCTTACAACAGGTTAAACCATTTTTCGTCTTCTCTTTTTTGGTTGAATGAATACTTCATTTTAGAGGCTAACAATGTGAGCAACATATAATGCAGGGTTATGACACAATGGCTAGAGAGCGAGGAATTCAACTCTCATGTGGGCAGAAGTAAAGAGTAGCTATAGCCCGAACCATAGTGAAAGATCCAAAAATATGGTTACTAGACGAGGCAACAAGTGCGTTGGACGCAGAATCCGAAAGAGTAGTTCAGGATGCCCTAGATAGAGTTATGGTGAACAGGACTACAATTGTGGTGGCTCACAGATTATCCACTATAAAAAATGCATATGTGATTGTTGTTGTTAAAGATGGAGTTATAGTAGAAAAAGGCAAGCATGAAACTTTGATAAAAATTTACTTGTATGCTGAAATTTCTTGATATTCTGGTGGGACACAGGCTCATGTGGAAAGCTATATTGGAAGTTGAGCTATAGTGACTCTAAATTTACATTATTAAGGTGACATTTTTGTTGTTTTTACATCATTTGCATTGCTATAATAAAATATCAATGAATTGTACAATATTTTAGAAGATTAAATTATATTGAAGGATACAATGTAACTAATCATATATTGATGCAAGAAAATATTGAAGTATTTTTTCTTTAAGAGCTATTGGAAAGAAAATATCGCAATATATTTGATTTTAAACATTTTTTCATTATAAATAAGGTTCATAAATTAAATATAATCAATTAAATATATTTAAAATTTATATAAAACAAAAATTTAATAAATTTTTATTTCTCAATATTTTTAACAAACCAACCATCATCAATAGTAATAGTAATCATTCCTTCATTTTAACCAATCACTATTAATAGTAATGATTTATCCATTCTCAATCCTCACTATATTCATTCATATTATCATTTCCATAAATTAAATATAATCAATTAAATATATTTAAAATTTATATAAAATAAAATTTTAATAAATTTTTATTTCTCAACATTTTTAACAAACCAACTATCATCAATGGTAATAGTAATCATTCTTTCATTTTAACCAACCACTATCAATAGTAATGATTTATCTATTCTCATTCCTCACTATATTCATTCTTATTCTCATTTCCATTACCCTATGTGAACTAAGCGCCCCGTGAGTTTGTTGACGTGTTTTTAAATATAACAAAAATTGGACAATATTTTGCTTGTAAAATTTAGGAGACAAAATCTCTCTCTCAAACGAATGGAACAAAATTAAATTTAAAAATGCCCCAATGTAACAGTATTCTTTGACAACAGAGACCATCAAAATCCAAATCTATGAATCATTAACATTTAACGGTCAATCTTGCATAGGATTTTCAAATTCCAATTTGTTAAAAGGATTGCCAGTCAAGGCCAAAATTGAGTTATAAACTATTTGTGATCCTTGCACATCTGTCAGCCATGAAAATAAGGCATACTTAGTCACTGGACATGATAAGGAAGATATGTAACAGTGAGGATGTTTTCTCTCACCAACAGATATCCACACCAGCAGCTCTGAAAGAATAATCTAAAAGAATTTCCTTGAGCATCATGAGAACAGATATCCAAGCTTTCCATCTTATATAGGCAAAGTGGAAGATGCAATGCCGACTTATAATGTTGGACGTCCAGGAAGACTTGTGGACTCTGCATTCCCTTGTAAAAGAGTGGCCCTTTCTGGGTTCATAATCAGAAGTTGCTGCATGTCTTGAGGAAGAACGTTGAACACCGCCTGCAAATCTCTCTTCAGTTTCTGACATATTGTTGCAGAATCTGCAGTAGCTGTTCCTAAATGTTGAAGCTGAAGATGATAGGTATAGTATTACTAAAACACCTCAATTATAAAGTTTTCAAATAACATATGCGGGTACGTAGCACCACCAACTGGTTGAACACACACGTGTAAATTACAACTAACTTCCAGCATAAGCAATACATAGAAGCATTCTAACTGGCATTTCCTGGTGTCTACCCACAGTTCAGTGCTTGACCCAGTTAAGTTGAAGAGACCAGACATGAAGTTAACAACTTTAGCTACATATAATCCTAACACAAGAATGTCATATGCATAGTGAAATTTTCAATTGAAGGATCATTTTGCCTACTTAGACCATTTGATGTACTGTACCGCAGCACCAATTCTTGCTGCTGACTTGTAGCAGCACTCTTGATGTGTTATAGTAGAACACAAAAATTCACCCAAGAAAAGGTCACTTGGGAATAAGGTAAGTTTACCATCATTGACAAAATAATGGTTTATTCGTTTCACGTCAAGAATACAGAATATCCAATCTAAATTCCCTCAAGCAAGCATGCAAAAATCTCCAAGCCAGTTATACTCCAACAGAAACTAGATCCAAGTCCTACTTAACAAGAAAATTCCTATTTCTTCATTGAACAAAACTAACACATACTAGTTGATACTGTTTTGTACCATCCATCTATTTCATTTATTTGGCTAAATAAACAGATTTTGATGACTGCAAGAATTTAATTTGGAATAGAAACAGCAAGAAATACGTTAAGATTGATGGTGCACTGCAGCAGAGGCTTCTGACTGCGACAATTCTATCTTGAATTTTTCATGACGAACATTCGTGATTGCCAAGGTCAAAAGCTATAGATGACAGCTAAAGGAAATGCTTTAGTTCATGTTTTCTTTCTGGACATCTCACATCTGCTGCTAGTCTACTATAGCTGGTTCTTTATAACAGCATTCTAAAGCTCTTGATATAGTCAAATTAGCTCAATAAAGTTCATCTTTCCTTATTAAATCCACATGATTCTGGTGTGATTACCTCATTGAAATAATTTCTTCCTCACTAGTCAGCTTAGTTAATTACTCTGGAAACACTGAAGAATGACAATCAAGAGAAGCATTCAGAAAATATGAAATCATAGAAAACAGGGGTCTCTACCAGAAATTACTCTCCAGTGATAACCATACACCAGAAATGATTGTTCAAATGGGCTTAAAACATTGAGTGATTAAAATTCCCAGAGAACAACAAAAGCATGAATCTGTAGGTTGAAATATGATATTCATGAGAGCAATGAGATCAAAGATATCATAGCATACAAATTGAGCAAAATACGCTGTTTGGAACTGAAAATCTTCTAAACCAAAGCATAAACCTCCCATCCTAAAATACCTGTGGGAGAAAGTTCTATTAGAAAGAACCGGTTTCAGTTGTACATGAAATCTTTACTCACTGAAATTCAAAAATAGAAATCTTCATGAAACAGCAACATAATACCGCGAAAAAAGTATCCAATCTTCTTCCTTATACCATCTGCTCTCAAATATAAGTAGCTAATCAACATTTAAGGGGGCCTTGGACATAAATAATTAATTCTGTAAACACCAGAAGCTCCATCACAAAGTCACTGAGAGTATATATCTGTGAAAAACATAGTGACATGCGTTTAACAGTAGAAGGGCTACACGCTACTGGCTACCACACAAAATGGCAAATCAACCTCAATTCCCTTCTGATTTATTTTTCCGGAAAACTTGCCATTATTATATGTCTTGCATCAATAATCAAACATCAAAGAAGAGTTATAATCAATTCATCGCAGATCTCACTGGCTGCATATCAGTGCTACTGTACATAACCAAGAAAATTACAGTGGACATGAAAGCTCAAGATCAGACATGTTAGTGAAATTTATTCTTCACAAAGCATAGGTCGATAAGTGTTAATGAACCAAACGAAAGGTAAGAGGAAATCTCTGGGAAACAATTTGTCTATGATGAAAATTTCATTTACCTCAATTTCTTCTTGCAGATGCCTCTCAATAGCGTTGAAAGAATCTACAATTTCCAGTTCAGACATTTTCGACATAAAATATTCTATGTCAGTCTTCATTCTAGCCTGCCTCCACAATCTATGTTGTTCTTGTTCAGCCACTGAGCGCCTTCTATGAAACCATGGCAAAAAATTTGGTCCTCTCAGGAAACGCCTGTAAAGCAATGTAAATAATATTGATCCCAAGGATAAACAGTTGGAAGGTACAATTGACTATATCGGATGGAATGAAACAGCAAAAGGAAGAAAGTGAGACAGAGAGAGGGAGAGAGGAAATATAGTTTGACAAATGACAGTAACAAAATTCTAAGGTTTATTACTTGTATAAGTCCAGCCAATTAGATCTCATGCGTTTTGATAGAAACTTCCCCACACCTCTTGCTGATAAGTTGGCCAGGAATTCGTCAGCATTAAATGAAGGGAGAGGAGGAGGGTTGAAGAACGGCGAAGATCCTTCGGATGGTGTGGTCACCCTGAAATATGGACCAAAAGGAGCCAAAAAGTTGGTGGTGAGCTCTAAGAAATGTCGTCGCAGTATCTCATTGTTAACCACTGACATTGACTCCTCAACCCTAGGTGAAAGCCCAGCATCAATAAGCCTGTTCAAGATAGAAGTGTCAGGCTTGGTCGTAGCAGCATAAGTGCTCCATATTGCTTCCTTATGTTCTGTCATAAGACAAAGAGGCCCATCCCTCCTCAACTTAACAGCACCTAGCAGACTTGAAGGAGAAAACTTCTTCAGAGAGAGCTGCTGAAGACCAAACCCTTCTCGTCTTCCTAGAACTCTGTCAGTAGAAGACCTACTTGTAAGGGAAAGTTGGTTGGAATTTGAAACTGGGCTCCCGACCGATACAATATGGGGAATATTACGAAGAGCTTTAAGGAAAAACAGATTTGTCACACCCAAAATCATTGGGGGGAAAGTTTCTCCTTGTTGAAGGGAGTTCAGGAATGCAAATTCTGGGTCATGGATAGTGAAATATGGCCTAAAATCCACGCTACAAGGCAGTGGTGCAACCAAACTAACAAGACTGGCAACTGCTTCACAACACTGGGGAGGAGTTGGTCCTATTAGTAAAATAGGTTCCCCAATAAGTATCAACTCCCATAACAACCATAGCTGCAACAGAATCCCCCGAAATGAACCAAAAATATCTGAATCATGGAAAAGACCCTGTGGGATTGACTGATTAGTAGGAAGAAAAGGAGCCATAGAGGAAGCAGACTCTTCTAGCATCCCGTTTTCCATGGGCAAGCTATGAGCAGGTGGCAGGTTAACTTTGAGCATGGCATTACCAATAGGAAGCTCCATTAGCCTACCAGGTGCAGGGCCAGGCCACATTGAAACATAAGCAGCAACATGCTCCAAAGCCTTTTTTCCTAAGTCAAAGTACAAAGGACCCATGATCTGTAACAATGGCCTAAAAACACTAGAGTAAGGATTGTGAGAAAGTACCACCACAGATTTTTGTTCCCCACCCCTCTTAAGCCTTTCATCATGTCTTTGCCTATTGAACACATAGCCATATAAATATTTCAAAGCTTTGCCATTACTATTAACCACTTTTTCCACCGTCAATTTGGAAGATACTTCTTTATCATCAACTTTAGTAATCTCAGATGAAGTGACATTGTCTCGCTGAGAACCAGTCCTCCTCCTGATGCGAAAAAAGAATATGCAATCATGAATGCTTGATCGATTCTGGTGCTGGGAAATTGAATCTGGAAAAGAACTAAAAGCAATATCAAGCTCCTCTTCATTCGTGAGAACACCGGGTGGGTAACAATCTTCGATGAGCTGGCCTTGTTCAAGGTCAAATCTAATGATACAAAAGGCAATAACCCATTTCTGCAGAGATTCTGGATCAGCCTTTAAACTAAGTTCTTGCTTAACTGAAAATGAAGGTGATCTACTCATTTCTAGGATGCCCAAGATACTTTCTCATATCAGAAAAGCCAGCTTTTGTCATCATCAACTGGCATTTCTTCTCTTTCATATAAGCTCCAAGTCCAAAGGTATCACTTCTCAATCACTAATTCCCTTTTCCAGCCAGCTTCATAAACAACCGTGCTGACAAGCCAAAGTCTACAAAACATAATTCAGAGATATGCGCAGATTTAAGAATCAAAAACAGCTCCTTTAAGGGTGATCATGATAGCGAACGTATAGTTATTGCGAAATTTATGATATAATACAAAGCTTAAGAACAAATTTCCCAAACAAATACTTTTACATAGCTTACGAAGTGCTTAACTCGACAAACTAACAAAAGATAGCAAAACAAAAATTGGTTCACCCAACTTACAAATAATTATGCACATCCTTCCCATTTCCAGTATTTCCTCGGCAACCAGACAAATGATTGTACAGAAAAGGAAACGAAAACGTGACTCGGGAATCAAAATTACAGAGAAGATCTAAAAAAAGCTATTTAAGTACAGCCGAACTCAAGAACCCAGATGAAATTCCAGCACGAACAAACCTGGATCGGCCAAAGAAATGAGCAACCAATTGAATTAAAGCAAATGGGTCTGTCTCTTGAAAATCAAAGAAGTTAAACAGAAATGGCGATCTTCCAGGGTCTTCTTTGGATCCTCTGTGTAACTGCAAAGTTAACTGCACGAAGTAATAAATAAACTTGAAAATTTTACCAAATTTCTGATCATGATGGTACTTTTACGTAGCAGAGAACAACAAGAAATACTTGATTCAGTCTCCGACAAGAAAGGAAAAGAAAACATCAGATTGCATGCGTTGAAAGTCTCCAAGGATCTGTGTGCTGGAACCTTTTGCCTGAAATGGAAAGAGAGATGCAACTCGAAAAAGGGTGTCACTTACTTATCTTCTGCGATGGTAATTCGTTCAGTATTTAAGTTGTGCTTTTGAGACTTCTTTAAGATCCTAAACTTTTGAAAATAAAAATATGTAAGAACTAAGAAGAGGGGCGCGGAGTCTGAATGACATGAAACATATACCCGAAGTCTAGGAAAACCGTATAACATATGTTTATTGATTACATTCTTTTACTTAAATACTTATAATTTCTGTTTGTATCAATAATATTAAATCCTAACTTATTATTTGCGACATTTCTGTACATTGCAAATGACTTCCATCTTCTGTTCACCTGGGATTCATGTTCTTGATATCTTATGTATTCTTGCAAGGACTTAAAAGATTTCGGTCTTGTCAACTGTACGGTGCCAGGTCCGGGTGTAAATTAATCCATGTTCTTCATATCTTTTATTTTTCAAGAAATATAATTTATTCATTAAAATTAAAGAGAGTAATCGGAAGGCGATCTAGTTAAAATCAATGAGGGGCGTGAATTAGTAATCAGATAAAGATCAGAGCTCATTTTATTTCTATGATGTTTGAAGGAACATTATGGAAAAGAATAATTTGCATAATCTATTACAATGTAATATGAGTAAATATGTAGATAGGCCGATTTAAGTATTTTTCAAAATTTTAAGAAGAAATATTCGAACATTTAAGTGAAAAGATTACATTTAAACACTATAAGAGGAACGAACAAAAGGCCTCAGAAAAATTGGAGGAAGGTGATCAAGAATCATATGGCTTTACTAAAACTTACTGAGTACATGCTTCTTATTAGAAACTTTGACGTATTAGGATATAGGTACATGATCTTATATAGAGAGTTCATTCCTGTTTTCATAAGTCTTTTAAGCATTTTTCTTGAAGTCTTATGTCTTGTATTTTGTGTAAACATTTAATATGCAGTACTTCTTTTTTAATTATTTGACCTTAACATTTTCTTATTTATCCTAAATATTTTCTCATAATGGCATGCTTCATTTATTTATGTACTTGACTTCTTTCTTATTTGTTTATTTATTTACTTATTTTTCTTTTTATTTTATTTTTACTTTTTACCTTGTTTTATATTTATTATATTATTTAATGTATTACTTATTTTATATTTTATTTATATTTATTTATTATATTATATTATATTATTATTGTCATTTATGTCTATTTTTGTTTTATTATCTTAATATGTGTATATATATAATAACCTCTTTACCAATTATGAATAAAACTGCGTATTATTAAACATCTTCAGATTTCACATATCAACAAGACTCAGAGGCGAAGCCACATAAGGACAAGCCCCCGCGTGTCCCTGGCAAGAACTCATCTTCCACCATCGCAAAGTACAAGTAGAAGGTCGGAGTAGGTCTCGCGAAGACAAAAGCCGTCGCTTCCACTGGCGTCAAGAAGGTTAAAGAAGGTACTACCGTTGGCCTCCGGTGGATCAAAACCATCTTCAGTTACGCAATTATGGATGGAACATATCCCTGTTTATTCTTTAGCTTTTCTTTTCTCGTGTTGTTAGTTTCCCTCCGCTGTTCATGATTTCTATTCGTTTGTTTATAGCACAACACACATCACCATATGCAGATAGAAGCGTTGAGATTCAAGACATATTCATCAATTATTATTGTTATTATTATTATTATTATTATTATTATTAAATTCCTTATGTTGAATTAATGTTGAATTTGTCAGAAATCTTCGCCGCCAGTCCATCGCTGTCCAATCAGCCCTGGCTCCAGGAAATTCCTGGCTCCGCCACTGACAAGACTTTAACTGTATTGTTTGTTATTGTTGATGTTCTCCTTCTATAAGACATAAACACCACAATTAATGACAAATTTAAATAAAAATAGTTTTTTTAAAGAATGAATCTAACTTGCTCAACTCAGTGATGACGTGAGGTTAAGAAGTGATAAAGAATGAGTTTTGCATAATTAAAGTGATTGGCTTCAAAAAGCTAAGGGGAAGCAGCGTGGAATAGGTAATTGATGCTTTTAAGGAGTTGATTGCATTATTTACAAATTATATTAGTTTGGATGCCTTTTATTCCAGAAAACGAAGGAAGCCTTAAGAGATCTATCTAGTAAACCAAACCAAATTCCACCAAGAAACTTCTTGGTGAGAAACCTTAAAGAACTTTAAGCATGTCTTATTTATGAATCTTTTGAGTCCTAACCTTTTTATACAAGTTTTTCTTCAATCTTTATGTTTTTTCTATAATTGGGAACATTACCCATGATTGATACAAAACCTCTGAGCCTGCAAAACCACTCTCCATCAACTATAATTATGTCAACTTTGGCCTTTAGAGGAATGATCAGCTTAATCTTCTTTGAACCAGGGAGCTTATATATAGGACAAAATCCAATTATTTAACTAAAACCAAGTTCTTGCTTTATCCTTTGTAATGAATTTGATTTTATGTCTCATGACATCCCTTAACTTTAGAATTTGAGTGAAGGATCATAATTTTTTTATTTTATCTTGATGCATAAAAAACTTTGCTCATTAATGATGTAAAGTATGAATTCACTTTAGATTGTGAGTCAGTGAAGAGCTTCTAAATTCTTTTAGCTAACAACCATTTATTTGTAATTCTGGTCAAATTAATCCCCAATCTCGCTTCTTATTTAGGTGCAAAAACCTTATACCACTTTACTTACACAATTGAATGATTGTCAATAATGCTTGTCTATAGGAAATTCTTTAATACTCTCTTTAACATCATTTTATCAACTTATGTGGTATGAAGAGATGAACACCAATAAATATGTAGTTTATTTAAATAACAATGATAAGTTAAAGCCTCTAGGTATAAGATAGGAATTTCTTATTCCAGTGATTGATCCTTCTTTTGATAGCATCAAATAGAATATGGTAATCATTACATGTGAACCTTTTGTTTAAGGTTGGTATTCCTAAGTACTTATAGGAAAGACCATAATGATTTAGGCCTAAGATTACTGTGAATAAGCTTACCTGATTTATAATCACCAGATAAAAACTAGTAGCAATTGCTTTTATTTATTGATAAGCATGATATCAAGTTGAAGAAGTTCAAGGAATCCCTTAAGATTTGGATTGAGCCAGGACCTTTATCACATATACGAAGAAGGTCATTAATAAAAGAAAGGCTAAATAGGCTCAATTTCTTACACTTGTAATGGATTTTAAAGCATTGCCTTTGATTAATTCTAAATGATATTAATCTTACGAGAACCTCTATATAAATAGTAAATAGATAAAAAGAGAATGGATACCAAATATATATTAATCAATTTATTGATCCAACCTCTGGATATATTTAATTAGTTATTAGTTTATCTTTAAATCAATCAAAGAACTCTCTATTCTTATTGACAGGCATTGATCCTCAAGTTGCCATTATAGTCACCAATATAAGAATACAGTAGTCCCCACTCCCTTTTAAGAACCTAGGGTTCTTTTTTCCTTGAGGAAATTGACAACTCATGATTTTATACCCTATATAGAGTCCTTCAAAAGGAAGGTGGGCAATTGGTGGAATAGGCTCCTAAGCTATAGATGTATACTTCAATTGGTGTTATCTATTATATGTAACCTAACAACCTACTGATGCTCCCGACTTACATAGGGGACCTTGAAAGTTATATACTAGGTATTAAGGGTTTTTCTATAAAGTAGGCCTAGTAGCTAGAAGAAGATATCAAGAGTTAAATAGACTACAGTCTGCACACCAGTGCAATCAGGTGGAATGGACCATAGTAGCAATCACGTGGATTAGGGATAACAATAAAGTTTATAGAAGCTTTGTATTGATAAGGAGGATCTATAGGTAAAATGGATGCATCTATATCACTTAAAAGAAAGTAAACATCTAGAACTTCAATATCAATTCCAATAGGTCCCAGACCCTTAGACATATTCTTGAAACCAGAGATTGGATGCAAATTTTGGTGAAATGCATAATTAATGATGATAGGAACACTTTCTTTTAGTGTGATCATCAGTATACTCTGGTCCTTTATGTAAGTTAAAGGAGTTTTATAGTTAAGGAATGTAATACATCCCAAAAATAAAGTTCAATAACTAATCAGAGGAAATCAATAGACCTGGCCATTTCATTCTAGTATAGGACTCCAAAATATAATCAATAACCTTCCACCATAATGTTTGAACCCAATTAAGCAAATAACATCCAATGGATACCTATTAATTTAACGTATTTCATAGTGAGAACTTGTAAGAATTTGATAATGGAAACCTCAGGCACCAAAGTTCAATGGCACAGTCTAGCATGGGATACCATATTGTCTCCAACTCACTCTTTCATACTATGGTTAGCCATCGAGGGTTGATTAACCACATAGGATTCCTTAAAGTTCTACATCCTTAATCTTTAATGCAAGCTATCCTCAGTATAAGCAAAAGACATTAACCATTTATTCTTTAACTTTTTTTAACTTCATAGATATGGAGTAGAATCTCACCACTCCTATTGCTTAGTTAAGGAATGGTCAGGGATAGTAACTTGGGTCTCATCACTAAAACTGGAGAACAAAAGTGACACTAAACTCTTTAAAATGTGCTTTGAAGTGATCATTTATTATACTTGGAAGGAAAGAAATAGGAGGATATATGGAGCTGATCTAGTGATCCTTGAAGACTTACATCACAAGATCCTTCTTCACATAAGGCTAGTTGTTATTTCCAAATAGTTACACTAACAAATTACACCGGGGATGAAGCCAAATTGGTGTTTACAACAGCCTCAATAATGGTATCCCAATTCAATGCAAGGAGTTATTAATTAGTGCATTTGTAGAGCTTAATGAATTTCTTTTTCAGTTTATTTTTTCCTTATAAGGATAGTTATATACTCACTTTAATTTATTAATACAATTATTTACCTTTAAAAAAATAGAATAAATTTTCAAGGATATTATAGTGTTTATTATGAGTGTTTCTAAGAACAAAGAGAATACATTTAAAGTTAGTAAGGCGAAGATGTTGGGACTTTGTGATGAGTATGAAGTTAATAATCACTAAATAGTCAATAATTGTTTACTTAACAAAGTTAGGGGCACAAAGAAGGAGGAAATTTTCTTTTAAAACTTTTCTGTTTATATATTAGATTTTTTATGCCCAAATTACGACTAGAGTATCATCACACAACCACTAAATATTATATTTGTTGTTGATGCTTACAAGGAGTTAGGTTAGACATATTTCATTCTAAACTATCTTTGTATTTAGCTTACAAATTACACCCAAATGTAAAGACTAAAGAAGTTTCACTTTGCAGAAGTAGATGTGTAGCTGTCTTAATGGTTAGTTTAACATTTAGCAATTTTATAGTGTCAACAAATATTTATTCTGGTATAAAATATGTAGTTCATAATAGATGACTTTAATTTTTATTTATTTTTCAATTTTTTAGACAGGCTATGTATATTTATTCTGGTATAAAATATGGAATTCATAATAAATGACTTTTATTTTTATTTATTTGCTGATTTTTTTTCTAGACAGGCTATGTATAAATTATCTATTCAAGCGGGCAGCTGGTCAATATTACAATGTGGGATGAAATTAGCATTAAGCAAATATTAAATGCTAATAAGGTATCCTGCAAAAATAAGGGAGATTTTTTTATCATAAATTTATTGTAATATTTAGAAATATTATTTTCCAAGAATTAAATGGATTAATTAATTAACAAATCTTAAATGTAAAGGGTTGATTACAATGTGGAACACGCGAAAAAACATCAAGATTGGTAGGGCCAGTGAGAAAAATGAGTAAGTAAGTTGATGTTTTTCTGTATGGATATCCCATAATTTTTCATAAAAACATGAATAATTATTGACATTTTAGTTAAATGACAAGGAAGAAAAGAAGTCCTAAGGTATCAAAAAATGCCAATGATGGAGAAGGTTAGTGAATAACCAATTTGAAGTCATAAGTAGACATCAGTGATGGACTAAAAAAAAAAAAGAAGATGTATCAAGGTATGAGGAGAAACCAATGATGAAGAAGAGAAAGAATGATGTTTTCCTAAGGCATAAGGAGATGCCAATAATGAAGAAAACAAAAAGAAGTGGTTCATGATTAAGTTATATCTTAAAGAAGGCTTTGGTAGATTTGTAAAAAAAATGATTTACAATATTATATCTAAAATGAAAACATAAAGGAAGAGTATGGATCACAAGAAGACACTAATGATGGACATTAAAGGAAATAAATAGAAAGAAGAAGAAAAGATAGGGAAAACTAATGAATAAGGAGGTAAGATCAATAAAAGATTAACCAAGTAATTGTATGTATCATAAGGAAGTTTATAACAAAAATATTAAATGTTAGGCAATAAAGGAAGACAATTTGAAGTACCTGAAGGTAAATGTAGGTAAGAGTAAGAAGTTGCTTTGGGGAAGTTAGGAAAAAGTCTAAGTCTTGTTGTAAACATCTAACTTTCATTTAGTATATGCAAAATTTCTTTAGAGAAAAGATTCATTCAAAATAAGATTTTGTAGTTAATCGTATAATAGTATTATTATTGGTGCAACTATTAGTTGTAAATTTGACTATATATGGAATATGTTATTTAATATTAATTCAAATTTTTGAATTATTATTATAGGATTATTGACTCTTATATTATTCAAAATGTTATGTTTGAGTTAAACTTGAGTGATGTCTTGTCATATTTAATCTTATAAGCTATATAAGTAACATGGTGGAGCAATTTTGCATATTATTTCAAGAATATAATTTTAGATTTTGTTTACAATGTTCTAATACTATATTAATATATAATATATACCTAGTAGTTTGTTAGTAAGTTTAGGTCTATTTTATTTCTTAAAGTGTAGTTCATGAATTCCTATGAGAAATTATATATTGGACTTAATTTTTGTAGTGAGTAATCTTAATTTAAGTAACTTTGGTGGTGAAATGAAGGAAAATAAACATTATGTTGAAATATAATTTAAGTTGTAATGTTTTTGGCGAAGGTGAACCAAGTTTTGGAGGTAAACTTAGATGATTCTTTAGCGACTATTAGTTTATGGCATAACATATTGGTAAGGATTTAGAATTTGAATAAATATGTGTATAGTTACTTAGGTATATCTATTTTCTTTTACGTTTATTTTAAGTAGTAAGTATTTTGTGAAATTATAATTAGGATAGTAATTTGGATTATATTTTTTTTAGTTTTTCACTCATGTAATTCAAAATGAACCAATTGGAATTAGGGGGATTTTTTTATTTATATTGTGTGAAGGATGGTGAGAAGGAGTATCTGGGTGGATTATTATTGGGTGGTAACGCTATTTATGTAGTTCTCTTCACAAAACTATTATATTCTATTTGGCTTAAAATAAATAAATTGCATTGTGTATATAGGCACTTAATGACTTTCGTCAATTTTTCAGTAGTAGGCCGAACTTTAAAAAGTAGCATTAAAATTTTCAAACGTTCAATTTTTTTAATTCTAGCCCAACTTTAGTGTTTTCGTTAAGTTTGCTAACATAGCTTACCTCGTATTTCAGAAACCTTAACTATTAATACACGTAAGCCAAAATTAACTCAACAAATGAAGATTAATCAAACGACATCGTTTAATCACATAATTAAAACAACGTCGTTGTTTAAAAATAATCTAAATCAGATTACGTAGCCTCGATGTACTTACGCTTTGGTTTCAGTATTTCCCTTCGTTTTCAATTTGTTCTCTCGATGCCCTTATCCTTTAATTTTCAGATTACGTAGCCCTGACGCCCTCACATTAAGGGCATCAAGAGAACGAACTAAAAATGAAGAACTTACTGGTGCAGTATGCTGAGTAGTTTAAAGCAGCAGAAGAACAAATAGAAAACAAAGGGTTGAGGGCATCGGGAGAACGATAGATAACGTTGGGCTAGAATTGAAGAAAATTGAAAGTTTAAGCATTTTATTATCACATTTTGAAGTTTGGGCTAGAATTGAAAAAAAATGAAAAGTTTGGGCATTTTATTGCTACTTTTTAAAGTTCAGGCTATAATTGAAAAAATGACGAAAGTTTGGACTTTTTTTTGGTAATTATCCCAATAAATAAATTGCATTATGTATATAAGCACTTGTTTTATGGCAAGTGATGACATTACCCAGTCTTCACTATAATATTTTAGTTTTATGGTCCACATTTTCTATATCTGATCCTAAAAAATTCTAAAAAGCAAGAGAACAAGTAAGTATTAAATTATGTTTATCTCAATTTTACTGGATGATCTTTTGCATATATATATTTTTTATTGAGTTGACTCAAAGAGTAGCTAGCATTTTTTTTCCAATTTTTCCACTGCTAAACAAAATGACAATTATGAGATTTACCTATATTGGACCCCAAATTTTTCTTAAAATTTATTTTAATAAATTAGCAAGCATGAACCGAAATTTTAAATTCTTGAATTAGCAATTTTTTGAGTTTAATTAGGTGTATAATTAGTTACGTGTGGTTGCATGGATTAAAAGGAAGAGTTATAATTAAGTTAATGAGTTAGAAGACATTAGATTAAATATAGAAGGGTAAGCTTGGAAAGACAAAAGTTTGTCTTAAACTAATAAGAAAAGAAGAGAAGAGAGTCGTGTATAGTAAAAAAGAAAAAGAGAGAAAGTAGTAGAAGAAAAAAGAAAAAGAGAAAGAGAAACCCAAACA